>CM054132.1:21842334-22442334 GCA_028751855.1 Ambrosia trifida
TATTTTATTGATCCACCTCATGTAATATTAAATTTTCTAGTATAATAATAAACAAAGCAACAAAAAAATGTTATAACATATGTGATACACAACTTTTAATGAATTCTTTACACTAAATGAACCGTAAATGTGAGTTTTGCTTTGAGCATACATTCTCCTTTAAAAACTACCGCCTCAATCGCGCTTTGCAATGGTTGCTTCTGCTCTGTTGCTCATCCAAACATACATTCTCGCTTTAGTATATATTTTTATTCTTATTCACATGATTAAAATTGTTATTTTCTCATATTATAGTATATTAATTTCTATGCTACATCGTAACATACATTTTGTCACTTCATATTAGATTTGTCTATCCTAGGCCTGTAAACGAACCGAACGAACACGAACACAAGCATGTTCGTGTTTGTTTATTTAACTTTAACCGAACACGAACACATAATCGAACACATTTTTGTGTTCGTGTTCGTTCATTAAGAAATTTGTCGTGTTCGTTTACGTTCGTTCATTTAAAACCTAAATGAACAGTTCATGAACATAAACGAACACAAATAATTAATATAAATGAACACAAACGAACAAAAACAAAAACAAGTTAATAATAATTCATCACAATTCAACTAAGTCTAATACATCACAATGCAACCAATATCTACATTAGTAGAAACTGAACAATAATAATAAAAAAAAGTATAAATTTGGGAAAAACAGTTATAATTGATAAATAATAATAAAAAAAGTATATATTGAAAAAAAAAGAATAATGTCAATAAATAACGTAAAGCAAGCTCCTCAAATGGAGTTTTATAAATAAGTACTCATCAATGCATGCTTTCAATCTGAGTTTATTTCTAATTTTTTTTAACAAACTTTCAGTCTGAAGTTTATTTGTAATAATATTGCAAAAAACATTTCTTTTCACTCATATGTCATCTATTTTAATGCTAGCAAATGATATAAAGTAAGATAATGGAGCATTTAAGGTTCATGAGCTTCTTAATTAAGTGTTACTTTTTTTTTTAACGGCAAATTTTATAATACCTTATTTTCACCTAACTGTTACTAAATGCACATTATACTCTTTCATCAAAAATTAATAACAATCAAATAAAAATGTACCTTGTTAAAATTGTAGAACAAGATACTTAACAAAAGGAAATAAATAATAAAAATAAAGTTAAGTTTAATTAAACGAACATAAATGAATGAACAAAACGTGTGTTCATGTTCGTTCGTTTAATTAAACGAACATAAACGAACTTCCCACCGAACAGTTCATGAACATTCGGTTTGTTTACAGGCCTAGTCTATCCTGAAAAACTCCCGAGATATAATCTACTTAATCATAACTAAAAACTAAAAAACAAATAAGGCGTAGATAATTCATTGGGATACGATTTTATGTAATAAATAAAGCAATATGATCCTTGGAATAGCCCAACGACAAATCGATAATCGTTACGCATGGTACTACTAGTAATCGTAGGGAATGTATAATGGGCCAAAGCGGCCCATATTCGATATTATTATTATACTAACAAGAACCTGCGCGTTGCGGCGGGGGTTAGCTAGGTTTGCGAGTGTTTTTATTTGGTTGTCAAATTGAGGATGTGTAATATGTTTTTTCAGGGTGTAACAGATGTTATAACGATTATACATAGCATAAGAATAGTGGTTGTAACATAATTTGTAGATGTTGTTAGTCGTTTCTAGACATGACATAATTTGTAGTTGAACTTATTGTTGCTCGTTTCTAGAATCCTCTCGACAAAAACTTTATTTCCAAATTTATGACTTCCAAAGAACTATTAAAGCATCCATATGATCATGCTAAAAATACACATAAGCAACAATAACATTCAAATGTATGTTTTTTAACCATATGCCATCTTTCATCATCTAACTTAACCATACATCGACTAATTGACATCACTTAACTCTACCCTCTAGTGTTATGATAATAGTCACAAGACTATAAGGGATCTATGTTTCATAAGAACAAGGCGGAAAAAAGGCTCACGCCTAAGACCAAAAAAAGGGAAAATCAAAGTGTAATAGTAAGAAAATTAAGAAGTTGCACAATAGGCATTAGAAATTCAATAAAATTTCTTTTTGGAATGACGACAAATTTATTCCATCAAAACATCCAGTTCAACATGGCAAGTTGCTATAATGAAACACACATATGAAGCAAAGTTTGAGGCAAATTACAATACATAAAGTATGACTAAACTAAATCAAACTGTCGCCATTCCTCCCAAGTTGGGCTTGTGATTCTTGGTCAGATCAATATCTATTCATATGTCGTTACCTTTATCTCTTCAACCGCCTTTTATATGGAGACGTTTCTGTCTTTGAAAATTGTTTCATTTTTCAAACTCCATATAGTTCATAATACGAGCAGATAGACAACATACATTCTTTCTTTTTAATGATGCAACCACCCATTCACACATTGTATATGTTTAGCCACCAACCAATGTCTACTAAATATAAGCAAAAAAGCAATATTTCGATATACAGTACAGAGTACATTGATTGAGGTGAAAATCCTAACGATAACTTAAAATAAAAACCTGATTAAAAAATAACGAAAGTAAGTAACCTGTAACCTGCAAATTACAATACATAAAGTATGACTAAACTAAATTAAAATGTCGCCATTCCTCCCAAGTTGGGCTTGTGATTCTTGGTCAGATCAATATCTATTCATATGTCGTTACCTTTATCTCTTCAACCGCCTTGTATATGGAGACGTTTCTGTCTTTGAAAATTGTTTCATTTTTCAAACTCCATATAGTTCATAATACGAGCAGATAGACAACATACATTCTTTCTTTTTGATGATGCAACCACCCATTCACACATTGTATATGTTTAGCCACCAACCAATGTCTACTGAATATAAGCAAAAAAGCAATATTTCGATATACAGTACAGAGTACATTGATCAAGGTGAAACAATAACTTATAATAAAAACCTGATTAAAAAACAACGGAAGTAAGTAACCTGTAACTTGATTCAAGTTTGTTGTGTACCGATCGATCCTCCCATGGCCTCCTACAATACTTTTTGAATGATTACACATGAATAACAATTGAATTGAAGTTCGTAAGTTTGGAAGAAGAAGAAGAAAAGGAAGAAAGACGATCAAATTGAAGTGTGTAGGTTTCAGAAAAATAAGAACAACGAACGATTAAAACGAATGGGCCGATTAAATTCATGCATTTAATGTGATGGTAATTACTCCTTCAATTCGCGATTGATTGAGATTCGCTCCACTTTGAATTTTGCTTTGAATCTCAATCAATAAGTCTTGAGAGTGAGGGAAATTGAAAAGACAAAGATGCGGGTGACCAGAATTGGCGTCTTGAAAGAATCCAAGAGACGCGTCTTACTCATGGGATGTTGTAAGTGGTTGTACATACAGGTTTAAAACTTGTTTTGTTATTAAGTTACTATTTTAACCACAAGGTAAATGTATTTATATAAGTTATAATAAAATAAAATTAAATATAAATAAAAAGCATAATTTAATTGTTGTTTTTAATCACTACAAAGTTATTTAATAGTTGCATTAAAATTGTCTTGTTAATATAATAAAATTACAATTTTTCCCATATAGATGATTATAAAATGACTTCCTTGCCCGTCTAGAACTCACTATATAGTAGTATAGATATAGATATAGATATGGGATTCGATTCGGTTGAAAACTCACTCCAGTCGACCTTAGTTATAATTAATACACACATATATAACAACATTATAAATAAATAATATAACTATAAATAAACGAGACATGCTTCAGCTTTAAAACTACTCATGAGTCGAACTCAAACTTTAGAAATACCACTCAAAACAAGCCGAGCTCGAGCAAGAGCAAGTCGACCTTAGTTTGATTAAGTTCCTTTACACCCCTATCAGCGAGTAGGTGACTAATACCTCTGATGGATAGTAGCTTGGAAGTGGCCCGACAATATTTGTTCGCCACCACTATCAGCGAGGGAAATTGAAAAGACAAAGATGCGGGTGACCAGAATTGGCGTCTTGAAAGAATCCAAGAGATTGCAGTGTCGTCTAGGCGTTCTAGTGCATATGCACCCTTTCCAAGTACTTCTTGGACTTTGTATGGGCCTTCCCAGGTTGGTGCGAGTTTTCCGGGAGTTTCTGCCGTCGATGCTTCGTTGAGACGAAACACAAAATCGCCTACTTGGAACTGCGTCTTTTTAACCCGGGCGTTATAGTAGTGCTCCAACTGTCGCTTGTATTTGGCTTCCTTGAGTGCAGCCAGCCCTCTTCGTTCCTCCAAAAGGTCCAAGTTCAGGCGTAATTCGGCGTCGTTGTCAGTCTTTGAGGCCAACAGGACGCGTGCGGATGGGCACCCGATTTTGGCGGGGATCATAGCCTCGGTACCATACGTTAGGCTGAAGGGTGTCTCACCGTTGCTGGTTTTGGTTAGCGTGCGGTGTGCCCATAGGACGTTTGGTACCTCGTCAACCTAACCTGTCCGCCTGGTGTTCAAACGAGCTTTGATTCCATCCACGATACTACGGTTTGCTCGCTCGACTTGTCCATTGGCTTGCGGGTGAGCCACAGATGTGAAGGTTTGTTCAACCCCCATGCTCGTTAACCATTCTTGGAGCCCTTGATCGGTGAATTGTAAGCCGTTGTCACTGACGATACTCATTGGTAAGCCGAACCGACATATGATAAACTCCCAAATGAAACGCTTCACTGTGCGGGCATCGATAGATACCAGTGGCTTTGCCTCGACCCACTTTGTGAAATAGTCGATTGCCACAATGAGGTATCTAACGTTTCCCGGGGTTGTGGGGAATGGTCCCACTATGTCTATCGCCCATTTCTGGAACGGCCATGCAGACGTTACTGGCACCAAATCGTTCTTGGGACGCAATGTGCTTGGAGCATGGCGTTGACAGGCGTAGCACTTGCGGAGTATTTTGACGGCATCAACATGCATGCCAGGCCAATAATATCCCGCGCTCATCAGCTTTGCAACTACCATCCTTGGTCCTGCGTGTAAACCACAGATCCCTTCGTGCACGTCTTTGACTAGGAACATAGCCTTCTCCGTGTCAACACATCTCAATAAGGGTCCCAAGTACAATCGTCTATATAAGGTACCGTCTAACACTTGATAATGCATGGCCTTGTGTTGGATTTTCCGTGCCTCGGACTTGTCTGCTGGTAGGGAACCGTTTGTCAGGTAAGCAATTATCGGGGTCATCCATGATGATGCGCCCACTTGAACGACGTTCACTTGGTGCGCGGATACGGATGGTGTGCTTAAGACCTCGACCCTGACGTCCTTTGCCACGTGCTCGAAAACGGAAGCTGCCATTTTACTTAGGGCGTCAGCGGGTTTGTTTTCGCTCCTATTGATGTGGAGGATCTTGCAATGTGCGAACCGCTGCACGAGCTTTTTAGTCTGTTCCAGGTACAGAGCCATCTTGCTATCCCTCGCCTCATATTGTCCATTTACTTGTGCAGCTACGAGCATCGAGTCCACATGCGCGTCGAGGAAGTGGGCGCCCATCTTATCCGCAATTCTGAGGCCTGCGAGCAGGGCCTCGTATTCCGCTTCTTTGTTTGTACTTTCGAAGTTCAAGGGGATGGCATATGTGAATTCGGCGCCGTCCGGGATGATGAGCCGCAATCCTGCTCCCGCGCCGTCATCGCTCTTCGCACCGTCAGTGTAGAGCGACCACTTGTCGTTCTCGGCCGTCGGCGGGGGTGGATCTTGCTCTGTCAGACATTCTGCTACCTTGTCGGCGGGGACCTCTGTCGTGAAGTCCGCCAAAACTTGCCCCTTGATGGCTGGTCGTGGCTTGTAGAGATTTCATGTTCTCCCAACTCGATTGCCCACTTTGCTAACCTTCCCGAAAGTTCTGGCTTTTTCAGGACATCGCTTATGTGGTAGTCTGTGAGCACATTTATTGGATGCCCTTGGAAGTATCGCCGCAGGCGTCGTGAAGCGTGGACCAGAGCTAAGACGAGCTTCTCCATGGTTGAGTAGCGTGTCTCTGCATCTAGCAGTGTCCGGCTGACATAGTAGACGGGTGTTTGTACGCCCTTGCGATCCACCAGTAAGGCTGCACCAACCGCCTTGTCTGCGACTGCCAGGTATAGTGCTAGCGGTTCCTTGGGCCGCGGGGCTGTTAACGTCGGCAGATTCATGAGGCACTGTTTCATGTCCTGGAATGCGGTTTCCGCTTCGGGTGTCCACTTGAAATTTGTCTTCTTCAAGCAATTATGGAGCGTGCTCACGAATGGGAATGACCTTGATGCGTAGTTTGATAAGAAGTTATTCAGGGCCACAAGACGGCCCATCAAGGTTTGTACTTCTTTGACTGAAGCTGGCGATGGCATACGCTCTATTGCCTGCACCTTTTCAGGATTTGCTCGAAAACCTTCTTTCGTCACTACAACCCCCAAGAATTTGCCTTCTTCCATGCCAAAGGAACACTTGCTGGGGTTCAGCTTCACGCGGACTTGTCGTAATTGGTCAAATGTTTTCTGTATATCGGTCAGCATTTGATCCTCCTCTACACTTTTGATCACGAGGTCATCCACGTATACCTCCAGACTTACTCCGATCTGTGCGGCGAAGACTGAGTCCATGATGCGTTGGTACGTGGCTCCCGCGTTTTTGAGTCCGAAAGGCATTTTGGTATAGCAGAAAGTGCCCATGTCTGTCCCGAACGCGGTTTTGTCCTCGTTGCCTTTCGCCATTTAGATTTGGTGATACCCTTTGTAGGCGTCAAGAAAGAACTTGAAACGGAAAGGGGCCAGAGAGTCGACTTTCAGGTCTATCTCAGGTAGTGGGTAACAATCCTTCGGGCAGGCTTTGTTTAAGTCTTTGTAGTCTACGCACATCCGCCACCCTCCGTTAGCTTTGGCGACCATTACGGGGTTGGCGACCCATGTTTGGTATTTCACCGGACGAAGTATGCCGGCACTCAATAACTCCGTGACTTGCTCATGCATTGCTTTGGTTTTCTCTGGTCCCATGCTTCGCTTCTTTTGCACCACTGGTTCAACTGACTTGTATGTGGCGAGTCTATGTTCTGCTATCTCTCGAGGGACTCCTACCATATCCGCGGGTGTCCACGCGAAAACGTCCTTGTTCTTGATTAGCAGTTGTTTTAGGTGAGTCCGCACCGTGTTTGACAATGCGGGTCCAATCGTGACGGTTTGTTCTGGAAAGCATGGATTGAGTACCCATTTTTCCGGCTCGGACTGGCTTGGCTTTTTGGCGGACTTTGCTGGCTTCGGAACATCCGCTGCATGGCACTGGCGGTTGCCTCGAATGAACGCCACTCCCCTGCGGGTTGGGAACCCGACCATTTGGTGAGGAGTGGAGGCATTGCTGTTGAATTTGGCGAGGCCTTCTCTTCCGATCAATACATCGTGTGCCGAGGTTACTGGGAGTACCATGAACTCACATTCTTCTGTCCGCGATAGCTTACCATCCGACCAGGTGACCGGAAATGTGATGATGCCTCGAGGCATTATCGATTCGTGGATGAAACCTGATATTGGTTCGCTTACTGGTACCAGGCGTTTCTTGTCCGCCTCATCGAGCTGATTAAAGCATTGGTCATACATTATATCCGCGCTGCTACCTTGGTCAAGGAACATGTACGGAGTGCGATAATGACCAAATACCCCTGTGATGATGAGCGGCGATGTGGAGGATGCTCCTCCCTTGACAGTGGGCAGGATAACTGGCTGTTCTTTCCATGAATCGTCGCTAGATTCTATCAATTGGCGTTTGTTTCGCCTTTGTCTGCTGGTTCCCTTGCCGGTCATGTGGCAAGTATGCTTGGGAACACGCTCAATGAGGTGGGTTTGCAAGTTACGTATCCGCTTGTTCGGGCCTTCCCCGCGGTCGTCGTTCTCGCGGCCACGACCGTTATGCTGTACGTTCTTAACTAGATGTCCCAACTGTCCGGACTTTAGAGCGGATTCGATCTCCATCTTGAGGCTGTAACAGTTGTCCGTGTTGTGCCCAAAGTCATTGTGATAATCACACCGTTTGCTAGTGTCTACATTTCTCCGCTTGCCAAGTGGGCGGGGTTCCTTGAAGTTATGCTGCTCGGTGGCGAGTACCTGTGACGGCATTTTCGTCAGCGGTGTCCATTCTGTGTTCTTCTTAGATCCCCCCCCCCCCGCCCGTCGCGGGTGTGTTTGTTGTTGATGATCTGGCGGGCATCTTGTTGTGCGGAATACTTGCCCTCCTCTGTGGAGCCGGAGATACGCGACCAAACTGATTGTTTGCCTTTATCCCTGCGGCCTCCGTGGTTGTTAGGGTACTGATGCTGACGGGAATGGCGGAAAGATTTTTCTGACGACGCGTAAATTTTTGCCGCTTTGATCACTTCATCCCAGGATTCGGGGATTCCGTCCTTTCCTGTGAGGCATTTCATTAGGTCATCGTGATTGACCCCGTGGATGAAGGCTGCTCGTGTGAGTTCTTCTCCGCACCCTATTTGCATCGCCTCCCGCGTGTACCGGGTGATGTAGTCTTCGACTGCCTCGTTATCTCTCCTAGCGCAGAGTAGGATGTGTGCCTTGTCCTTCTTATGTTTCCGCTGATGGGAAAAGTGGAGCGAGAATTTGGACAGCAAGTCATCGAAGTCTAAGATACTACCCGTCGGAAGGTTGTCAAACCATACTCTGGCTGCACCCATTAGTGTTTGTGCGAAAAGGTGGCACCATACCTGCATTGGCCAGTTCTGACTGTGTGCCGCAGTGCGGAAATCATGTACGTGATCGTCTGGGTCGCGTATTCCGTTATATTTACCGATGCTACTTGGTAATTTCGCCTTTGCAGGTATTAGTGCCAGCGCCACGCGGGCGCAGAATTTTGACTTCTCTGCCAAGTCTTTCGGCCTATAAGGTTTGACTAAATCGTCATCACCCTCTGCCTGTGAGTTGGACTCATAGCCGTCCTCCTCCTCGGTGGGAGCGTTGCCCTGGCTACGGGAGCCTTTCCCGCGGCCTCCGCTACGACTCCCGACTGTGTTGTCTTTATGGGAACGGCTTGTTGTTTTGTTCTTGTTTGCTGCCCCTGAAGCCTGTGATTGGTGTCGAAGTTGAGCGTTTTTTGGACTCGTTGTTGTGCTTGCTGCATTACTCGTTTTTGGTAACCTGCAGTAAGCTGTGCTTGTTGTTTGAAGAGCCATTCGTCTCGGTCTTCTTCTACGTTAGCTTCGTCATCGTCGAAGTCAACAGTGTGCTGAGCTGCTGCTTGGCCGACACCAACCCTTCTCACTGGCTTGTGGGCTGTCTTTGTAACCGTGGTCGGAGGAGTCCCCTCCGATTTTTCTTCATCATCGTCCTCGATGACGGGTGATCTGTGACACCCGGCAAATTCTGGTTAACAACGTTGTCTAGATTAAAGTCTACCTTAGCGAGTCACGCGTACATTATACTTAACGAGGGTTAGCTAGATAGCTAGATAGGACATACGTGCATTGTTGTGAGTTAATATGTGATTACATGATTAGTGAACCTCGGATGTTGGTGAATAATAAACTTATGTGTCTCGGTGATATCTGACAAACTTATGTGAAAACCATACGTGATTATGTGAACCTAAACCGAACACGTTAATAAAAATTATTAAAAGTGGAGCATGAGGTTGGTTGGGGTCTTAAAACATGGGGTTACGCTTGGTATGGCCCAAAATAATGAAAACATCAAAGAAAACAGGCTATACAACAAACTGGGCCGCTCAAAACGGATTAAACCATTCCGAACGGCCATTCACAATTCCGAACGGGTGTTCACAATTCCGAACGGGTGCTCACAATTCCGAACGGGTGTTCGGAACACGCTGACGTGGTTAAACCGCCTTAAACTACTATTTAAGCAACCTTAAGCCTCTTGTATCTCCTAAACTCGAACCCTAATCGCCCCTACTGCCCTATTTACGAAATATTAACCCCTAAACACCTGCTAAGGCGTAAGAACATCGATCGGGAAGCTTCAAGAGCATTCGGTTGATTGTTTCGAGGAACTTGCGGTATAATCCTTAATCTATTATGCTTTAATCTTATTAATATGTTATAAAAACCTTATAACTAAGTTTGTCCAGGTCTGGAACCTTTTTATAAAGATTAAAACTTGAAGTTTATAAAGATTTAACGGGTTAAACATGATCCTATGTGATTAGTGATATGATAGGTTACTTGTTGCGCAAGTTTGTGATGTTTTGATCATTAGGGTTTATGATTTTGCATGTGTTATGACAGGTTCTGAGCATGCTAGGTCTAATGAATGTTTTTTGATGATTATTGATTGTTGTTGATCGATTGTACGCACACGTGAGTCGTTTAAATAAAGGTTTATGCGTAATTAAAATCTGGACATAATGTTTAGGTTAACTTGTAGGGTCTGTTACGTGGCTTTAACGTACTGGTTTTGATGCTTTCTTTGCATGGTTAAATCACACCTGGTCTTAGCTTTTCATAATGGGTAAAATCATGTGCTTTGGACGTCGGATGAGTCGTTTTTGGAATTTTCATTGAAAATAGGTCAGATCAGAATTTCGGGTGTCAAACTGAGTCAACTTTGAAACATCATAACTCAAGTTTTATAAAGAGTTGGGTTTTGAAATTTTTACAGAAGGTTAATATTAGAGTTTTGCAAGTTTTCCAAGTATATTCATCCCGTTTGGATGAATACACAATTTTTGGGAAATTATTTACCAAACTGACCTGTTAGGAGGGTTTTCTGAACATAGCTGAGTTAGACGAATTTTAATTATTTTTGTGTTTGAATTTTAAGACTAAACAAAAATAGGTATTGTCAAGTGAATCCCAAAGAAAATTCAGTAAAAATTTGGGGGGATAACTCACTGATTTACTATTTTAAATAAATTCGTTTTGATGGCGCACAATCTGTCCTGAAAACACAGATTGTGTATTATGTGCTTATGTGATTAATTGAGGTCTTAGGTGATCTGGAATTGACATATAACTGAAGTACACTTGTTTGTGACACATACGGGATGTAGAAACTAAATGGTAACCAAATCATTCACCAACGAGTCCGTAGGGTTTACTATTGCATGTAGAATCACTAGGCGTCGCATACACACTTTTGAACATTTAAAACGCCTTGGACAAACGAGTTATATGGTGTAATGATATTACGCCTATACTCACTTAGTGACACTGTTATTAGGGTGTCGGTAGGATATATTGCTTGTTGTTCGGATTCCTTGCTTGCACGTTAAGGTGAGTTTACGGCCCCTCTTTTAACTGGTTTCACTTTTCGGGGGAGAAAACATGTGTTAAACTTATGTTTTGGTAACAACTGTCATACTATGGGTTTCTATGGTTTACTATACGATCTTTGGAAGTCCTGGGGGAAACCATGAATGTGCGGGTTAGCACAACGGGGAAATGTGAATAGCGCTATTGGGAGTGACCAACCCCGCTCGTCGGCTTGGAGGGCCGGGCAAGTGCATATTGTCTCAAACAGGAACAACAGGTTTACTATTCGGGCACGACATCTGGTTTGCGAGTTAGTAATGGTTTTCCAATCGTAGTAGTAATAAACATACGCCTAGCTAGCGTACTTTGGTTTTCGATTTATTATAGTATGGACAGGTTGAACTTGGTACTGTGATTACAAAACCTGTAAACTCACCAGCATTTTTGTGCTGACGTAAACTTTTACATGTTTTCTCAGGTCGCTAAGGTAGCACAATGGAACTAGGGCGCACGCATCTGCACGGCGTCTAGTTAGGGTTGCATGGTTTTCAAACATTGAACAATTTGGTTTACGTTTGGATTATGTTTAATAATAAGCTTCCGCTGTAACTGGAGATTTAAACTATGTTTTTGAAATTGCATATGTTAATTTAGACTTGTTTATTGTGATCGTTGGTTTGGATCCTGGTTTGTCATGCGCCTCGCGGTAAAACTCCGCAAGTGGATTTTGAGGGTGTGACAGATTGGTATCAGAGCCAATGGTTATAGTGAACTAGGACTTCATGTAGAGTCTAGTCTATAGCCGAGTCACACACACTAGACGATCACATAGTACTAAACATTATGGTGGGTTACGTATGGCCTTGTCGGGGTGTCTCTAAATCATTTGACCTTCCCATGTTACATCATCCGTTCTATCTTAGGTCGGGTTACTTGCTTTCTAGGCAGTGTGGTATATTGGGGTAAATCGTGTACTCTTGAGATTCGTCCAAGGCTCGGACATCTCCCTTTCATACTCCAATAGAAACACTTGCCATAAACTACCGTAGCATTACGGTGTATAGCTAAGAGTCTATGTCCGGTGACTTGAACTTTGAACTAGGAGAACACTTGGAGGACCATGTAGAGCGGTTTATCATTTTGGGTGCACACAAAATCATAAACCGAAATGCATGAAAGCCCTAGTGAGCTCTGGGTTTGAATGGATAGTCCTGGGTTGGATCTAGCTTTGATCTTGCGAACGCTAGTGGTTACCATTAGCTGTGAAACTAAATTTTCTCGTCCTTTTTGTCGGAATCATGTCTGGAGTGCAAGGAGGACGTGGAGGTGGTCGCTCTGGTGGGCGTGGTGGTGGCGGGCGTGGTGGTGGTGGTCGTGGAGGTGTGGAACCTCAAGATGACCGGGTCAGAGATTGAAAAGTATACGGTGAGGCGTAATGAGTTGGCAGTGCTGTGTCCTGATCTGCATGTGCCAGAATACAGGAGGATTGAACACTATATCTCGGGGCTAGTACCAGAGATCGCAGGGTTGGTGGCTGCGGGAAATCATCCTACATACTCAGAGGTGGTCCGATCGGCTCACAGGATGACAAACTTGAAGGTGAATGAGGGTATTTTGCCTGCTAAGAGTTCGACTGTTAAGGCCCCGGAGAATAACAAGCGTAAGTGGGAAAATGAGGGGAAAGGATCTGTGCCAGCACAACAGGGTAAGAGATTCGATAGCGGGGGTTCTTCTTCTGGTAACAAACAGGGTGGTTATGCGGGGAAATTACCTAAATGCAACAAGTGTGGGCGTCATCATCAGGGGGACTGTGACCGTAATCGTTGCCATCGTTGTTAGCGACTGGGGCATTTTGCTAAAGACTGTCGGGCGACACTTCCATCGACCCAGGCCCCAACTACTAACTCGGCTCCTACTACTCAAGGAACTACGGGAAGACAGGGATGTTACAACTGTGGGGAGACTGGGCATTACAAGAAGGATTGCCCGAAACTGAAGCAGGGCGGGAACAACGGTAACGGGAACAACGGGGGCGGCGGCAGGAATGTCGGGTTTGTCGTTCCCCATCGACCTTATGCCGGTACCTTTGGGTAGTTTTGACGTTGTGGTAGGCATGGATTGGTTGTCTTTGTATCGCGCGGAGATCGTTTGTTATGACAAGATTATTCGGATTCCTCTCCCTGATGGAGAATTTCTTTCGGTGTACGGTATCAAGGGCGGTGTTCCGCTAAATCTCATTTCCAGCATGAAAGCCCTTAAGTATCTTCGAAAGGGTTTTTCGGCCGTTTTGGCACTTTTATCTGTTTCCTCTACCGATGAGAAGAAGATCGACGATATTCCTGTTGTACGCGAGTTTCCTGATGTATTTCCCGATGATCTACCTGGTCTTCCTCCCCATCGTCAGGTTGAGTTCAGTATTGATCTTGTACCGGGAGCTGCTCCTATTGCTCGGGCCCCCTACCGTCTTGCACCTCCCGAGATGCAGGAATTGTCCAGTCAGTTACAGGAACTCTTGGACAAGGGTTTCATTAGACCAAGTTCTTCCCCTTGGGGAGCCCCGATTCTGTTCGTTAAGAATAAGGATGGAAGTTTTCGATTGTGTGTGGATTACAGAGAATTGAACAAAGTGACCATCAAGAACCGTTATCCTCTTCCACGTATTGATGATCTATTCGACCAACTCCAGGGTTCTAGCTACTACTCCAAGGTTGACTTGAGGTCCGGTTATCACCAGTTGCGCGTAAGGGAAGCTGACGTTGCAAAAACTGCCTTTCGTACACGTTATGGCCATTTTGAATTCTTGGTCATGCCTTTCGGCCTCACAAACGCACCGGCGGTTTTCATGGATTTGATGAACCGCGTTTGCAAACCGTATCTTGACAAGTTCGTCATTGTGTTTATTGATGACATCCTGATTTACTCCAAGAACAAGACCGAACACGAGGAACACCTACGTTTGGTTTTGGAACTCTTGCGACGGGAACAACTTTACGCTAAGTTCTCAAAGTGTGATTTTTGGTTACGCGAAGTTCAGTTCCTAGGACATGTGGTTAATGAACTAGGAATTCATGTCGATCCAGCTAAGATCGAAGCGATCAAGGACTGGGGAGCACCAAAGACGCCAACTGAGGTGCGGCAATTTCTAGGCCTTGCGGGCTACTATCGTCGTTTCATTAAGGGGTTCTCGAAGATCACTCAACCCCTGACCACTCTTACTCAGAAGGATAGAAAATTTGACTGGGGTGAATCACAAGAGTCGGCATTTCATGAACTGAAGTCTAAACTTTGTTCCGCTCCTATTCTGTCCTTGCCTGAAGGCCCTGATGATTTCGTTGTTTACTGTGATGCTTCTATTCATGGTCTCGGTTGCGTGTTGATGCAACGCGAGAAAGTGATTGCGTACGCTTCGCGTCAACTCAAGGTGCACGAGAAGAACTACACCACCCATGACTTGGAGTTGGGAGCAGTGGTTTTCGCGTTGAAAATTTGGAGACATTACTTGTACGGTACCAAATACACCATCTACACCGATCACAAGAGTCTTCAACATATTTTCGACCAACAACATTTGAACATACGACAGCGTCGTTGGATTGAACTCCTGAACGACTATGATTGCGCCATTAAGTACCATCCTGGCAAGGCGAATGTAGTAGCAGACGCCTTGAGCAGGAAGGAATCAATTAATCCTCGTCGCGTTCGGGCGTTGCAGCTCACCATTCATTCCTCTTTACCTGACCAACTCTGTTCTGCTCCGTTAGAAGCTTTGAAGGAGGAAAACCTTAAAGCTGAGACTATGCATGGTGCCGACAAGCACTTCGAGCAAAGGCCTAATGGCCTGCACTACTTCGCAGAACGCATATGGGTTCCTTTATTCGGGGGACTTCGGGAGCTTGTCTTAGATGAGGCTCATAAGTCCCGGTATTCTATTCATCCTGGTTCGGATAAGATGTACCAAGATCTAAAGGTGCTTTACTGGTGGCCAAACATGAGGTCGGATATAGCCTCATACGTGAGCAAATGCTTGACCTGTGCTAAGGTCAAGGTGGAATACCAGAAACCGTCGGGTCTCTTGCAACAACCTGAAATCCCGGAGTGGAAATGGGAACGGATTACAATGGATTTCGTCACGCAACTGCCTAAGTCACCGAGCGGGAATGATAAGATATGGGTGATTGTTGATCGGTTGACGAAATCAGCCCATTTTCTCGCTATCAAGGAGACCGACACCATGGATCGTTTGGCTCGTCTTTATCTGAAGGAAGTTGTTTCGAAGCACGGGGTGCCGGTTTCTATTATCTCGGATCGTGACTCCCATTTTACTTCTCACTTCTGGAAGTCTTTGCACAAGGCTTTGGGTACCCAGCTAGACATGAGTACAGCTTATCACCCACAGACTGACGGTCAGAGTGAGCGCACGATTCAAACCTTGGAAGACATGCTGCGGGCATGTGTGATCGATTTTGGCAAAGGTTGGGAAGCTCATCTACCGTTAGTAGAATTCTCTTACAACAACAGTTATCACACGAGCATCAAGGCGGCTCCGTTCGAGGCATTGTACGGGCGGAAATGCCGTTCTCCTCTTTGTTGGGCTGAAGTGGGTGAGAGTCAACTCACTGGGCCTGAACTAGTGTACGAAACTTCGGAAAAGATCGTACAGATTCGTAACCGGTTGGCAGCGGCACGGGATCGGCAAAAGAGTTATGCCGATCAGCGTCGCAAGCCATTGGAATTCCAAGTTGATGACAAAGTACTTCTGAAAGTTTCACCGTGGAAGGGCGTCATACGCTTTGGAAAGCGTGGCAAACTCAACCCTCGGTATGTCGGCCCATTTACAATCCTGGAACGGATTGGACCGGTGGCATACCGTCTTGATTTACCGACGGAGCTCGGTAACGTACATAACGTCTTCCATGTGTCCAACTTAAAGAAGTGTCTGGCTGACGAGTCTCTTATTGTTCCACTGGAAGAGATCAAGGTTGACGATCGTCTTCGGATTGTGGAGGAACCTGTTGAGATTCTTGATTACAAGATTCGTAGCCTACGTCATAGCAAGATTCGCATTGTAAAGGTTCGCTGGAACTCGAACCGGGGACCAGAGTACACTTGGGAACGGGAGGATCAGATGAAGTCTAAGTATCCTCATCTCTTTCCTAAGGAAGCGTTCGAATCGAGATATGTTTCCACTGCAGCTGAATGAATCTCGGGGCGAGATTCCTTTTTAACGTGGGGATGATGTGACAACTCGGGTAAATCTCTCTCTTGGTTTCTATCTTTTGTCTGTTTCTTTTGTTATTCCTTTTGGTACTTGTGCTATTTTCGGGACGAAAATTCTTTTAACGTGGGGATGATGTGACACCCGGCAAATTCTGGTTAACAACGTTGTCTAGATTAAAGTCTACCTTAGCGAGTCACGCGTACATTATACTTAACGAGGGTTAGCTAGATAGCTAGATAGGACATACGTGCATTGTTGTGAGTTAATATGTGATTACATGATTAGTGAACCTCGGACGTTGGTGAATAATGAACTTATGTGTCTCGGTGATATCTGACAAACTTATGTGAAAACCATACGTGATTATGTGAACCTAAACCGAACACGTTAATAAAAATTATTAAAAGTGGAGCATGAGGTTGGTTGGGGTCTTAAAACATGGGGTTACGCTTGGTATGGCCCAAAATAATGAAAACATCAAAGAAAACAGGCTATACAACAAACTGGGCCGCTCAAAACGGATTAAACCATTCCGAACGGCCATTCACAATTCCGAACGGGTGTTCACAATTCCGAACGGGTGTTCACAATTCCGAACGGGTGTTCGGAACACGCTGACGTGGTTAAACCGCCTTAAACTACTATTTAAGCAACCTTAAGCCTCTTGTATCTCCTAAACTCGAACCCTAATCGCCCCTACTGCCCTATTTACGAAATATTAACCCCTAAACACCTGCTAAGGCGTAAGAACATCGATCGGGAAGCTTCAAGAGCATTCGGTTGATTGTTTCGAGGAACTTGCGGTATAATCCTTAATCTATTATGCTTTAATCTTATTAATATGTTATAAAAACCTTATAACTAAGTTTGTCCAGGTCTGGAACCTTTTTATAAAGATTAAAACTTGAAGTTTATAAAGATTTAACGGGTTAAACATGATCCTATGCGATTAGTGATATGATAGGTTACTTGTTGCGCAAGTTTGTGATGTTTTGATCATTAGGGTTTATGATTTTGCATGTGTTATGACAGGTTCTGAGCATGCTAGGTCTAATGAATGTTTTTTGATGATTATTGATTGTTGTTGATCGATTGTACGCACACGTGAGTCGTTTAAATAAAGGTTTATGCGTAATTAAAATCTGGACATAATGTTTAGGTTAACTTGTAGGGTCTGTTACATGGCTTTAACGTACTGGTTTTGATGCTTTCTTTGCATGGTTAAATCACACCTGGTCTTAGCTTTTCATAATGGGTAAAATCATGTGTTTTGGACGTCGGATGAGTCGTTTTTGGAATTTTCATTGAAAATAGGTCAGATCAGAATTTCGGGTGTCAAACTGAGTCAACTTTGAAACATCATAACTCAAGTTTTATAAAGATTTGGGTTTTGAAATTTTTACAGAAGGTTAATATTGGAGTTTTGCAAGTTTTCCAAGTAGATTCATCCCGTTTGGATGAATACACAATTTTTGGGAAATTATTTACCAAACTGACCTGTTAGGAGGGTTTTCTGAACATAGCTGAGTTAGACGAATTTTAATTATTTTTGTGTTTGGATTTAAGACTAAACAAAAATAGGTATTGTCAAGTGAATCTCAAAGAAAATTCAGTAAAAATTTGGGGGGATAACTCACTGATTTACTATTTTAAATAAATTCGTTTTGATGGCGCACAATCTGTCCTGAAAACACAGATTGTGTATTATGTGCTTATGTGATTAATTGAGGTCTTAGGTGATCTGGAATTGACATATAACTGAAGTACACTTGTTTGTGACACATACGGGATGTAGAAACTAAATGGTAACCAACTCATTCACCAACGAGTCCGTAGGGTTTACTATTGCATGTAGAATCACTAGGCGTCGCATACACACTTTTGAACATTTAAAACGCCTTGGACAAACGAGTTATATGGTGTAATGATATTACGCCTATACTCACTTAGTGACACTGTTATTAGGGTGTCGGTAGCATATATTGCTTGCTGTTCGGATTCCTTGCTTGCACGTTAAGGTGAGTTTACGGCCCCTCTTTTAACTGGTTTCACTTTTCGGGGGAGAAAACATGTGTTAAACTTATGTTTTGGTAACAACTGTCATACTATGGGTTTCTATGGTTTACTATACGATCTTTGGAAGTCCCGGGGGAAACCATGAATGTGCGGGTTAGCACAACGGGGAAATGTGAATAGCACTATTGGGAGTGACCAACCCCGCTCGTCGGCTTGGAGGGCCGGGCGAGTGCATATTGTCTCAAACAGGAACAACAGGTTTACTATTCGGGCACGACATCTGGTTTGCGAGTTAGTAATGGTTTTCCAATCGTAGTAGTAATAAACATACGCCTAGCTAGCGTACTTTGGTTTTCGATTTATTATAGTATGGACAGGTTGAACTTGGTACTGTGATTACAAAACCTGTAAACTCACCAGCATTTTTGTGCTGACGTAAACTTTTACATGTTTTCTCAGGTCGCTAAGGTAGCACAATGGAACTAGGGCGCACGCGTCTGCACGGCGTCTAGTTAGGGTTGCATGGTTTTCAAACATTGAACAATTTAGTTTACATTTGGATTATGTTTAATAATAAGCTTCCGCTGTAACTGGAGATTTAAACTATGTTTTTGAAATTGCATATGTTAATTTAGACTTGTTTATTGTGATCGTTGGTTTGGATCCTGGTTTGTCATGCGCCTCGCGGTAAAACTCCGCAAGTGGATTTTGAGGGTGTGACATGATCCTTGAGCCTTCCTTGAAGTTTCCTCGTTAGCCATTCTTCTAGTTGAAAGATTGAAAAGGGTGTTGCTCTAGCCGGTACGGATGGCGCCAATGAAGAAACAAAAGTTCACCTCAATGATGAGTGAGAATGATTTGTCTCTACAAGTGATATCCTTCACTAGAATGGATGGCTTCCTGACGATGGTGACCTGAAAAACAAAATATCCGGTGTGGGGCGACCGCCTCGAATCCAAAGGATTCTACTTAGCAGACACAAAAACGTGGTCGGAATAAGTGTGTTCTTCAAGGATTTCTGAATGACCCATTCAAGGAGACAAAGTGAACCTTAAATAGGTTCCACACGGACCTCGACATTTACCCTTAACTTACCCGGTGGGCTGAGGCCTAGTTAAGGGCTTGCCTCCACACCGCCCCAAGATTAGGCCCAACAAGAGATATTATACGACAGGTAGGAAATCATAGAGAATGATCGTACCTTTTCCTATGACGTGTCGTCGTGTGAGTGGTCGCAGACCTGGGCAAATATGATTGGCTTCCGAGTGTACTATTGTCCCCTCTGTAGGCCTTCGTTAGTGGAGATCCTTGTTGAGGTGGTCCCGTGTATTCTTATTGGTTGATATGCACAGGAGACGTACTGTTTGTCTCCTGCGGGTTTAATCCTGGACACGTGTGCATCCCCTGTTGGTTGATCGTGCAGCATGCTCCTTGCCACATGTCGCTGGTCCTTGATTGGCTCGTACCCTGTTGTACGATCGTATGTGTCATTGCCACGTGTCTGCTTAAGGCGTTATCCCGCAAGCCCTAGCGGGTTTCCGTGTTGCATCCGCTGTTATTGGTTGCAACCCGCTTCTTGGTTGGTTAACCCGCATCCGCATCCAGTGGGCTTCACTCGCCCATAGTTGGCCTCGTTAGGATTGTTTGAGCCTGGTGTCCCCGTTCTCGTCTTTGGGCTTTGGCTTTTGGGTAGGGGCCCAAGTGAATTTGGGTCCCTACCCCTTCACGCGTCTTACTCATGGGATGTTGTAAGTGGTTGTACATACAGGTTTAAAACTTATTTTGTTATTAAGTTACTATTTTAAACACAAGGTAAATGTGTTTATATAAGTTATAATAAAATAAAATTAAATATAAATAAAAAGCATAATTTAATTGTTGTTTTTAATCACTACAAAGTTATTTAATAGTTGCATTAAAATTGTCTTGTTAATATAATAAAATTACGATTTTACCCATATAGATGATTATAAAATGACTTCCTTGCCCGTCTAGAACTCACTATATAGTAGTATAGATATATCATTTTACATCATGCCTTTGCTTTAGGGGAATTTATTATTTTTCTAATTTAGCCACAACCTGTATTAGATCGGGTGTAGTGGGACACGTTTCAGGCGTGATTGGGTAAGATAGCGCCCCCACACCGTTACAGGGGGCGTCATCTTTCAAAAACAAGGGAAGGCGTTATAAACATAATGTTTGGACCATTGTTGCTTGGCCAATAAAAAGTCACCACGTGTCAAGGGGGCAAGGCTTAAAATTCGAACGGTAAATAATTGAATGTGGCAACGTTCATTTTTTAAAAATGTGTATTTTTTTTTAAATGTGTATATATACACCCCACAAGTTTTTAAAAACTACACTACAATATCAACCATAAAATCATATTTTTATACCCACTATCAACTTAAAACTCTACTACAAACCAGACAATATTTAAAGTTATGGGTGGTGGATATCCAAACGATCCTGCCGAACCGTCTAATCTCCGGTGATACTCTCGTCGGAGATGTCGTCTACCAGTGTTCTCTTCTCCTCCACCTGCTCAACAAGTGTTCTCTTTTTCTCACCCCTCCTCCTCAACAAGTGTTCTCTTCTCCTCCTCCTCAACCAGTGTCCACTCCTAATCCTTTGCACTTCCCCATTCATCCACTACTCGGGTACACTCCCCCAAACACAGCTGCTGATTTCACTAATGAGGAGCTTGTATGGTTTTTAGAATATGTTATGGCTGTAAGGGGAATGGGCCAACTACGGTCGGTGGAGACCCAACCGAACCCCAACCCCAACCCCACCCTAACCCGTCTTGCTTGGGAGCCAACCGAGGAAGAGTACGAAGCTGTAAGGGATGCTATGGATGAAATACGATACTATGTATCAACCCCCACGGAGTATTGCCGCATCCGCTCGGATGCGAGGTCCGATGGTCGCGATAGCGACCATTCCGTGTCTCCACCGGAGTACACTTTAGAGGATTGGGATGATTATTCTCCGTAGGGAAGAAATTTAGGATGAATTATGTAATGTTTTAATAAGTAGTTTATGATTATGTAGTGTTTAATTAAGTAATTTAGTATTATGTAATTTTTAAATTTATATTAGTTGGGTGTTTTAATATTATTTGTAATTTTTTTATAACATTTGTCTCTCTCTTTTTTTTTTTTACTTTTTAGTTAAACAGTTTTAAAAAAATAATAAAATAAACAACCAATCACAAACAGTGTCCTTATCTTTTTCCCACTACCACTACACCTCATTTTCACTTCAAGCCCATACTGACTCAGCTGTCACGTAAACCAATCAGAAAGAGAGGACTTATGTTTTTCCCTTCCCCACTACACATGGTCTTATGTGGTATTAAACTTTGGCTCAGTCTTTTGGTTTTTGTTTAACTAAGGTATTTGTCTTCTTTTATTTTTATTATTATTTTTATTATTATTATTATTATTATTATTATTATTATTATTATTTTGAGTTCTAATCGAACCCTTATGCTTTAGATTGTCGGTATCATACAAGTGACGAAACAAATGTACCACTCACAATGAACAATGTTTGTATCGTTATCGATATTCATTTTTATTGTTTTCGATCATCGTAAGACACATGTTGATATCCTTTTGGTCATATCACGACTTAGGTACTAATATCGGTATTCGTTTTTATATTTTCCATCAAGAGCAATGTCGGTACTTACATTACTATTCATTTTTATTGTTGTTAATCAACGTAAAGCAAGTGTTGATTTCCTATTGGTCATATTATGACTTTATTATTTTTTTGTCTCTCTTTCGGTTGTTATAGTGAGTGCTGCTACCTTTATCGAAACAAAATGATGTTCTCTGAATTCCCTTCATTCACGTTATTTTTACCATT
Organism: Ambrosia trifida; assembly: GCA_028751855.1. Taxonomy (NCBI): domain Eukaryota; kingdom Viridiplantae; phylum Streptophyta; class Magnoliopsida; order Asterales; family Asteraceae; genus Ambrosia; species Ambrosia trifida. The sequence continues at coordinate 21,864,698 of CM054132.1, forward strand.
GGGTCTACGTTTCCATTTAAAATTTGTTAAACGTTTTGCGAAGCACGGGTGTAAGCCTAGTTATATCATTATTACGAAATGTTTTAAAAATTAAGAGACCTAATTAAAACAAATATAATAACCATGTAAAATTTCACACACACTTGAAAATGTTGACACTTGACTAGAAGTGATGTGTTTGTCTTGTTTGTAACATTAATTAACTTAAAAAGATTTGTTCGTCATAATACACGCATGCATGACTTGTAAACTAGAGATCATGTGATTAGGGCTGTAAACGAACCAAACGAACACGAACAAGGCTTTGTTCGTGTTTGTTTGTTAAGGTTTCTTGGACAAACGAACCGTTCACGAACACACTAACGGACATAATTCTATGTTTGTATTTGTTTGTTAAGAAATTCAGTTGTTTGCGAACTGTTCGTGAACACGGGTTTTGAACACAAACAAACATTTAATATGCAACTAACTAAAAAAACATTGTTAATATTAACCGTTAGACAAAGTATGTCTACTAAACGATGTCGATAAGTCAAATTGTACTAACTTAGACATAATTATCTCAAATTACTTAGGCATAGGCATGAATACATGATATTCCTAATTCAAAAGTTCATAATTATCCTAACTTTTAACTAGTGATCGAACTTAAACAAGCTTACACGAACGGATATAAATAAACGAACGTAAACAAACACATAGCCGAACGTTCATGAACGCAATCGAACGAACGAGACATTTGTTCGTGTTTGTTTGTTTAGTTAATCAAACGAATTTTTTTGTTCGTGTTTGTTCATTTATTAAACAAACGGACACAAACGAACTTCCCGCCGAACGGTTTACGATCTGTTCATCGAACATTTGGTTTGTTTACAGCCCTACATGTGATGTGTTGAGTGTGTTCAATTCTCAATCTTGTTGGCAACAATTAAAAATATCAGTGACAAACTTAATTTAAAAAACATCTCCAATTATAAAAAAAATATATATATGATAAATATTAGGGGTGCTTGACGGGTCAGGTTCGCGGGTTGGCGGGTTCAACCTGACTCGAACCTGAAAATTTTACATGAACCCGAACCCGAAAATTGTGAGATACATATGAACTCAAACCCGACCCGTTCACCCTGATTTTTTTTTCGCAAACTAATGTATTAAAATTAAAATTTTACTACAAAAATATATAAACATTTATCTTTTATTTATAAAATCTCATACCAATATCTATTTTAAGTTATAAGTGTAGCATAAAATACCTAACCAATTTAATTTATAACATAAAACATATTGTAAAAAAAACAATATATAGTATAAATAGGTTAAACGGGTCAACCCGCTAAACGGGTTCACAGGTTCAACCCGAACCTGACCCAAACCCATTTAGACTAAACCCAAACCCGCTAATTTCGTGTTAGGTTTGGGTCGTGTTTTCGGGTCGTGTCAGAAATTCACAACCCTAAGACTGTCCATTGTGGCCCACGAGCGACCAGCCGTGAGCCACAACTTGATACAGTAGACAGCTGAATCCACAACACTTGGTCGTGAGCCGTCGCGTGAGCCAGCCAAGGCTACCACCCTCGTGTGTGGTAGCGAGTCAAATATGACTATTGGTTGGTCAAGGTAGTCGTTGGCTGCCGACCGTTGACAGCCTCACCTCTATTTTTGGCAAGCTTCAAATTTCCAATTCTCACACCACATCAACAATCAAAAAAAAATTCTTCACTCTCCACAAAATGGCTTTGGAATGGAATGATTTTTCGTCGTCCGACCCGTCCGAAGAAGACGAGTTTTTTATGGAAGTGGGTAGGATAACGATTGAATACATGATGGCCCGGTCTCGAAGACGAAAGACTCCGGCGCTAACACGACAACCGGCGCTAGACCGTGATAGAGAGGGAAAAAACGATACTTTGTACTGGCACTACTTCAGCCCGGATCCCGTGTATACTGAAGATCATTTTAGGAGACGCTTTCGAATGAGCAGGCAATTATTCATGCGCCTATCACGTGATTTGGCAGAGCGTTATCCTTTTTTTCAACAAAGAGAAGACGCAAGGGGCCAACTAGGGTTCATCTCCGTACAAAAATGTACGACCGCTATTCGGCAGCTAGCCTACGGGCTTGCGTCTGACGAAATGGACGAGTATATTGTGATGTCCGAAAAAGTTGCGCGCGACTCTCTTTATTATTTTTGTCAAGGTATACATATATATATAGTTTACTCACATATTTTTTTACACTTTTATTATCAAATGTCGTTTAATATATATATATATAGGATTAGGTTCCAATGAAAACCCACCTTTCGTGAAATAACCGTAAAAACCCCGACGTAAAATGTGAATTAATAAAAAATTACACACCGATGTAAAAATGGGTAACCCCACCGTAAAAAAATGATTTTTTTACGATGGTTTACAGTGGTGTAAAAATCTGGGCCCACCAATGTTGAATTTTTCAAAAATGGAATATTCTCTTTAATATTTTATTCTCCTTTAATTCTCAACTACATATTCTTTTCTGATTAAAATAAGTTTGTGGTTAAAAAGTGAGTTCTTTAGTTCTTTCACGAAAGGACGGTTCTCGTTTTACCCTTTCACTATATATAATGGTTAGAATAAAAACCCACTCAAATTGAAGAAACCCAGTAAACTTAACCTAGAACATTGATCTAAAGTGATCAATGGCCTAGATTCATTCTACATTATTTTAATACATTTATTAAGGTAGATGACAAAAAAAGGGCACAATGGTCAAATGACATTTTTCTGAAAAAGCATCTATGACAAGTTGGCCCCACACATGTCACATCATCCCTCTCATACTTTTTTTACCATTGTCCTAAATCTGTCAGGACGTCTTGTTACATATGTAACATATGTAGTGTTGCATACGTTAAAATTGCACAGACTGAGTTGCCGATTTATATTATTTAAAAAAAGCTGATTTATTATTTTTTTTATTAGACCGTATTTTTCTTTGTTTTACTGTACAACACCAGAATTGTTGCATACGTAACGAGAATTGATATGGTTATAGACATTTTGTTACGTGTGTTATATACATACCAAGGTCCATATGATTTTACTTTTTAAAATTCACTACTTTTTAATTACAAACAAAATGTACAAATTTATTAAAAAAAAAATCAATTACAATACAACATATAAATGTAAGAAAAATGATCTATAAAACGGTCATTACAAATCAACAAATCCTAAAAAAACTATCATAAATAAAAAAGAATTGTATACACTTCATTCTTGATGATCATCTTCATCTTTAATGCAAAAAAATATGTTCACCTGCAAAAACAAAACAAAATCATCAATTTACAGGAAAAGCCCCCCCCCCCCCCTCCCGTCTTAACGTATGTTAACCATCAGGATTAAAAAAAACATTCGAAACAGATACAAACATACATCCCAAAATACTCATGAAAGTAAAAAAATCAAACCTTTGTATCTGGTAAAAATATCATAAACTAATTTATACCAACTTAATTCTGTTGTTACATACGAAACAGACGCAACATAGATTTCATACCATGGTTAGTGACTTTTGTTTTAATTAATATATGCAACTGGTGTTGAAAGTAAAAACATGTATAACTCATGAAAAGTCAAAAAAAAATCAAACCTTTGTAACTGGTAAAAAAATCAGAAACTAATTTATACCAATTTAGTTCTATTGTTACATACGAAACATACGCAACATAGATTTTATCCCATGTATAACTCATGAAAAGTCAAAAAAATCAAACCTTTGTATATGGTAATGAAGGGATAGGGAGCCTAATCTGAAAGGCGTCCCTATCCCCGTGAAACAACAACCCTACGCCAGATCACGGCGCAGGAACGCACTCGCGCGGGGACAAGCAATCAACATGTCTCGAGCGCCAAGACATACGATAAGCAACAAACAACACCTGATACGCGCGTGCAACCACGCGCGGAATCTTCCCTTAGCACCTTTCATACGAAGTACAAAGAACGGCATAAGGAAGATTCATAAAGATCCATGTCAGAGTACACACCAGCAGGAGAAGGACATGTGGCAGATAGTACAAAAGGTGAACGGCTACACTGTGCATGCTGTCGTGAACAGTGACCAGCAGGCATTACCTCGCCAACTGTCAGACGTCACATCAGACAGCAGAGATAGCCTGAACACTGTAGCAAGTACGACGTTACTATGCACCACCAGAAATCCGCCACGTGTCCAGCTACAACAACGACCACACTATAGCGTGACGTCATCAACAGTAACCTGCCTTTTCCCGCCATTTTCAGAAGAACCATGGACTTGGGCCTCGGTTGGGCCCAGGCCAATGGTGTCACCTGTGGGCCTCTCCACGCAGCCCACTTCGGTGCCTATAAATAGGATTAGATGCAATCCTTGTAGATTCATTCAGAAATAGCCATAACCACTACATACTATCCTTGTAATCTCTCATTCTTAATAACATTCCGGTGTACTTATAGTGGACGTAGGTCATTAAAGACCGAACCACTTAACTCTTGTGTTCTCACACACTTCCAACACACACACACACACACTCTAAACATTCACAAGGGTTACCATAACGGTTTGGGTAAAGGATTAACCTGGTAGTTACATAAGTATAAACCCCCCGGTGATTAGTCCTAATCTCCGGTGTACTTATTGTTTCTTCATTGGCGCCATCCAACGGTTACAATAGCTTTTTTCACCCATCTTTTAACCCACCCATGGCTGAACCCAACCCTAACACCTCCGGCATGCACCGAGCCGGAGAAGATGACCTCCAACAGCCGGAGGACCAAACCACACCCCACACCGTCGTCAAACAAACGACTTCACGACTCCACAGGTCAGCTGTTGAGATCCGTAACGTCGAGTCAGACGACGACAGCCAAGATCTCTTTGAGGAGGACCCGGACCAATGGCTCCTCCGTCAGAACACCAAGAGCGCTGCAATCTACCAAAGGAAGCTCTTGCAGTAAGCTAAGAAGAAAGGCAAGACCCTTGCTTTCGACACCCCGTCAAAAGCAAGGCACAAGAAGAAAGACACAGCCGATCATGGTGATGGTCGTAGCGGGGAGCTCGGCGGAAACATCAGAGCTCGGGGCTACGCCAAACCACGTGAGGAGCCGGATGGCTATGAATCATCAAGTAGCGACCCAGGCTACAAAGGAAAGAAACACACTCACGCGTCGCAAGACAGTGAGATAGATGATGACTTAGTCAAACCATTTCGACCAAAAGCTTTTGCCGAGAAGTCCAAGTTTGTCGCCCGCATAGCGGCTGCCAAAATCCCAAGAAAGGCCAAGCTCCCAAGCAGCATCGGTAGATACGATGGCCTGCGTGATCCCGACGACCACGTGCACGACTTTGAGTGCGCAGGTATGTCTGTGGATTGCCCTGTCCAAGTATGGTGCCACCTTTTTGCTCAAACCCTTACGGGTGCCGCCAGGGTATGGTTCGACAACCTCCCAGCGGGAAGCGTAAAAGATTTCGACGACCTCACAGACAAGTTTGGCAGTCATTTCTCGCACTTGCGCAAACATAAAAAGTACAAAGCACACATTTTGCTATGTCGTCGGTACGAGCATGAAACAATTGAGGACTACATTGTTCGGTTTAACAAAGAAGCCTTGCAAATAGGCTGCGGAGAGAAGCTCACGCGGGCTGCGTTCATTCACAATGTAAGCAGTCCGGACCTCATGAAATGTCTGACCGGCAAGGATGGTATCCCAGAGTCTTGGGATGAACTCATCCGCTCAGCAAAAATATACGCTTCCTCCGAAAGATCTTTCAACCAGCTGCACGGCTTCCAACCACAACACCATAATAATAATAATAATAATAATAATAATAATAATAATAATAATAATAATAATAATAATAAGCACAAAAACAAATCCGTTTGGAGCCGCATCACTGGCACCACCGACGAGGGGAAATATTCACCCGCCGGTGATGCCCGCCAAATCATCAGCTCAAAGCAAACGCAGGACCAACGTGGACACTCCAAGAGAAACCACGATTGGACGCCGCTGACAAAGACACCGTCCCAAGTTCTGAAAACCGAGCAGGTCACGCTGAAGGAGCCCAACCCTTTGGGAAAGCGGCGAAACGTGGACCGTAGCAAGTTCTGTGAGTACCACAATGACTACGGTCACCTCACTGACAATTGCTATAGTCTAAAGATGGAGATTGAAGCCGCGCTGAAGTCAGGCCAGCTGGGCCACTTGGTCAAGAATGTTCACCGAGCTGGCAAGGGCCAAACTAACGAGGAAACCCAAGGCGAGAGGTCGCGGAAAAAAATCCGAGACCTCAATACTCATGCAGCCACGTTAATTCCCCGCCACCAATGCAACATGACAAGGCGGGGCAAAAACACCCAACATGGGAAGCACACCCGGGTACAACCGTTGGATGACTCTTGGAAAGAGGCTGACATCCTCATGCCAAGGGTCTGAGGCGGCGCTTCTTGTACAGCTCCACTCGTGATAACCGGCGTCTTCGGACATTACCGCACGCGGTATATGTTCCTAGACGGCGGCAGCAGCACGGATATTATGTACGACCAGTGTTTTCAGCAACTTGATGATGAAGACAAAGCAAAGCTCATTCCAGTCAACGAGCCCATCTCTGGTTTCATCCATGAGACCATCATGCCCCACGGCATGCTCTCCTTGCCCGTAACTTGGACCGATGGCACCCATGAGCGCACAGAAATATGTGATTTCATGGTCTTACCAGCCACATCAAATCACGACATACTCCTGGGAAGAGAAGGAATCGCACGCTTCAACGCCAACGCCTCCACGGCACACGCAATGGTGGGTTTCCCCACCAAAACAGGCGTTGCCTTCATCCGGGGAAACAAGGATTGCCATGTCACGGATACAGCTAAACCGCCAAAAATGGTCAAAACAAACGCCCGCACAGAGCCGGAAAAATGGGTACTCAACCCTAAATTTCCGGAGCAAACGGTGACCATTGGCCATGAAATCTCCGAGACCATACGCAACCACCTGAAGCAACTCTTGATCAACAACATGGATATTTTCGCATGGCAACCAGCGGACATGGTGGGTGTTCCCCGAGAAATAGCGGAACACAGGCTCAATGTCTATCGCTCCGCGGAGCCAATAGTGCAGAAGAAACGAAGTATGGGCCCGGAGAAAACAAAGGCCATGAACAACAAGTCACCGAGCTGCTCAATGCGGGCATCCTCCGCCCCATCAGATACCAGACCTGGGTGGCCAACCCTGTCATGGTCGCTAAGGCAAATGGGGGATGGCACATGTGCGTTGACTACAAAGACATCAACAAGGCGTGCCCAAAAGACTGTTATCCTCTACCTGAAATCGACTTAAAAGTGGATTCTCTCGCCCCTTACCGGTTCAAGTGTTTCCTGGACGCTTACAAGGAGTACCACCAGATACAGATGGCCAAAGAGCATGAAGACAAGACAGCGTTCCGCACAGACGCGGGTATCTTTTGTTACACAAAGATGCCTTTTGGTCTGAAAAACGCGGGCGCAACATACCAGCGTCTGATGGACACGGCCTTTGTGAAGGAAATCGGCGTACGACTTGAAGTGTACGTCGATGATTTGGTGATTAAAAGCAAGGAAGACAGTGACATGCTGCGGGACATCCAACAAACGTTCAGCCAATTGTGCAAGGTGCGCATGAAGTTGAACCCCAGCAAGTGCTCGTTCGGGATGGAAGAAGGAAAGTTTTTGGGCGTCATTGTCACGCGGGATGGTTTCCGCGCCAACCCAGAGAAGGTACAGGCAATCGAAAGGATGCCATCACCGGCCTCCGTCAAGGAGGTACAAACACTAATGGGCCGCTTAGTCGCCCTAAACCGCTTCCTATCCAATTATGCTTCAAAGTCATTCCCATTCGTGGACACTTTGAAGAACTGCCTAAAGAAGAGCAATTTCCGCTGGACCCCAGAGGCAGAATCAGCATTCCAGCAAATGAAACAATGCCTAATGAATCTTCCCACACTAACAGCTCCGCTCCCAAAAGAGCCGCTCACGCTCTATCTCTCAGTCACGGAACGGGCAATAGGCGCAGTCCTAATGGTTGATCGTAAAGGCGTCCAAACGGCAATCTACTATATCAGCCGCACGCTATTAGATGCGAAAACCCGGTATACAATAATGGAGAAGCTGGTCCTCGCCCTCATTCATGCATCCCGAAGACTGCGCAGGTACTTTCAAGGCCACCCGATACACGTCCTCACGGACTATCGGATAAACGATATCCTGGCCAAACCCGAGTTGTCAGGAAGACTGGCGAAATGGGCTATCGAGCTGGGAGAGCACACAATCAGTTACAAGCCCCGACCCGCAGTCAAAGTTCAAGTACTAGCAGACTTCGTCACTGAGATTCCTACCGACAAAATACAAGAGTGCCGTGAAGAAGAATCACCCGCGCCAGCGTACGATCCATCACAAAAATGGTCCCTATACACTGACGGCGCCTCCAACTGAGATGGCGCTGGCGCCGGATTGCGCCTCATCATCCCGGATAAGCACGAGTTCACATATGCCATCCGCCTAGAGTTTAAAAGTACAAACAATGAGGCGGAATACGAAGCGTTGCTGGCAGGCCTCCGCATAGCGGAAAAAATGGGGGCCAGGCACGTGGAGGCGCATGTGGACTCACTGTTAGTAGCGCGACAGATCAACGGGACCTACGACGCAAAAGACGAGACCATGGCTCTGTACCTGGAACAAGCCAAGCAACTCATGCGCCAATTCGACACATGCACAGTCGAACACATCAGGCGCAGCGAGAACAAACTAGCCGATGCGCTGAGCAAAATGGCGTCCACAGTCTTCGAGCACATGGCCAAAGAGGTCCGAATCGAGGTCCGAGACAAACCATCCGTCTCCCCGCGCCAAGTCAATGTCACCCAAACGGGCAGCGCGTCATGGATGACGCCAATCAAAGCCTTTCTATCCTCTGGAACCTAGCCTGACGATAAGTTAGAAGCTCGGAAGATAAAGAACAAGGCTTTACAATATCAACTGGCAGGCGGCACCCTGTACCGCCGTTCTTACCTAGGGCCGCTTTTGCGCTGCATAGACCCTGCAGAAGCCTCCTTTATCCTCAAGGACATACATGAAGGAACCTGCGGGCTACACGCAGGCCCAAGGATGGTGGTAGCGAAGTTGATGAACGCGGGGTATTACTGGCCTGGCATGCATGTCGACGCGGTCAACGAATTACGTAAATGTGACAGCTGCCAGCGCCACGCTCCAAATACCCTGCGCCCCAAGAACAACCTGGTGCCGGTCACAGCGGCTTGGCCTTTCCAAAAATGGGCCATCGACCTGGTGGGGCCATTCCCAACTGCGCCGGGTAATGTGAAATACTTAATTGTTGCCATCGACTACTTCACTAAGTGGGTCGAAGCCAAGCCTCTAGCCAAGATCGACGGCGCGCACGTCAAGAAATTTCTTTGGGAGTTCATCATCTGTCGGTTCGGCTTACCGATGCAATTGGTCAGCGACAACGGAACACAATTCGAGGACCAATCCCTTCAACAATGGTTGGCTCAGATGGGGGTCAAATAAATATTCACATCCGTTGCGCACCCGCAAGGCAACGGCCAAGTGGAAAGGGCCAACCGCACAATTGTAGAAGGCATCAAGACAAGGCTGGGAACCAAAAGGACAGGGTGGGTAGACGAACTTCCACACGTTTTGTGGGCCTACCGCACCCTCACAAAGACAAGTAACGGGGAAACACCGTTCAGCTTAACATACGGTTCCGAGGCAGTGATTCCCGCAGAAATAACTTGCCCCACGGCAAGGGTATTAATGGCCGACACAATTGATAATGATAAAGAGCTCCGCATGAACCTCGATCTACTAGAAGAGCGCCGTGACCTCGCGGCAGTAAAGGAGGCCAGCTACAAGACTCAACTGGAACAATATTATAACAAGCGCGTCAAAGAACAGACCTTCAAGATTGGGGATTATGTCTTCCGCAACAACGAAGCTTCCAACGCTGAAAAGCCCGGGAAACTCGCCCCAACTTGGGAAGGTCCTTACAAGATACAAGAAGTGTTAGGCAAAGGCGCCTACGCGCTAGAAAGGTTAGATGGCACTCCTATCCCGCGATCATGGAACGGCGCACAGCTGCGGCGTTGTTATTTGTAATCATGTAACATGGCTACACATGCCACACTATCAATGAAAACGTTTCCTATATCTGTGTTTCTACTTGTATTTTCCGCGCCAAAGTCTTCAAGCCTTAGGCAAAATCACGTCGGACCAAAGCCGCTAGCTAATAAAGCAAGGTGTGCCTTCAAGACGCGCCGCGTGCACGTCGGGCTTACACTCCTTGCACATCGCATGGTCTTCAAGACGGATTTACTTGCCGGACCTATAACCCCGCATAACAACGGCACGCGCATAAACTCTTGTCTTCTAGAGTCGTTGCAACTCGGACAAGAGAACAGCGCGCAGCATGAAACGCGGTGAAAGGTCTTCCAGGCAAGGCTATCATGCGCCTAAGTCGGACTCAATGGCACAAGTCGACCTCCGCTACCGTCTTCAAGGCAAAAAAGTGTTAACACTTAAACGCCGGACTGTCTAGCCGAGCGCGTGCCCTAACTTCTACTTACACACCGGGTGACGACTTGGTTAAATAAGTAAGTTAGGAACGAGACAACACGATATAACAAACTGAAATTTCATTAAAGAAAGGGACTTAAAAACCCTTTTGTATTTACATAAACGATTACAAATGACAAAATTAACGCCTATCTACCACCCGCCCCGGAGGTCCCTTCGCCAGAAGCCCTTGCCAACTCATCAGATTTGTCGATAAAGTATTTCAAGGCAGCAAGGGGATCCGCGTTGTCGTTACATTCAGCAATGACTTGGAGGATAGGAAAGTCGATCTCTTCGAACTTGGCCAGCTCCGCCTCATATTCCTCCTTCAGCGGCTTGCCATAATGCTCGACATCCTCAAGCCGCCCATCACCCTGGGCACTCAGAAAACCATCCGCATAGCCCTCGCCATATCCAAAAGCTTGTGCAGCGGCAGCAATGGAGGCAACCTGATCGCCCAACTTGGGCTCCTGCCAAAATCTTTTAAAGACCTACAAACAAAACAAAAGTTAGCATATTGGCTGGAAAGACAAACATCAAAAATAAGGAAAGCGCGAGAACTCACCCCATTCATTCCATCTGTCATCAACCAGTTGATGGAATTCTGCATCTGGGTCTGGGCGGAGACCGCCTCCTCCAACAAGAGCTTGGCCGCCTCACACTCCTTGACAGCCTCAAGGCGAGCCTGGTCAGAAGAATCCAGATCCCGCTCCAGATCCTCCTTTGCGCCAAGGATCCGGACCTTCTCCTGCTCCAAGAAAGAAACGCGCTCTGTGGCTGCAACAAGGGCCGAGTCCTTAGACTCCAGCTCCTTACGCATCTCCACGTATTTAGCGGTCCTCTCAGTAAGGGCCTTGCTCTTCTCCTCCAGCTTGCGGACCGCCGTCCGCCTCTCCTCCTGCACCTCATCCAGAGTATCCTTGACCTTCATTGTTTCAAGGTTGGCCTTCTTCCAGGACTCTGCCCAACGGCGCTTTGCATCAGCAGCGTCCTCCTCAAGCTTGGAGACTTTTGCCTCCGCATCATGGGCACGACGGCGGTACTTGGCAATTTCTGCCTTGAAGGCAGCCTCCTTCTCCGCAAAGCCTGCCTTCTCCGCCTCCACCCTCTCAATATCTCGCCACACCGCCGAATCACGGCGGCGCAGCGAGTCCATCATAGACAGTTGAGTCGCCTGATTAACGCACAGGGCGGTAATAAGGTCCTGACGACTCAACATGTCTTGGTGAGTGCGCTCGTAGGGAGGCACCACCTCGCTGACAAACTCCTCGGCAGCCAGGGAGTTAGAGAATAATGTATTCTCCCTGATTGCCCAGCGAGGGCGCCAAATGGCGTCACCACCAGACCAACAGGAGCCATCATAGGCTCCTGACGGTTCCCCAACCCTTGAGGACTCGCGCCGATCCTGGCGCGAGCCACCAGCCCCAGAAGCACCCTGCTCGAACAGGGCCCTCTCAAAACCGTCTCCTTCATGGGCCACTTCCTGGCCCTCAACATCAGCGCGCTCTTTTGCCTCGCGCTCCTTCGCCAACCGGGCTCGCTCCTCCAAGAATTGATGTTCTTGGAGGCGAAGGCGATCAGCTTCCGCCTTCTTCTCTGCCTCAGCCTTTCGTTTGGCTTCATTGGCAGCAGCTGTCTTCGCAGCCTCAGCCCTTCGAAGGGCTTCATCAGCCTCCACCTGCTTCCTTGCAGCAGCGGCGGCCCGTTCGACCTCAGCCTTTTACAAGGCTTCATCAGCTTCCGCCTGCTCTCGAGCCACCTCCTGCTCTCTCCACAGCCTCTCCTCCTCTACCTGAGCTGCCTCCGCGGATGGAGACGCAGGAGGAAGAGTAGGAGTTATCTTGAGCGACACTATCAAAGCAAAACTGAATATTAAGAGACAACTTCAAAGTTAAAAAATTCCGAAGGAAAATAAGCATTGCTTACCAGGCGCTTTCTTCTTTATCAGCTTCTGGAACAGAGGCTGTCTAGTCGGGGCAGCGCTGATCCCTACAGAAAAAACAGGGGCGCTCCCTCCTGGCTCCCCAGCAAAGCTGACTTTCTGCTTGCCAGCGCCCTCAGCAGCAGTCTCTGAAGCCGCCACTGACTCAGAGATTTGAGTGGCACCCTCACTCTCGCCCCCACCAGCCGGGGCAGGAGACGCACCCTCCGCAACGGCAGCACTGCTGGCCGCAGCGCTATCAGGACGAGCCCTCTTCCTCCTCTCAAGCTGAGAGGACTCAGCTTCCTCTTCATCTTCCAAGGGTGGCCCATTCTTCCGCCGTCGGCGCCCCTTTACAACCTCTCCTGCTGAAACGGAAGAACCCGAGTCAGAAAGAGCAACCTTTGCTCGATAACCATGCCTCCGCGGCGCGTGTTTCCAACGTCCACGCCCCGCGGACGAGCTCACTGGTGGAACGATCTCTACTGAAAACTCAGTAGAATCATCTCCAAAAAGGCTAGTACCAAAGGGATCCGAAGACTCACCAGTTGTATAATAAGGCTTGGGCGCGGTGGTGAGGTCAGGATAATAGAAGCGGTCAGCAAACGCATCTATGCAAGAAGTCTGACCCTCCGTCAAAGGTCTCCACTTGATACCCTTCTCTTTGCGGGCAGCATAAAATTGGAACTTGTCCACACCTACAAAAATAAACAATAAGGGAAATGGCGCAGAAAACACAAAAGGGAAAAATAAAGTACATACCCTCCTCCGCAATGTAAGGCTCTTTGCCTGCGCGGATGCCAAGGCGGCTCATTCCAAGAAGGAAAAAGATGCCCTCTGTCAAATTGTTGAATTCCAGCTTGGTGGCATTGGAAGTAAGGGTAAGGAACCAAGCCTGCTTCTTGAAATCCTTGGGCACAGCAATGTCCGCCACATGCTGCCCATCCCCTATAACCTTCCAGGGGAGACTGATGGGGATCACACCCCTCTTAACAAAGAAAAACTTCTCCTTCGCCCAATGCAAGGACTTAGGAGTGTGAGTGGCCATGGGCGGCACCTTTGGGCGTGGCTTGAACGAGAACCACATCTCGTCTCGCGCCATAAAGTAGAAGACATTGAACCGTTCAACGGTAGGCTCAATGTCTAGGGCGCTGCATGAAGCTTCAAAATGAACTAACCTCAGAAGCCCGAAGGCGGTTAGTTGTGTAGGCCCAACGCCATAGGCCACCATGGTGTCAACCTGGAAGCGGGTACAAGGCAGGCGGAACCCACACTTAGCAAAGTGGGCCTCGTACAACGCCAACTGACCGCTACCGGCAGAGAGAACAGTGCTGGTCGAAGACGGAAGGGTGGGCTCCCACTCCGGCAGAATCCCATACATAATACAGAACCGGTTGAAGGCCTCCTGACTCCAAACACAATAGGTGTTGGACATCAGTTTCCTCTCCTTTATCTTGCCATGTTCGACAAGAACCTCCTCCTCCACCACCTCCTCCACAGCCGGCTCCACCCTAACATCCTCGGTGGATGGCGACGGACTCACCGGAACCTCAGACATGACAACAAGAAAACTCAAGAAATCTGGAAAATGTGCCGGAAAATATGAAGATTCACCGGAATCTTCAACGGAAGTTGAAAGAAAAATGGATTTCAAAAATTACCAAGAGAAAAGGAAGCAGAAACAAAGAAACCTGAAGTTTCAACAATGAATCTTCTAGATCAGAAAGATCTTTGAAGATTTAACGGAAACTCCAAAGGAAGTTGGCCGGAAGTTTGAGAGAACTGAAAGCAAGGAAAGGAAGAAGAAAATTATGAGAGAGTAACCGTTCAGATGAACCCTGATGAGGTTTATATACTCATCGCATTAATGACAGTGGGACCCACCAGGGAAGCGCTAACCGTCACACCTTTTCAAATTCCAAGCACCAGATGACGACACGTGTCAATAACACAAACGGACGGCTCGGATGGTAGTGTGAGACAGTTGTATGCTACACACACGCCGGATGATCGACACGTGTCGAAAGATCTCACGATATCAGTAAAGTGAACGCGTGATAACCCACGCGCCTGACAGAAAGCACGTGCCCACCGACACGTGGCACAATCTTAACCACGAAGACAAAACGTCAGACGCGTGACGTCCCACGCTCCTGACACAGACGAGAAGTTGGTAACTGCAACCACGACATGACGTGCCTCAGTCTGCACAACCAGACAGTCACTGAACACGTCAGCAACCATTAAACTTCCATCAGAAGTAACTGATCATTTGAATTCCAGGCGCATTCACTCCAATTTATTAAAGATAAATTGAATGTTAATGATTTATAATTTATCACAAACTCCAGACCCGCATTAAATCACTCCAACAGCATTTAATTCCTTGGTGGAAGGTTGACATAAAGTCTGCAAAAGACGTTCCCCGCCTAACTTCTGCAAAGTTAAGGCGGAGAACATCCTTCATGGCGTAAACTTGACGTAAGTTTGCAAAAGACGTTCCCCGCCCAACTCCTGCAAAATCAAGGCGGAGAACGCCCTTCACGGCGGAAACTTGACGTAAAGTCTGCAAAAGACGTTCCCCGCCTAACTTCTGCAAAGTTAAGGCGGAGAACATCCTTCATGGCGTAAACTTGACGTAAGTTTGCAAAAGACGTTCCCCGCCCAACTCCTGCAAAATCAAGGCGGAGAACGCCCTTCACGGCGGAAACTTGACGTAAGTTTGCAAAAGACGTTCCACGCCCAACGCCTGCAAGGGTAAGGCGGAGCACGTCCTTCTCGGCGCAACTTTGACGTAAAACTGGAAAAGACGTTCCCCGCCGAACTTTTCCAGAATCCGCATAAGAACACTTCCAAGAGCTTCTACAACACAAGCAGATGAGCTTTCATCCGCGACTAACATATTTTGAGTCTAGCACTCCACCTCCTCATCAGCGAGCAGGAGAAGTCCTAGACTAGGGGGACTTGAAGGGATAAGGAGCCTAATCTGAAAGGCGTCCCTATCCCCGTGAAACAACAATCCTACGCCAGATCACGGCGCAGGAACGCACTCGCGCGGGGACAAGCAATCAACATGTCTCGAGCGCCAAGACATACGATAAGCAACAAACAACACCTGATACGCGCGTGCAACCACGCGCGGAATATTCCCTTAGCACCTTTCATACGAAGTACAAAGAACGGCAGAAGGAAGATTCATAAAGATCCATGTCAGAGTACACACCAGCAGGAGAAGGACATGTTGTCACACCCTCAAAATCCACTTGCGGAGTTTTACCGCGAGGCGCATGACAAACCAGGATCCAAACCAACGATCACAATAAACAAGTCCAAATGAATATAAATGCAATTTCAAAACATAGTTTAAAATCCCGTTTACAGCGGAAGCTTATTCAAAAACAGTATCTCAATAGTTCAATGTTCATAAGACCATGCAACCCTAGTTAGACGCCGTGCAGACGCGTGCGCCCTAGTCCAGTTGTGCTACCTTAGCGACCTGAGAAAATATGTAAAAGTTTACGTCAGCACAAAAATGCTGGTGAGTTTACAGGTTTTGTATCCAAGTACCAAGTCCACCTGTCCATACTATAACAAATCGAAAACCAGTATACGCTAGCTAGGCGTACGTTTTGTTACTACCACGATTGGAAAACCATTACTAACTCGAATACCAGATGTTGTGCCCGAAAAGTACCAAATGTTCCTGTTGTTCCTGTTTGAGACAATATGCACCCGCCGACCCTCCAAGTCGACGAGCGGGGTTGGTCACTCCCAATAGCGCTATTCACATTTCCCCGTTGTGCAAACCCGCACATTCATGGTTCCCCCCGGGACTTCCAAAGATCGTGTAGTACACAATAGAAACCCATAGTATGACAGTAGTTACCAAATAATCGTTTTAACACATGTTTTCTCCCCCGAAAGTATAAAACCAGTTTAAAAGAGGGGCCGTAAACTCACCTTAAGTTGCGTTACTCCTTAACCCGAGTAAACTCAGCTGCTATGCTAGTCCCGTAAAGCGGCGACCTAACATACGACAGTTACAAGTACTTAGACTAATAACCCGCAGGTTAATTAGTCCCTAGATGTCCAGACCATAACCAAGTTCGTTTGAAAACACCGTGACTGTTTAACTGACCCAAAGTACAAGACTCGACATCCCATTGGTGACCCAAGACTCCCCGTGTTATGTTTACGCTCCACAACATACAATAACGCATTCACACTTAACATACGTTAACGCACAACAAGTCCTAGCACATAGTTCACGTATCACCGAATTACACCCAAATATATGTTACCAAGTTATTAGACATGTTACGGGGTTCCTAGCATGTTACTACATGTTAAATCGGGTCTCGGAATGCTAATTTACACTTACAGCAGCAGTACACGCGATTAGGAAAAGTCAACTAGCATTTAGGTTGGTCAACTAGCAATTAGGAACCCTACTCGCCTCTATTATAGGCGATTAGGAGGTAATCACATGAACTTACTAGCAATTAGGGCTAATCACATGAACTTACTAGCAATTAGGGCTAATCACATGAACTTACTAGCAATTAGGGCTAATCACATGAACTTACTAGCAATTAGGGCTAATCACCCCTACTGTCACACGAGTAGGCCTCTACTCGCCTGAGTTATAGGCGATTAGCACCCTACTCGCCTATAACATAGGCGATTAGGAATGCTACTCGCCTGTAACCTTGCTTGTGACACCCGGCAATTTCCGATCTACACCGACGTGATTTTTTATTACTAAAAATTAAATATTTATTAATAATATTGTTAATTATTGAGTTTCGGAAGTTTACTGACCGTTTTTACAATCGAAACTGCGACCGGTTAAATTAACGCGATTTAAACGCGTGTTCTGAAAACATGCGTCGGACATCGAAGATATTTATATTTATGCTCGGTTTTGTATTTCGAACAAAACCGACTACTTTTTATAATTAATTATCGAGCCTAAATCTAAACTGAGACGTTTACGTTTAAAACGGGTTAGATACGCGGTATTAACCTACCTACCATTAAACCCTAGCTATAAAATGAAACTTATCCCCTTCCTTCTTCATTTCAAACCCGCAGCCAAACACCCCCCCCCCTCAAATCTCTGCCATCTCTCTCTCTCTCTACTCTCTCTCAAAAAAAAAAAACCTCTAGACCTCACACACTCTCCCTCCTTCATCTCGTGCTCCATCCCCTATTCCCTAACATCGACGGTCGGTCACCACCACAGGTGGTGGGGCCTCGGCAGCAGCTCAAAGGACCCGTTTGAGGGCTCATTTTCTTGTTTCACGACTGCTGTGGTGTAGGTGACGACTAGAGACGGTAGGTGGATGGTTTTAGTGACTATTGGAGCCGCGAGAGGTGTTGGTTGGGGTGCTTAGACGGTGGAGTTTGTGGTGGGTTTTCGTCATGGTACAGTAGCGGGTCTGGTGCGGGGTTATCGTGATGGTGGTGACTCGGTGGCTAAGGGTTGGGTGTTGACAAATGGTCAGGTCACGTGATTGGGTGCTCAGACTTAAGGGTTCACGACGACGGTGGCGCTAGAGATGCAGGTCCGGTGGTCCTCGGTGAGTGTGTATTCTCGGGTCAGTCTTGGACTCGTTCTGGATCATTGAGTCTTTGTCCGGGTCAGACCTGGTTGGCTCGGTCCAGATCAGGTTGGTTCGCGTCTGGTCAACGCACGGTCAAGCTAGTCAAACTCGGTCAAACCGAGTCAATTGTGAGTTCGTCTCTGGATGTTGGGCCTCGCTTCAAATCTGGTCAACCCGGGTCAGATCTGGGGAGGTCAGTCAATGCGCGGTCCGAGTCGATGTCGGGTCGGTGCAGTCAACTCGTAGATCAAGGCGTGCGCGTAGCTTCGGTATAACTAACTCGTGCTTATTTTGATGAATTATTATTTATATATATATTTCTAAAATATATATAAGTATAAACGACTTACTCGCTAACGAACCGAATATATATATATATATATATATATATATGTAACGACAAATATAAACCGTAGCTTGTTAATAAAGCGTGACTTTGGGTTATTAAACGTCGATATCGGACTAATGTGTTGGACTACATTGCGTGTATATACTTATGTATGTATACGGTTATGTAAAGTATTTATATAAGTGTTGAAACGTATAAGTCTCGTTTGATTTAGAATTGCGGATAAACAAAATGTCGACTTGTGTTTGATATTGATCTTTGGGAAAATTGTAGGCGACTTGTGTTGCCTGGTTTGTACAAAAACAGAGGAAACTCTGCCGAAATTTTATAAAATTTATAAGCATAAATGAAGGCGATATTTGTTGTATATTTCATTATCAACAATCTTCAAGTATTTTTGACAAACGATTTCTCTCAACATTTAAAGAAAAACGTCGAACGCTATTTCCAAAACAAATGCATATTATACACTGAGCGTCAATTTCATCAACCTTTAAAGATTTTATTAACTAAAACATTTCTATATTAACGGTTTTGAATTACAAAACGCTCGGCGTATTGGAGAAAAGAATTATACAAAAAGTTAATATTTTGAAACCTTTAAAGGCTTACGGATTTAGGAAAAGAAGCGACACTTGTTATGGATCGGTTTTTAAATAACTTTACTTATATTTTTATCAAAGAATATTTTCCTAAAATATAATTATAAGACGAGCTACGGCTCGGGATAAGTTATACGTTTCATAATATAGTCCAACGTGGTGTGCACACGAATAGTGACGAGTGCGAAACTTGGGTACTATGTCGTGTGTTAACGCATAAGTAAGATAAGTCATGATCGGTTCGTCGAGTTAAAGCATATTAGTACTCGGATTAATACACGCGAGTCTAGATAGTTGGATAAACTATCTTTTAGCCGGATAATAGGCTAGGTTTATATGTGTTAGACTTTAAGGTGTCCTTTGTTGGTTATAGGGCACGAGGAGGTCGGTCAAAGCTTCGGGCTTGTTTGCTAGCTTAGCATGGAAATTAAGGTGAGTTCATGACCCCACTTTTTACTGTTTTATAAATGTTTTCGGGGTGGAAGACATGCTTCTTTTATGAAAACCTGAGGAATTCCAAACGAACAAGTTTTTGAAAAATGAAATGGGTGCGTGAGTGTCACGGCCCAACTTTTGCTGGTTTTACATTCGGGGAAGAAATACGCGTACTACTTACATTGTTTTAAAGATCATGTTATACTATGGTTATGGTTGTTTACTATACGGGCGTTTCATCAGGGAAGTCCCAGGGGGGAAACCATGAGTATGTGGAAACACATATCGGGGAAATATGGATAGATCTATTGGGGCCTGACAAACCCCACCCGACGGCTTGGAGCCGGGCGGGGGCATATTGTCTCTAATTACTTGGAGCCACCGATGATGACGGTGGTTCCTACTTACTGGGCATACTTATCACGGATCCACGGGTCAGTAATGGTTTCCAACTCGTAGTAGTAACGATACTTAACGTCTAGCTAACGTTCTTATAACATAGTATTAACGGGAATGATCTTTTCAGACTTACGGAAACTCTTTTATAAAAACTTGTGGAATTATTTTTGCAAAACTTATGAACTCACCAGCATTATATGTTGACTTTTTAAGTATGTCTTTCAGGTTTAAACTTTGGTAACGGCACGGTTGGAGTAGTCGGCATATTGGGATCGGGGATCCTAGAGGGTTAGCAATGGCGTTCAGGATATAAGAGTCTTAGATGCATCTTTCCGCTGCGCTGGCAAAGGCACCAAACGTCGCATCCGACAAGGGAAAAGTCGGGGTGTGACAGTTTGGTATCAGAGCCATAGGTTTTAGCGAACTAGGTGTCTGGGTAGATATCTAGGCTTTAACCTGAGTTTGTTTTGAAGTTGGGACCAAAAATTTCTAAGACATGATATTTAGTATGAACGCCTAGGAACTGGAATTCCAACCGTTGCCAAGTATGTTACGTGACTATTAGTGTATCACACTAGCTCAGCGTGCATTCCTTCGGCGCAAGGAACATTTATTTTTCTTATGTGAATAGGAAGTCGGTATTTTCTATAGTGGTATATAGAAAGGATAATAACACGTGGTGGCTAGGCATACCTCACTGGTGACTGGCGAGTCATCGCTTTAGATATCAGAGTGGTTATTCACATAGAGTCAGCTGAGTCATTGTTTCTTGGTACGAGGAACAACTTACTTGTTTATATATTATGTGTATTTATGTAAAGTATATATAATATGTATCGCCGATGGTTGTCGACTCAAGCTTGGACGTATCTAGAACGCTCACACGTGTCGCGTTAGTTGGACGAGTTGGCAAAGGGATCGTTGCAGCATCTGCGGTCTCACATCCCTGGTTCGGAGTATGCTATGTCATCAAGGTCGGGTTGGGCCGAAGGCGTCTTGATGAGGCACCTCGTTTTGCTGATGATGCTGCGAAGCGGGAATGCGGACGGGAAGAGCACTCGGAAAGGTGGCGCACACGACGAACATTATATTATGTTGTATATATATACGTGTTATGATATGAATGTGACGAGTGCTCGTGATATAGCTTATGATGGAGGTTGATAGGGTGATCTGGTGAGGTAAATTTTCGATAACGCAGACGTCACGTTATTGCGGATTTACAGGCACTTGATAATTCTAAAGACGTCTATCGTGAGGGTATCTATACTATTATGTTGTTGTATATATACTTGTATATAAATAATGGATAAGGGTTTTTCATTATTTTGTTGTTACGGACGTGATTGTCGATTCTCCCCTGTTCGTGTCATTTGTGACCTTGCTTTTCTTAAACCAGTTTAAGATCTTAATGATCTTGTTCCTCGAGCTTCTAAGGTTCATGTTGTAGAACCTAGTTATATCTTTTTGAGTACGATTTACATCTCTCTTCTTTTGTATTTGTGGCCTTCAACATTCAATCATAAAGGAATTTAATTTTTGTTGATTCCTTATTCTTTTCACCAAATTAGACACGCATTTTGTACACGTGTCGACTGTTATATGTTTGGATTTTTTTTTTTTTAAACCTGTGAAGGTCCATTGTAGGACTTCGCATCAAACAATTGTTTCATTAATGGTTTGCTTTATCATTACGTTGCTCGTAATGTTTGTCTTCTAGTCTTTCTATGTTAGGCCATTGTGGGCAATGAATCCTTTGATACTTCGTCGATGAGTTTCTTTAAAGTCGACATTTCAGTTGAATCGAATTGTTGGAACTTGATACAGCACCTTGCGGTGAATATTCAATCGACTTGGAATAATGAATGAATTTTTATTGACATGTCTCACTTTCATCAACTTGTTTGTTATCGCCTTAAATGCAGACACACCTTGTGGTGTGTAATGAAAAAGTTGGTGCACTAGTTGTTTCGTTTGAGGTGCGTCAATAGTGTTTGTTGACAAAGTTATTGTTTACACTTTGCATCCAGTTGGTTCTGAAACTTTATTTCGTGCCATTTGTACCGGCAAGTCCGTTGACTATTTTTGTCGTACTACCATTGATTCTTGGATGATATCCTACCTCAAATTTTGAGGACAAAATTTCTGTAACATGGGGAGGATGTGACACCCGGCAATTTCCGATCTACACCGACGTGATTTTTTATTACTAAAAATTAAATATTTATTAATAATATTGTTAATTATTGAGTTTCGGAAGTTTACTGACCGTTTTTACAATCGAAACTGCGACCGGTTAAATTAACGCGATTTAAACGCGTGTTCTGAAAACATGCGTCGGACATCGAAGATATTTATATTTATGCTCGGTTTTGTATTTCGAACAAAACCGACTACTTTTTATAATTAATTATCGAGCCTAAATCTAAACCGAGACGTTTACGTTTAAAACGGGTTAGATACGCGGTATTAACCTACCTACCATTAAACCCTAGCTATAAAATGAAACTTATCCCCTTCCTTCTTCATTTCAAACCCGCAGCCAAACACCCCCCCCCCTCAAATCTCTGCCATCTCTCTCTCTCTCTACTCTCTCTCAAAAAAAAAAAAACCTCTAGACCTCACACACTCTCCCTCCTTCATCTCGTGCTCCATCCCCTATTCCCTAACATCGACGGTCGGTCACCACCACAGGTGGTGGGGCCTCGGCAGCAGCTCAAAGGACCCGTTTGAGGGCTCATTTTCTTGTTTCACGACTGTTGTGGTGTAGGTGACGACTAGAGACGGTAGGTGGATGGTTTTAGTGACTATTGGAGCCGCGAGAGGTGTTGGTTGGGGTGCTTAGACGGTGGAGTTTGTGGTGGGTTTTCGTCATGGTACAGTAGCGGGTCTGGTGCGGGGTTATCGTGATGGTGGTGACTCGGTGGCTAAGGGTTGGGTGTTGACAAATGGTCAGGTCACGTGATTGGGTGCTCAGACTTAAGGGTTCACGACGACGGTGGCGCTAGAGATGCAGGTCCGGTGGTCCTCGGTGAGTGTGTATTCTCGGGTCAGTCTTGGACTCGTTCTGGATCATTGAGTCTTTGTCCGGGTCAGACCTGGTTGGCTCGGTCCAGATCAGGTTGGTTCGCGTCTGGTCAACGCACGGTCAAGCTAGTCAAACTCGGTCAAACCGAGTCAATTGTGAGTTCGTCTCTGGATGTTGGGCCTCGCTTCAAATCTGGTCAACCCGGGTCAGATCTGGGGAGGTCAGTCAATGCGCGGTCCGAGTCGATGTCGGGTCGGTGCAGTCAACTCGTAGATCAAGGCGTGCGCGTAGCTTCGGTATAACTAACTCGTGCTTATTTTGATGAATTATTATTTATATATATATTTCTAAAATATATATAAGTATAAACGACTTACTCGCTAACGAACCGAAAATATATATATATATATATATATATATATATATATATATATATATATATATGTAACGACAAATATAAACCGTAGCTTGTTAATAAAGCGTGACTTTGGGTTATTAAACGTCGATATCGGACTAATGTGTTGGACTACATTGCGTGTATATACTTATGTATGTATACGGTTATGTAAAGTATTTATATAAGTGTTGAAACGTATAAGTCTCGTTTGATTTAGAATTGCGGATAAACAAAATGTCGACTTGTGTTTGATATTGATCTTTGGGAAAATTGTAGGCGACTTGTGTTGCCTGGTTTGTACAAAAACAGAGGAAACTCTGCCGAAATTTTATAAAATTTATAAGCATAAATGAAGGCGATATTTGTTGTATATTTCATTATCAACAATCTTCAAGTATTTTTGACAAACGATTTCTCTCAACATTTAAAGAAAAACGTCGAACGCTATTTCCAAAACAAATGCATATTATACACTGAGCGTCAATTTCATCAACCTTTAAAGATTTTATTAACTAAAACATTTCTATATTAACGGTTTTGAATTACAAAACGCTCGGCGTATTGGAGAAAAGAATTATACAAAAAGTTAATATTTTGAAACCTTTAAAGGCTTACGGATTTAGGAAAAGAAGCGACACTTGTTATGGATCGGTTTTTAAATAACTTTACTTATATTTTTATCAAAGAATATTTTCCTAAAATATAATTATAAGACGAGCTACGGCTCGGGATAAGTTATACGTTTCATAATATAGTCCAACGTGGTGTGCACACGAATAGTGACGAGTGCGAAACTTGGGTACTATGTCGTGTGTTAACGCATAAGTAAGATAAGTCATGATCGGTTCGTCGAGTTAAAGCATATTAGTACTCGGATTAATACACGCGAGTCTAGATAGTTGGATAAACTATCTTTTAGCCGGATAATAGGCTAGGTTTATATGTGTTAGACTTTAAGGTGTCCTTTGTTGGTTATAGGGCACGAGGAGGTCGGTCAAAGCTTCGGGCTTGTTTGCTAGCTTAGCATGGAAATTAAGGTGAGTTCATGACCCCACTTTTTACTGTTTTATAAATGTTTTCGGGGTGGAAGACATGCTTCTTTTATGAAAACCTGAGGAATTCCAAACGAACAAGTTTTTGAAAAATGAAATGGGTGCGTGAGTGTCACGGCCCAACTTTTGCTGGTTTTACATTCGGGGAAGAAATACGCGTACTACTTACATTGTTTTAAAGATCATGTTATACTATGGTTATGGTTGTTTACTATACGGGCGTTTCATCAGGGAAGTCCCAGGGGGGAAACCATGAGTATGTGGAAACACATATCGGGGAAATATGGATAGATCTATTGGGGCCTGACAAACCCCACCCGACGGCTTGGAGCCGGGCGGGGGCATATTGTCTCTAATTACTTGGAGCCACCGATGATGACGGTGGTTCCTACTTACTGGGCATACTTATCACGGATCCACGGGTCAGTAATGGTTTCCAACTCGTAGTAGTAACGATACTTAACGTCTAGCTAACGTTCTTATAACATAGTATTAACGGGAATGATCTTTTCAGACTTACGGAAACTCTTTTATAAAAACTTGTGGAATTATTTTTGCAAAACTTATGAACTCACCAGCATTATATGTTGACTTTTTAAGTATGTCTTTCAGGTTTAAACTTTGGTAACGGCACGGTTGGAGTAGTCGGCATATTGGGATCGGGGATCCTAGAGGGTTAGCAATGGCGTTCAGGATATAAGAGTCTTAGATGCATCTTTCCGCTGCGCTGGCAAAGGCACCAAACGTCGCATCCGACAAGGGAAAAGTCGGGGTGTGACATTGCTGTTCCGGTTTTTCGCGCGTTTAACGCTCCAAATCAGATCCCGAACGTGTGTAACCACCCAATATCATCCCAAACACTATCCTAAACATGTTTAACCCAAAATCCTTCGTTTAACCTCGTATAATCAGTCCTGCATGCAACCAAGTAATCCAAACACCATTCACATAGCATGCAACATCATACTAACACGCGTAATCATAACCCTAATATCCAATTACTGAGATTTCTATCATCATACTATCAATATCAATTCTGATCTAACATAATAACATATCAAATCATCATCATGAATCATAAAAATCCTAGCTTTTTAATCATACACACCCATAACGCATGTATATTAGTTATAATCCGATTAACAACCCTTATTGACGATTTTCAGAAAGCTTTTTCGTTTAAGAACAGGTCTGGACCATTAGGGATTGATTAAAAACGTTTATAAAGAGTTATGGATGAAAATCAAACCTTAGGATTATGAAAGTATGATGATTCAAGCTTGAAACCTTGTGTTTTGATCAAAAATCGCCTTCCAGAGGTTGTTTATGTGTTGGGGCGGGTTATGGGACGACTAGGGTTGGTATAATGAAGTTTAGGTGGTTAAGTATGGTATTTATAGTCGTTTTTAGTCGTCCAGCACGTAACTAGCGAGTATGCAGCCCTTACACGCGATTAGGGCTGCTAATCGCATGAAGGTTCACACAATTAGGCCTAATCGCCTAAACCTTCACACGAGTAGGCCCCTAATCGCCCTTAGGGTCTCCTACTCGCCTCCCCTATAGGTGATTAGGCTTCCTAATCGCCTATAGGGGTTGGTTTTGTGCGTTTTGCGCGTTAAACCCCGTTTTAACATATGTTAACACATATTCACGTACCGACAAGTCACATAATGATTGTAAACACATAATACAAGTAAATACACATTTTCACACTCGTTCACCAATTCCCGGGACTCGAGACTCGTACGTTCCGTATGCTCTGACGATCCTACAAATCGTCACCGTTTGTACATTTGGTTAAGGACTGACATCTAACGAACCTCTAGACCAACATCCAATGATCTTCTAGACTAACCAATAGTTCCCGAACCATACCCCGACTTAACTAACCCAGTTAAGTACAATATACGCGTGACTCGCTAAGGTAGACTTTCATCTAGACAACGTTGTTAACCAGAATTTGTCGGGTGTCACATCATCCCCACGTTAAAAGAATTTTCGTCCCGAAAATTGCACAAGCACCAAAAGAACAAAAGAAATAACGAAAGAAACAAACAAAAAGATAGAAACCAAAAGAGAGATTTACCCGAGTTGTCACATCATCCCCACGTTAAAAGGAATCTCGCCCCGAGATTCATTCAGCTGCCGAAGAGACATGTCTCGACTCGAACGCTTCCTTAGGAAAAAGATGAGGATACTTAGACTTCATCTGATCCTCCCGTTCCCACGTATACTCCGGTCCCCGGTTCGAGTTCCACCGAACCTTAACGATACGAATCTTGCTGTGACGTAGGCTACGAATCTTGTAATCAAGGATCTCCACAGGTTCTTCCACAATCCGAAGACGATCATCAACCTTGATCTCTTCTAGTGGAACGATGAGAGACTCGTCAGCCAGACACTTCTTCAAGTTTGACACGTGAAAGACGTTATGTACGTTACCGAGCTCCGTCGGTAGATCAAGTCGATATGCCACCGGCCCAATCCGTTCCAGGATCGTAAATGGGCCGACATACCGCGGATTGAGTTTGCCACGCTTCCCAAAGCGTATGACGCCCTTCCACGGCGAGACTTTTAGAAGTACCTTGTCATTGACTTGGAATTCCAGTGGTTTGCGACGCTGATCAGCATAACTCTTTTGCCGGTCCCGTGCCGCCGCCAACCGATTACGAATCTGTACGATCTTTTCCGAAGTTTCGTACACTAGTTCAGGCCCAGTGAGTTGACTCTCACCCACTTCAGCCCAACAAAGAGGAGAACGGCATTTCCGTCCGTACAGTGCTTCGAACGGAGCAGCCTTGATGCTCGTGTGATAACTGTTATTATACGAGAATTCTACTAACGGCAGATGAGCTTCCCAACCCTTTCCAAAATCGATCACACATGCCCGCAGCATGTCTTCTAAAGTTTGAATCGTGCGCTCACTCTGACCGTCAGTCTGTGGATGATAAGCCGTACTCATGTCTAGTTGGGTACCCAAAGCCTTGTGCAAAGACTTCCAGAAGTGAGAAGTAAAATGGGAGTCACGATCCGAGATAATAGAAACTGGTACCCCCGTGCTTAGAAACAACTTCTTTCAAGTAAAGACGAGCCAAACGGTCCATGGTGTCGGTTTCCTTAATAGCAAGAAAATGGGCTGATTTCGTCAACCGATCGACAATCACCCATATCTTGTCATTCCCGCTTGGTGATTTAGGAAGTTGTGTGACAAAATCCATAGTAATCCGTTCCCATTTCCATTCCGGAATTTCAGGTTGTTGCAAGAGACCCGACGGTTTCTGGTATTCCACCTTGACCTTAGCACAGGTCAAACATTTGCTCACGTATGAGGCTATGTCCGACCTCATGTTTGGCCACCAGTAAAGCACCTTCAGATCTTGGTACATCTTATCCGAACCAGGATGAATAGAATACCGGGACTTATGAGCCTCATCAAGGACAAGCTCCCGTAGTCCCCCGAATAAAGGAACCCATATACGTTCTGCGAAATAGTGCAGGCCATCAGGCCTTCGCTCGAGGTGCTTGTCGGCACCGTGCATAGTTTCAGCTTTAAGGTTTTCCTCCTTCAAAGCTTCTAACTGGGCAGAACGGAGTTGATCAGGTAGTGATGAATGAATAGTGAGCTGCAACGCCCGAACGCGACGAGGTTTAGTAGATTCCTTCCTGCTCAAGGCGTCTGCTACAACATTCGCCTTGCCAGGATGGTACTTAATAGCACAATCATAGTCGTTCAAAAGTTCAATCCAGCGACGCTGCCGTATGTTCAAGTGTTGTTGGTCGAAAATGTGTTGGAGACTCTTGTGATCGGTGTAGATGGTGCATTTGGTACCGTACAAGTAATGTCTCCAAATTTTCAACGCGAACACCACTGCACCCAACTCTAAATCATGAGTTGTGTAGTTCTTCTCGTGCACTTTGAGTTAACGAGAAGCATACGCAATCACTTTCTCGCGTTGCATCAACACGCAACCGAGACCATGAATAGAAGCATCACAGTAGACAACGAAATCATCATGACCCTCAGGTAAAGACAAAATAGGAGCAGAACACAGTTTAGACTTCAGTTCTTCAAACGCTGACTCTTGTGGTTCACCCCAGTCGAATTTCTTATCCTTCTGAGTGAGAGTGGTGAGGGGTTGAGCAATTTTCGAGAACCCCTGAATGAAACGACGATAATAGCCCGCAAGGCCTAGGAATTGCCGCACCTCAGTTGGCGTCTTTGGTGCTCCCCAGTCCTTGATCGCTTCGATTTTAGCTGGATCGACATGAATTCCTAGTTCATTAACCACATGTCCTAGGAATTGAACTTCGCGTAACCAAAAGTCACACTTTGAGAACTTGGCGTAAAGTTGTTCCCGTCGCAAGAGTTCCAAAACTAACCGCAGATGTTCCTCGTGTTCGGTCTCGTTCTTGGAGTAGATCAGAATGTCATCAATAAACACAATGACGAACTTATCCAGATATGGTTTACAGACACGGTTCATCAAGTCCATGAAAACCGCCGGTGCGTTCGTGAGACCGAAAGGCATGACCAAGAATTCGAAATGGCCATAACGTGTTCGAAAAGCAGTCTTGGCAACGTCAGCCTCCCTGACGTGCAGCTGGTGATAACCGGACCTCAAGTCGATCTTGGAATAATAACTAGAACCCTGGAGCTGGTCGAATAGATCATCAATACGTGGAAGAGGATAACGGTTCTTGACGGTCAATTTGTTCAGTTCTCTGTAGTCCACACACAATCGGAAGCTTCCATCCTTCTTCTTAACAAATAGAATCGGGGCTCCCCAAGGGGAAGAACTTGGTCGGATGAAACCCTTGTCCAAGAGTTCCTGTAACTGGCTAGACAATTCCTGCATCTCGGGAGGTGCAAGACGGTAGGGGGCCCGAGCAATAGGAGCAGCCCCTGGTACAAGATCAATACCGAACTCGACTTGACGATGAGGAGGAAGACCAGATAAATCATCGGGAAAAACATCAGGAAACTCGCGTACCACCGGAATATCGTCGATCTTCTTCTCATCACTAGTGGAAACAGATAAAAGCGCCAAAACGGCTGGATAACCCTTTCGAAGACACTTAAGGGCTTTCATGCTAGAGATGATGTTTAGCGGAACACCACCCTTGATACCGTACACAGAAAGGAATTCTCCATCAGGGAGAGGAATCCGAATAACCTTATCGTAACAGACAATCTCCGCGCGATACAAAGATAACCAATCCATTCCTACCACAACGTCAAAACTACCCAAAGGTACCGGCATAAGGTCGATGGGGAACGATAAACCCGACAACTCTAATTGACACTCCCGAAGGATACTAGTAGCTTCAATCGTTTTACCGTCAGCCAACTCAATAATATACTTGGTCTCTAATGGTACGGGTACTACATCTAGCAGTCGACTAACATCCATGGATACAAAACTCTTGTCGGCACCAGAATCAAATAATACGCTAACAGAACGATTATTGAGAAGAAACGTACCGGTGACTGTGTCAGGGTCCTGTCTAGCCTCAGCGGCTCCAATGACGAAGGCACGTGCATTTCTGCCGCCGCCCCCGTTGTTCCCATTACTGTTGTTTCCACCCTGCTTCAGTTTTGGGCAATCCTTCTTGTAATGCCCAGTATCGCCACAGTTGTAGCACCCTTGTCTTCCTGTAGTCCCTTGAGTAGTCGGAGCTGAGCTGTTAGTTGGAGCCTGAGTCGATGGAAGTGTAACCCGACAATCTTTAGCATAATGCCCAATTCGCTGGCAGCGGTGACAACGGTTACTGTCGCAGTTCCCTTGATGATGGCGTCCACACTTGTTGCATTTGGGTAGTTTTCCCGCATAACCACCCTGCTTGTTACCCGAAGAAGAAGAACCCCCATTGTCGAACTTCTTATTCTGCTGTGCTGACCCAGCTCCCTTCCCGTCATTTTCCCACTTGCGCTTGTTGTTCTCTGGGGCCTTAACAGTCGAACCCTTCGCAGGCAAAATACCCTCATTTACCTTTAAGTTAGTCATCCTATGGGCCGATCGAACTACCTCTGCATACGTAGGATGATTTCCCGCGGCCACTAACCCTGCAATTTCCGGCACTAACCCTGAGACATAGTGTTCAATCCTACGGTATTCTGGCACATGCAGATCGAGACACAGCACTGCCAACTCATTCCGCCTCACAGTATACTTCTCAATTTCCGACCCAGTCATCTTGAGGTTCCACACCTCATGCTCCAGCTTCTGTACCTCTTCCCTCGGACAATACTCACGCTTCAGCAACTGCACAAAATTCTCCCATGGCATAGCATATGCCTCCCCAATACCCATATTCTGGGTGATACCATTCCACCAAGTCAATGCCACATCCTGGAATAACGCAGCTGCATACTTTACCCGATCTTCTGGGAGACAGTTACACATCAGAAATACTGACTCCACTTTCTCCAACCACCTAAGCAAGCTCACCGCACCCTCAGTGCCAGAGAATTCCTGGGGCTTACAGTCCCGGAACATCTTGTAGGTGCACATGGGTGGGGGTGGGTCAACAGGACCACCTGAAATGAAACGTATGAGAAACCACAAGTAACGTAAACAAGGTTCACCAATGAGGCAAAGAAAATGGATAAATCAACTTACCACCACCGTTGTGCCCTAACTGAAAGGCAGCTTGGAGCAAGTTGTTCAGATCAGCCTGCGATAGGTTAATACCTCCACCACGACCACCAGCACCACCGCGACCACCACCACGTCCACCATTGCGACCACCTCCACGCACTCCAGACATGATTCTGGCAGAAAGAACGAGAAAATTTAGTTTCGCAGTTAAAGATAACCACTAATGTTCACAAGATCAAAGCTAGATCCAATCCAGGACTATCCCCTCAAACCCAGAGCTCACTAGGGCTTCCATGCATTTCGGTTTATGATTTTGTGTGCACCCAAAATGATAAACCGCTCTACATGGTCCTCCCAGTGTTCTCCTAGTTCAAAGTTCAAATCACCGAACATAGACTCTTAGCTACACACCGTAATACTACGGTAGTTCATGACAAGTGTTTCTATTGAAGTGCGAAAGGGAGATGTCCGAGCCTTGGAAAAATCTCAAGAGCACACGAGTTACCCCAATAGACTACATTGCCTAGAAAACAAGTAACCCAGCCTAAGATAGAACGGATGATGTAACGTAGAAAGACCAACGATTTAGAGACACCCCGACAAGACCATACGTAAACCACTATAACGTTTAGTACCATGTGATCGTCTAGTGTGTGCGACTCGGCTATAGACTAGACTCTACATGCAGTCCTAGTTCACTATAACCTGGCTCTGATACCAATCTGTCACACCCTCAAAATCCACTTGCGGAGTTTTACCGCGAGGCGCATGACAAACCAGGATCCAAACCAACGATCACAATAAACAAGTCCAAATGAATATGAATGCAATTTCAAAACATAGTTTAAAATCCCGTTTACAGCGGAAGCTTATTCAAAAACAGTATCTCAATAGTTCAATGTTCATAAGACCATGCAACCCTAGTTAGACGCCGTGCAGACGCGTGCGCCCTAGTCCAGTTGTGCTACCTTAGCGACCTGAGAAAACATGTAAAAGTTTACGTCAGCACAAAAATGCTGGTGAGTTTACAGGTTTTGTATCCAAGTACCAAGTCCACCTGTCCATACTATAACAAATCGAAAACCAGTATACGCTAGCTAGGCGTACGTTTTGTTACTACCACGATTGGAAAACCATTACTAACTCGAATACCAGATGTTGTGCCCGAAAAGTACCAAATGTTCCTGTTGTTCCTGTTTGAGACAATATGCATCCGCCGACCCTCCAAGTCGACGAGCGGGGTTGGTCACTCCCAATAGCGCTATTCACATTTCCCCGTTGTGCAAACCCGCACATTCATGGTTCTCCCCGGGACTTCCAAAGATCGTGTAGTACACAATAGAAACCCATAGTATGACAGTAGTTACCAAATAATCGTTTTAACACATGTTTTCTCCCCCGAAAGTATAAAACCAGTTTAAAAGAGGGGCCGTAAACTCACCTTAAGTTGCGTTACTCCTTAACCCGAGTAAACTCAGCTGCTATGCTAGTCCCGTAAAGCGGCGACCTAACATACGACAGTTACAAGTACTTAGACTAATAACCCGCAGGTTAATTAGTTCCTAGATGTCCAGACCATAACCAAGTTCGTTTGAAAACACCGTGACTGTTTAACTGACCCAAAGTACAAGACTCGACATCCCATTGGTGACCCGAGACTCCCCGTGTTATGTTTACGCTCCACAACATACAATAACGCATTCACACTTAACATACGTTAACGCACAACAAGTCCTAGCACATAGTTCACGTATCACCGAATTACACCCAAATATATGTTACCAAGTTATTAGACATGTTACGGGGTTCCTAGCATGTTACTACATGTTAAATCGGGTCTCGGAATGCTAATTTACACTTACAGCAGCAGTACACGCGATTAGGAAAAGTCAACTAGCATTTAGGTAGGTCAACTAGCAATTAGGAACCCTACTCGCCTCTATTATAGGCGATTAGGAGGTAATCACATGAACTTACTAGCAATTAGGGCTAATCACATGAACTTACTAGCAATTAGGGCTAATCACATGAACTTACTAGCAATTAGGGCTAATCACATGAACTTACTAGCAATTAGGGCTAATCACCCCTACTGTCACACGAGTAGGCCTCTACTCGCCTGAGTTATAGGCGATTAGCACCCTACTCGCCTATAACATAGGCGATTAGGAATGCTACTCGCCTGTAACCTTGCTGTTCCGGTTTTTCGCGCGTTTAACGCTCCAAATCAGACCCCGAACGTGTGTAACCACCCAATATCATCCCAAACACTATCCTAAACATGTTTAACCCAAAATCCTTCGTTTAACCTCGTATAATCAGTCCTGCATGCAACCAAGTAATCCAAACACCATTCACATAGCATGCAACATCATACTAACACGCGTAATCATAACCCTAATATCCAATTACTGAGATTTCTATCATCATACTATCAATATCAATTCTGATCTAACATAATAACATATCAAATCATCATCATGAATCATAAAAATCCTAGCTTTTTAATCATACACACCCATAACGCATGTATATTAGTTATAATCCGATTAACAACCCTTATTGACGATTTTCAGAAAGCTTTTTCGTTTAAGAACAGGTCTGGACCATTAGGGATTGATTAAAAACGTTTATAAAGAGTTATGGATGAAAATCAAACCTTAGGATTATGAAAGTATGATGATTCAAGCTTGAAACCTTGTGTTTTGATCAAAAATCGCCTTCCAGAGGTTGTTTATGTGTTGGGGCGGGTTATGGGACGACTAGGGTTGGTATAATGAAGTTTAGGTGGTTAAGTATGGTATTTATAGTCGTTTTTAGTCGTCCAGCACGTAACTAGCGAGTATGCAGCCCTTACACGCGATTAGGGCTGCTAATCGCATGAAGGTTCACACAATTAGGCCTAATCGCCTAAACCTTCACACGAGTAGGCCCCTAATCGCCCTTGGGGTCTCCTACTCGCCTCCCCTATAGGTGATTAGGCTTCCTAATCGCCTATAGGGGTTGGTTTTGTGCGTTTTGCGCGTTAAACCCCGTTTTAACATATGTTAACACATATTCACGTACCGACAAGTCACATAATGATTGTAAACACATAATACAAGTAAATACACATTTTCACACTCGTTCACCAATTCCCGGGACTCGAGACTCGTACGTTCCGTATGCTCTGACGATCCTACAAATCGTCACCGTTTGTACATTTGGTTAAGGACTGACATCTAACGAACCTCTAGACCAACATCCAATGATCTTCTAGACTAACCAATAGTTCCCGAACCATACCCCGACTTAACTAACCCAGTTAAGTACAATATACGCGTGACTCGCTAAGGTAGACTTTCATCTAGACAACGTTGTTAACCAGAATTTGTCGGGTGTCACACATGTGGCAGATAGTACAAAAGGTGAACGGCTACACTGTGCATGCTGTCGTGAACAGTGACCAGCAGGCATTACCTCGCCAACTGTCAGACGTCACATCAGACAGCAGAGATAGCCTGAACACTGTAGCAAGTACGACGTTACTATGCACCACCAGAAATCCGCCACGTGTCCAGCTACAACAACGACCACACTATATCGTGACGTCATCAACAGTAACCTGCCTTTTCCCGCCATTTTCAGAAGAACCATGGACTTGGGCCTCGGTTGGGCCCAGGCCAATGGTGTCACCTGTGGGCCTCTCCATGCAGCCCACTTCGGTGCCTATAAATAGGATTAGATGCAATCCTTGTAGATTCATTCAGAAATAGCCATAACCACTACATACTATCCTTGTAATCTCTCATTCTTAATAACATTCCGGTGTACTTACAGTGGACGTAGGTCATTAAAGACCGAACCACTTAACTCTTGTGTTCTCACACACTTCCAACACACACACACACACTCTAAACATTCACAAGGGTTACCATAACGGTTTGGGTAAAGGATTAACCTGGTAGTTACATAAGTATAAACCCCCCGGTGATTAGTCCTAATCTCCGGTGTACTTATTGTTTCTTCATGTAAAAAATCAGAAACTAATTTATACCAACTTAGTTCTGTTGTTACATACGAAACAGACGCAACATATATTTGATCCGATGTGTAACTCATGAAAGTCAAAAAATCAAACCTTTTGTATCTGGTAAAAAAATCAGAAACTAATTTATACCAACTTAGTTCTGCTGTTACATACGAAACAGGCGCAACATAGATTTCATCCGATGGTTAGTGCATTTTGTTTAATTAATATACAAAAAAGGTTAATTAATATGTAAACCTACGTGTAAACTTATGCTACCTACGTATAATCCAACACCAATAATATCACACTTTTTCAGGTGGATTACATATGTTAAGACGTGATCCACGTCTTAACAAAACATACTAACCGATCCATCTCCAAACCAATATTATTGTTATTAATCATTATTACACATAAAAAAACATACTAACCGATCCATCTCCAAACCGATATTATTATTATTAATCAATATTACACATAAAAAAACATACTAACCAATCCATCTCCAAACCAATATTATTATTATTACTAATAAAAAAATAGAATTTAACAATAATAATATTATCATTTATCAAACCTTAAAATGAAACAATACGTGTTATTCCAGATTAGAATTTAACAATAACAATATTATCATTTATCAAACCTTAAAATGAAATAATTTGTTTCATGATACAAAAATATCAAGGCCAAGTATTGTCACTAGTGAAGATAAAGATTACCTCACAAACTTGTCTTTCTGGCCAAACATATCGTAGTCCAACACAGAAATCCAAACTGCCACCAACAACTAAGATAAGATTAGTGACCAAATATACATAACGGAGGTTTTCCAGTGAAGATCAGGCGATGGTGACGACTGGTTCGAGGGGAGCACTGGTTCAGCGTCAGCCTCTGTCTGCTGGTTCAGAACACCCAATATAGATGATACGACGGGGTGACGACTGGTTCGAGGGGAGCATTGGTTCGAGGGGTTGATGACTGGTTCGAAGGGATGGCTAGTTTGAGGGGACGACAGCGATGAATGGTTCGAGGCGGTGATGTCTCCGGTAACAAAGATGAGCAAGGAAGACGCCGGTGATGACTGATTTGAAGGGAGGACAAGCGTTGTGGTCGAAGGAACCACCGGAACCACCGCCTTCATCTTCAACAAAAAGCACAGATTTCATATGAATGTTTTTAGAGTGAGACAGGGAAAGGGGATCTGGAGAAATTAGATTTTGAAAGAGAGAGAGAAAAATGAGCTGACATATATAAGGAGAGAGAAATGGATGATAATAAAATTGTCTATAATACCATTTCCCTCTTATTTTAAAAAATTTAAAAGTGAGTGATGTGGAACAATCATAGCCATTCATTTGGTTTCCGGGGGTTTCTTCAATTTAGAGGGTATCTTCTAGATACTTAGCCTATATATATATATATATATATATATATATACGTAGGGATCATATCTATTTACTTACGAAGATATTTGCGTAAACCAACCATGTATGATATCCAACGCATATACGAGGTTCATGGTGAAAAACATGGTTTCCTGGCATGCTTGGTAGTCTCGATTGTACGCATGTTGGTTGGGCTATGTGTCCTACGGCCTGGCGAGGTCAGTTTCATCAGGGTGATCATTCTGGACCAAGTGTTATACTTGAAGCGGTGGCCTCGCATGATCTTTGGTTTTGGCATGCTTTTTTTTTGGAGTTGTTTGGTAAAATAACGACCTAAATGTTATCGACCAATCACCTATATTCGATGACATTATCGACGGGGTTGAGCCGCCCCAATCGTTTTACGCTAATAATGTAAATTTCAAGTACGGCTACTACTTGGTCGATGGTATTTACAACGAATGAGCGACACTTCATGTTCAAGCTTACTCGTCTCAACTTGAAGACAAACGCAAGTACTTTACAAAGAAACAAGAGTCGACAAGAAAAGATAATGAAAGAGCGTTCGGCGTTCTTAAAAAAAGATTTGCATTGATTGCCAACCCAATAAGGGTTTTGACTCGAGAGAGGAACATGGACGTCGTCTATACTTGTATTATTCTACATAATATGAAATTGGAGGACCGAGGCTTGGCGATATGTCAAAATTACCAAGGTGATATCCCACGTGCCGAGCCGACAATTGATAATACCCAAAGACTCGACAACATAAGGAATTTCAAGAACCGTGAGATACACGGAAACCTCCACCATAAATTAGTCGAGCATTTGTGAGCTAGACGTCCCGATGATCTTGTATTAGATTAGTTTTTAGTATTTTATAGTTTATTATAAACATTAATCTAATTTTTAGTTAAGTTTATTTTTTATTAATATAATTTTGACAAATTTAGAAAGCCTCAAAAAAAAATCTGGATAAAGCTGCTGCTCACCTCTAGCCACAACAGCATCAATCGAGTGAACAGCAGCTTTATCACCCTGCCAACTGAGCAGCTTTATCACCCTGCTAGCTACAACGTAGAGTCTAATAAATATGTATGTGGGAAGTTATCATAGTTGTTGAGAAATAAATAGAGAAACCGATGCAAACCACATTTTCCTATTTTTCTATTTATTTTCATTCCTATTTTTCAACCATATTTTCAGCTATTTATCATAACAAGTTGTATTAATTCATACATTTTTTTGAAATAATTAAAAATAACAACTTAATACCATGGTTACTTCCTATATATAACATAATTCAAGTACTTCATTCATTGTCATCTTGTAAAGCTACACAAAACAAAGTAGCTAGCCATGGGTGTGAATGTGACCACTTTCACGGACGAGTTCACCAGCCCGGTTCCGGCATCACGACTGTTTAAGGCCTTGATCCTTGACGCGCATAACCTCTATCCCAAGATAACACCACTCATGATCAAAAGTATAGACACCATTGAGGGTGATGGAGGCCCCGGAAGCATCAAGCAGATTAACTTTGCTCTAGGCTAAGTTTCATTCATTTAATCATACATGCATACATTACACGCATACATGTGCATTTTTTCCCTCACATTTACTAAATCACAGCCGTGAAAACTTATGGTTTTTTGTTGACATAACTACTTATAAAACTAGGTATTTATGACTGTTATTCCGTTCTAAATAGATAGCTAAACGACCATTTGAAACTCGTGGTACTAAGAGATCTTTTATTTGAAATGCAGATGGTCAGGACACATACGTGAAGCACAAAGTTGATGTATTGGATGAGGAGAAGATGGTATATGCATATACATTGATTGAAGGTGAGCTAGCCACGGATAAGATCGAGTCAATTTCGTATAATATGACGTTTGAGTCAAGCCCGAATGGAGGGTGCATTGGCAACAACACAAGCAAGTATCATATCAAAGAAGGTTTTGAGATCAAAGAAGAGGATATCAAAGAGGGAAAAGAGAAAGCTTTTGGTGTCTTCAAAGCCATTGAAGCATTTCTGTTGGAAAACCCTAATGCGTATGTGTGATTTGGTCATTTTGTGTTGTCTAGTAGGACACATGAATTGATTATGGGTGTGTATGGTTTTGGTCATTTGTGTGTTTTCATGCATGTATTAATATTGGGATGTTGTGCTTTCGGTTTATCTATGAACTCGGAGCCTATTAAGATAGGCTTTTTGTGATTTTATTGTAATAAATACATGATATGATATATTTTCAATGTTGTTAGAGGTGGTTTGGAAATGTTGGTCACACTGAGAACCCTCTATGTAACCAGCCTGGAAAGTGGAAACTGGCATACAGGTTTTACCGGTAGAGACATTGGTGGGCAATGATAGAAGACCGGGAATCTTGGGTTCGATTCTTGAGCCAGGTGGATTTTACAAGTAATTTCATCGTCGTGCCTACACCCATTGCTTGTTATAGAGAGAAAAAGATGTAAACAAACATCCTTATATGTTAGGGTACTTGGGGCAACCTCGGGGTACCTCATTCGGTTTCGTCGAGGAGGTTGGCAACACCGACGCCATTCACTCGGATAGTGGATTCAGCTATAGATTTCGGCTTTTAGTACCCGCTTGGCGACTTTGATGGTGGAAAATTCAAGAGGAAAGAGGCTAAATTCGGGTAAACGGGTAGTTTGGAAGACCACCATATTCTATATAACCTTAAAAACAAACGTCGGTGCCTCCATTTAAGTCAATCATGTGGCGACATAATGTTTTTTCTTTTTTAGATTTACATATTTTTGTCGGACTTTAGGATCAAAAACCTTTACTGGCTTGGTGGTAGCCGGCTTTGTTTGTAAGCTTTGGGTAACAGGTTCGACTCCCGGCATGAGCTTCTTTTTTCCTTTATTTTTAATTAATTATGTACATATATAAATTTCTATTTGAGTTTATAACTAAAGGGTTTGGTATCTTTGATGGTAGAGGCTTTGCTTTGTACACGTAAGGTCTTAAGTTCTAAACCTAACGCCATCTTCTTTTCATTTTTTTGCGTTTTGTTTTGAGGCCTCATGTTATCTTTATGTTTTACGTTTATTTACGTAAGGTTTTTTTTTTTGTTGATCCATAATTTGGGAAAAAAAGGGTCCTGTGACTTTCGGTTCTCATCATCATGGTCATTGTGCAACAGGCGGTAATGTGTTTTAACCGGTTTAGCGCGCTGCAACGCGCGCGGGGGCCTAAAACCTAGTTTAACTTGGATACTTTTGGTAAAAAAAAGCCCTCTAATTTCAAGTATAAAAAAATACATACCAGATAATTAAAATAAAAACTAAAATTCTAGACATTGTTTTGTTTATTTCTCAGAA
Source organism: Ambrosia trifida (assembly GCA_028751855.1). Lineage (NCBI taxonomy): Eukaryota > Viridiplantae > Streptophyta > Magnoliopsida > Asterales > Asteraceae > Ambrosia > Ambrosia trifida. The sequence continues at coordinate 21,904,473 of CM054132.1, forward strand.
TTTGCCACGCCGAAGACTAAATTTCTTTCCGTGTAGCGTAGACCCTTTAGGGGTCCCTCGTAAACCGTTTTCTGCTTCTAGACTTTTAGACAATTTTTTTTTCAAACCCGGGTTTTTCAAGCCGCATTCGTATGCGAGCGTCATGTTGGTTCAAGAATTTTCCCTCAGAACCCATTTTTGCAACCCCGCTGCGCGCGTGGGTAAGTGCCAGAGTATAATGTAACACAAAGAATTTAATCTTTTCCATTTGGTTTCACCTTATAAACTCATTCATGTTCTATCTTCCCACCAATGTGGGACAAACCAAACTCACATTCACTTATATATTTCCAACATATAATATATTATTATTATTATTATTATTATTATTATTATTATTATTATTATTATTATTATTATTATTATTATTATAAAACGAATTTGTTTCCATATAAACATATTTTGATACTTAAGATATGCTAAGCCAAAGTGAATTGTTGTTTTAAGCTTTGTTTCCTTTGTTTTATTATTATTATTATGTGTGAAAATAATTGATAGTTGGGTAAAAAATCAGTGGAGTGTTGCCTCTAAAAAGATGTTTCGGTGGAGAAAATCAGTAAAGTGATGTAGCAATGCAGGATTGGTAGAAATCAGTGAAGTGAAAACATTTCAGTGGAGCACCCATTCCCTCCAAAAGAGCGTTTGCATTAATTTCCCTAAACTTTGAATACATTTATAATATTCTAATTACGGTTGGTTTCAGGCCCAAGATAACTCAAACAAACACTCACGAGCAAACAAGATTTTATTACTGCTTAATATTTCAATGAAAGAATGAATAAAGAAAGCTAAACATTGCACTTTTTTAAAGCTATCCTAGTGTTACTTATATAGAGAAAACAAACAAACATATGCTATAAATCAGGTCATACCTCCACTTTTTTTAGAACCACTCCAATGTTCACATCTTTTGGCCAACTTTCACATGTTAGTTCCTTGAAACCTGGTCAACAACATCCAACACTTTAACGTGCAAATTATTCTGACTAGTCCACACCAAAGACACTACTGACCCGTATTTGCACATGCAAATCCACGATCTGACTTGACCCATTATTAGTCAAGATTAACCCAACAATTACCAAAGGGTTTGTGCATTTGCAGGTTGTACAAGGTGCTTTTATGGGTGTTTCGTGCATTACTTAGTTGTAGCATGGGCTTGGATGGTTGTACTATGAAAGGCATCATTACTTCGCTACGAATGTTCATTTACTGATGGTGAGTGACTGAGTGGACTGTGTACCCATTACACGCGTTCTTTCCATGCATCGATACAATACAACGCTTGGCTTCCGCCACTGGTACTCGCCGCCACCAAAGAGAAACAATCCCTCGCCACTATCGTTTCTTCCTTCAAGAATCCCATTCCACCGATGATCCGGAATCTGTCTACTCCATTCTTAAATGAATCTCTGTCGTTGACCTGTAAGTTTTAGTTTCTTCTTACAATATTCACTTATTTATCTGGATTCCTATCAACGATCACCTTTTTTATGTTTGTAATTACTTAATTTTCATATCAGTTTTGACCTATTAATCGATTTTAGTTTATTAGCCAACTGTTAGTTGTACTAGACAGTTCAATTTTGTGAATTATTAATATTTTATTAACCTAGGTGGCGCCGCCTGTGGTGACGAGTTTAGTAGCCGGCTACGATTATGCAAACACGACCATTAGAGGGATATGGTTCATCCTTGGTGATGCCAGTGACGGTGGTGATCGACAGCTGCTGGCGGCGATAGCGACGTTCAACGACCGCACGCAACAGGTTCTCCCTTACGTTGTTTCAGTTGCTTTTCTTGCACCTTTGTAGGCTCCTCCACCATTTCCTATGATTCCAAGCAAGAAGGTAATCCGTCTTCCACCTGCATCTTCTTAAATCTTTATCATATACTAACACTTTTGAGAACTTTGAAAATATTTTAAGAGCTTTGAACGTTAGTTGTTTGCAGACAGTAGTTGCGATGGATTGGAACAAATGGTGCGGTTACGGAGTTTAGAAAGTTATTAGGAAACATTATTGGAACAACACTATTTGAATTATTGTACGTATGTGAATTCGTTTTTGAGTTAGTGGAAACATTTTTTTATACTAAAAAAAGTACCTACAGGATATCCAAAGAATTGTTTCCAATATAAATTCAATAACAATTCAAATACTAATTACGATTTTGATTTGAATCTTACTCAGTTCTTTTTTGTGGAACAGACGGATACAATAGTAGCACTGCTTTCAATAATTTTGGAATATTATTCTTACTAGATTATAACCTGAGAGCGTTCCGGGTTGAGAAATTTAGTATGATACATCAATTTTACATATGAAATAGACTGATGTATAACTCTAATATTAATATCTAACCTAAAACAAATTAACAATGTACAACTCCAATGCTAACACCTAACCTAAAGACTAAAACAAATGTACAACTCTAACATACTAATATTGATACCTAACTTAAAACAACGTATAACTCTATTAACCTATTCGGCTCTGGTTGAAAAAAAAAATTCATATTTACTGATTTAAACATAATTAGTGACTTGTCTATACATGATTAATGATTTACCTGAACATTTTGTGCTTTTTTCCTGTATGAACAAAACTCCACAAAAATATTTCTCCGTTTTTTATATAGCACTATGGTACTCGTTGGAAAGATAATAAAACGCTCGTTAATTTGGTGTAATTTTTTTCTTTAAAAAATCTCGTATATTAAATATATTAACGTTTAAAAATTATGGGAGGAAACATGAGGGTGAAAAATCCAATTTTGTTTTTAAATTATTTTTTTCCAAAAATATCTCAATGCCACATGGGATGACACATGGCACATTCAAAGAAGAAATTGCTTCTTTGAGTGCCATATCATTAAAATGGCTTTAGTTTATTATATGTATAGATGATATTGTTCGCATTGTTATGGAATATTATGTTGGTTTTATTGAACCGAAACCGTAGAAGAAATCGAAAATCACTTGGATTATACTACGAGTCGTGTAATCACTATCAGAACAAACTATTTGATCGGTACAATCAAATGTTTGACCGGATTAAATGTAGTATATACACGAGAATCGGACTTAATTTCTTTGAGAATTATTGCACCGATAATCAAAATATGAATAGATTTTTGTGTGTATAGAAATCCCCCCCCCCCCCCCAATTCTAGAGAATTCTCTCAAGGATCAATTTGAATTGTTCCTCTCGGAAGTTACCCTATATGGAAAAATGACATATATCCATGGGCTAAAATCATTTGGCCTGTAGCATCTCCAAGAGCAAATAAGGCTCAATCCTTTATTCCATTCAATTAATAGCCCATTAATAAACTAGACTCTAGTTAATTAGGCCATTAATCCAATAGGCCCAACTCCAATGAACTTATACTTTAACTGATAACACACACAATCCCATTAGTGACAACCGAGCCCGCACTCCTGCATCTCCTAACTCGGTTAATGACTAACGAGATCAAACCATTCAACAAGTTAATCCAATATCACCATTAATGTTGATAACACTAAAATTACCAACATTCCTCCCTCATTTTAGTGATATCCATGATTAACTTAACTTAATTCACAAAGAAACTCAAACTCATGCATAAATGGAAATGTCCTAAGGATTGAATTTCCATCTTAGTAAATTACACGATCCAAATTTTCGAATATCGGGGTGTCTCTATGGATTGAACCCTTGCTATCCATTTGAATACTTGAAGGTAAAATACACATAAGTTTATAAATCCATATGTTCTTACCTAACACCATATTTTACTAGCCTGGTTGCTTTGTGTGTTTGTTTGATTACTGTAATTGAATGGGTGATCAGGAACCACCACAAGGTGGAGGACCAAATCCAGGGGGACCAAATCCTGGTGGTCCTGACCTATTAGGTAATGGTGATCCTGGTACTAATGAAACACTGATTAGCAAGTTAGATGTTAGTAATCCACTTTACTTGCATGCTTCTGATTCTATAATCTCACTATTACTTCAATAAAGTCAAAAGGGTCTGAAAACTATAATGTGTGGGCAAACAGTTTAACTCTTGCCCTTCAAGTAAAAAACAAATGGGGGTTCATAGATAAATCTTGTATAAAATCTGAAACTGATCCTATACTTGCTAGACATTGGGATAGGTGTAACTCAATAGTCTTGACTTGGATTCTGAACTCTATTAGTGAAGATTTATATATGGGACATGTGTTTTCAAAACTGGCTAGTGATGTCTGGTTAGAATTAAAGGAAACCTATGATAAAGTAGATGGGTCAGTGGTTTTTGATCTTTATCAGAAAATTAATTCATTTAACCAGAATGGTTTGTCTGTGTCTGAATATTACCATAAACTGAATATTATGTGAAAGCAATTAGATCAAATATTACAGTTACCTGCTTGTACTTGTAATGCTGCTAGGGAATTTGATAATTTTAGTAGTATGATCAAGCTTATGCAATTTCTGATGGGTTTGGACAGTGTGTATCAAAATGTTAGGACAAGTTTGTTGATTAAAGAAACGTTGCCTACAGTTAAAGAGGCATTTGCCATTGTTTCTAGGGAAGAATCCCATGGAAACTCTAGCAATGTGTCTAAGAAAAGTCAAACAATAGGTTTTGTGTCTAAGTCAAATCAAACTGTTGATTTTTCAAAAAGGATAACTAAGAATTACAATCCTAGTTTAAAATGTACACACTGTAATAAGGTTGGACACTCAATTGATAAGTGTTTTGAGTTAATTGGGTATCCACCTTGGGCCAAGCCTAGAGGAAATCAGGGAAAGAAGGTTGTTGCTAATAATGTTTGTACTGAAAAATCTGATATTCCTATTTCTACTTTGACTAGTGATCAGTTGTCTAAACTTTTAAGTTTGATTTCATATAAGACAATTGATCCTCCTCAAAGTCATAATGTTTCTGGTCGTTTATATTCTCCTTTCTGTGCTAGTGTGTGTGCAAAACCCATATTTTGCTTTAATGTAGGGAATGATAAAATAAAATTTGGTTGGATAATAGACTCAGGGGCTAACCAACATATGGTCACTAGTGAACATAGTTTGACATATTACATTGATGTGTCTGATTTGAATATTCAAGTTAAGCATCCTAATGGTACAAATGCATTAGTTACTAAAATTGGATCTTTAAAATTAAATGATAAAGTGACTTTACATGATGTATTTGTGGTACCTGACTATTGTGTGAATCTTATATCTGTGTATAAGTTAGTCAAGGATAATCATTTGTATGTTGGTTTTGATGAGAATAATTGTTACATTCAGGACTTATCAACCAAGAAAGTCCTGGTGACTGGTAACCAACTAGAGGGTCTGTACTTTTGTGGTGCATTTTTTATGTGTAATAAGGTAGGTGGCACTAATAAACAATATGAATTGTGGTATGGTAGACTTGGACATCCTTCTGATATTGTGTTACAAAAACTTGAGGATGTCACAGGTTATAAAATAAGTAAACAAGAAGACTTACCTTGTGATGTGTGTCACAAGGCTAAGCAACATAGGGAACCCTTCCCTTTAAGTGACCATAAGACCACCAGCTTAGGTGAATTAATTCATCTTGATGTTTGAGGGCCTTATAGGGTTGCTAGTAAGGAGGGGTTCAAATATTTCCTCATAATTGTTGATGATTATTCTAGAGCTGTGTGGGTTTGCTTAATGAAAAACAAAAGTGAAGTCTTTTGTCATGTTCAAGATTTTGTTAACATATTAAAAACTCAGTTTTCTAAAATTGTCAAGTGTTTTAGAAGTGATAATGGGTTAGAGTTTGTGAATAATCAAATGATTAATTTTTGTAAATCATTAGGTATAGTTCATCAAACTACTTGTGCATATACCCCACAACAAAATGGGATAGTTGAGAGGAAACATAGGCACTTGTTAAATGTAACTAGGTCTTTGCTTTTTCAAAGTGGTCCTCCTGTTAGGTTTTGGAATGAATGTGTTTTAATTGCCTCTTATCTTATAAATAAGACTCCCTCATCTGTGCTTAATGGAAGAACACCCTATGAACTAATTTATGGTTTTAAGCGCTTCCTAGGTCATTTAAAGTTGTTTGGATGTTAGTTGAATCAAAAGGCTGAAAAATGTGTCTTTATTGGTTACTCTAATGAGAAAAAAAGGGTATAAGGTTTATAGTTTAGAAACAAAGAACATCTCTTATTCAAGAGATGTAAAGTTTTATGAAACTATTTTCCCACTTAAGGATAAGTCAGTTTTTGATAAATTTAATGATAATACTTTTCAAGATTTAGATTCATTAAACTTTTTTAATAACTTTGAAACAGAAACATCCACACAAGAATTTCCCAATGATGAGGGGAGGGGTTTACGTAAGAATGAGGTAGAGACACATGGGTCTCAGCAGCCTCCTGCTGATCATCAGAGCCTGGATGAATCATTTGATTCACAGGCAAATGATGAGGTCAGTAGTGATGGCAGGGCTGAGCATGTGACACCTAGTGAAAACAAAAATAGTGGTTCTGAGGGCAATGATTAAAGCACTCAAACCATAAGGAGAAGCACTAGGAGTTCTGTTCTTCCTAGGAAGCTAGATGACTTTATTATAGAAGGGAAAGTCAAGTTTGGTGTAGAAAAGGTGGTCAATTATGCAAATCTGTCCTGTGAGAACAAGGTGTTTGCCAGTACTCTTAATAAAAGTATAGAACCTAGAACATTTAATGAGGCTTCTAGTGATCCTAATTGGATTAAGGCCATGAATGAAGAAATTGAAGCCTTAAACAGAAATAACACATGGACCCTTGTAGATTTACCTAAGGGTAGGAGTCTAGTTGGCTGTAAGTGGATTTATAAAATAAAATATAAATCTAGTGGTGAAATAGATAGGTTTAAAGCCAGACTTGTGGCCAAAGGATATAGCTAAAAACAGGGCATAGACTTTGATGAAACTTTTTCACTAGTAGTTAAGTTTGTTACAGTCAAATGTGTTGTGTCTATTGCTGTTCAAAACAACTGGAAGTTATTTTAGTTGGATGTGAATAATGCTTTTTTGTAAGGTGATTTATATGAGGATGTTTATATGAGTTTACCTGAAGGTTATTATTCTGGTCATGAAACTAAAGTGTGTAAGTTAAATAAATCTCTATATGGACTTAAACAAGCTCCTAAAATGTGGAATGGGAAGCATGTTGGGGTTCTGTGTGATTTAGGCTTTGAACAAAGTAAATGTGATTATTCCTTGTTTGTGAAGATTAAGAATGAGATTACTATCATGTTACTTGTATATGTGGATGACATAGTCCTAACTGGTAATTGTGTCAATGAAATTAATAATGTAAAATCTTTTTTAAGGGATAAATTCCTTATTAAAGATTTAGGTGAACTTAAGTATTTTTTGGGAATAGAAGTTGTATCTCATGAGGATACAATCTGTCTTTCTCAAAGAAAATACTGTATGGAATTATTAGCTGAGTATGGCATGCTTGGATGCAAACCAGTTAATAATCCTATTGAACCAAATTATACTTTGACAACCATTTGTGCTTAAAATGTTGCTGAGATAACTAATATTACTAGTAATCAACAGTTAGTAGGAAAGCTCATATATTTGGCCCACACAAGGCCAGATATATCATATGTTGTGCATTATTTAAGCCAGCATATGCATAAACCTACTAAAAGTCATTTTAAGATAGCACTTAGGTTGTTAAGGTATTTGAAAAAGGCTCTTGAAAAAGGGGTTTGGTTCAGAAAGAGTTCATCATTTAATCTTGTTGCCTATTCAGACTCTGGCTGGGTAAAATGTATTGACACTAGAAAAAGTGTGACTGGCTTTTGTATATTTCTTGGAAGTAATTTGATTTCCTAGAAAAGCAAAAGACAGTCTACAGTTGCTAGATTTTCAGCTGAAGCTGAATATAAGTCTATGTGTACTACAGCTTGTGAACTTTTGTGGTTAATAAATATTCTTAAAGAATTTCAAATTCAGGTTGAATTACCCGTAAGTTTGTTTTGTGATAGTAGTGAAACTATATCAATAGCTGGTAATCCAGTATTCTTTGATAAAACAAAGCATTTTGAAGTTGATTTGTTCTTTTTGAGAGAGTTAATCTCAAAAGGAAGTATTAGGGCCATTAAGATCAGTACTGAGAAACAGCTTGCTGATGTTATGACCAAGGGATTGGGTGTTGGACAACATGAAGAGATATGTGTTTCTCTTGACATGTTTGACCCATTTGGGTTTCAGTAAGTCTGGGTATTTTCTATTTTTTTGTTTTGAATATTAAGATCAATGAGGGGTGTTAAAATATAAGATATGATCTTAATATTCAATAAATAAATAAAAGAAAAATATTTGTTTTATTTTTATAAAACTTGAATATTTTGCATAAGTCTTATGCAGGTGGGCTGGATGGTTAAGTCATAAGGAGCCCAAGTAATAAAGAGTTCAGTTCGTGATTGGCCCGTATCAGAAGCCCATTTAGAAGCCCAGAGTCCAGAGGAGATTACGAGGCTGATGTGGCAATCCGTCTTTAAATGATCAAGGGTCAAGATTCTTCAGAAGTGTGTTTTCTCATATCAATCCAACGGATGTGATTGGTTCGGGCGTGTTTTCTCCCGAACCAAATAATGGGTCTATAAAAGGCAGCTGGCTTTCTTGTTTACGAGTTTAGCTCTTTTAGATCATTAGTGTTTACTCTCAAGTCGTCTATCTTAATCTAGGGTTTGTGAGGTCATTCATCAGATTCATCTCGATTCTGTATGTTTTCTTTCTAGCTACAATCTAGATAAGTTGTTTATAGATAGATGTTGAGTTGATTAGACGATCTTTGTATTTAGGGTTTCTTGTATTGTTTTGATTCTGGGTGTAAACATTTTTCTAAGGGTTTGGTTCTTGAATAAAAGAATTTAGTTTTGATATCATGTATTTTGACATTAATTACTCATAATGTGGTGTGTGTATATATACACAAACACACAGATGCATGGTGAGTCTGGAGTATAATCGTGTTTCCTATGGAATAAGACATCTTCCGTCCGAGGGAAATGATTATAGGGAGTAAAGGCATTGTTTTATAAGGTAAAGAATACAAGCTTTGATATTTCGTTCCGCATGATTGCCCGTTCAATCCTCTAAAGGCTATATTTTATAATGCTTGCCTTAATCCTAATGTCAGTGGTCGTGGAAACATTTATTTGGATATCCTGCAGGTACTTTATTTCTTTCTGTAATTATTTATCAAGGCAAAGTGAAACGTGATACTTTTTTACCGGACAAATGATCATGTGTTTATGATATAGGAACTAACTGCCATCCTAGATCTCCTTGGAGGTATGGTATATATTATATTGTTATTGATATTTGATATTAAGATTGAAGTCAAACTTGCTACTTGAAAGCGACAATACTTTGGAGTAACCAACAAGGTAAATACATAATACATACCTTTAATTTGTTGGTTTAAAATACATTTTTTTTGTTATATGTAATTGATTTGACACTTGCTACATGTTGCAGTGTACAAGAAAATTGTGGAGGAGTTTTATAAAGCCAAGCCGTATGTGGAGAGGCATCGGCCAAGCCGGTTATGAAGAAGCATAAAGCCAAGCTGGGTTTGGAGATGATAAAAACTTAAAACAAGTGATCAATTTTATTTAAGTATGCAATTTGAGAGAAAACTTATGAAAGAGAAACTAACGTAAAAGAAGACGAGAGAAACAAGCGCGATTGAAGGTGAATCTATATATGATAAACTCGATCTTAGTTAATTGATATTTTGTCATATCTTAACTTTCATAGATCTCCTTTGTAGCTGCACAGTTTGTAAATAGTTAGTTCCTACTATAGTCTTTTCGCACATCTTCATTATAGGCTTACAACAACGCCCGTTTACTGAAGTAGGTGACTAGATCTAAATAGCAAAAATGTGGCGAAGCGCCAAATACATTTACTATTTATACAATGTCAATGCGTGACCAGTGACTATGTTAACATTTTATCCAAAGAGTTCTTGAAACTCCAAATTTTGTTTATATTGTGTTATTACTATAATTAACTTTTAGGATACATTGTTTTCTCTTATGCAGTGGTATGTTGTTCCCTGCTTCATTCATGTTTCCGTGTCCTTTGACACGTATATCTAACCTCTCCATTATGTGAGACATGTTTCCCTTTGGGGTTTTATAATTGTTGTAGTTATTTTATGCAGATACATGAAAAAGGTAGGTGGTTTGCTTATCAAATTGGGGTGAAGGTGGTAGTTACTTAAAGTGGAGCACTGGTCAATCAACTGGTGTATTAATCTCAAGATGATTGAGGCATTTTCGTTGTGCCAGGTTTCCTTTAGCGTTTAATTTATAACCCGTCACATACTCAACTATTAGAGAGTGAATTCTCATCATGGTGATGTGGATAACAGAAAAACAACAGTTGACGGCTTGCTGTTTCTAAGCCTTTTGTTAACCAAAAAATGAAATAATTAGGTTATGCAACAACCGGCCATCTCAGGACAGTTCATGTTCATGCTTTTGTTTAAGTTGTGATTTTTAAGCCTTGGGCTACGATAATTATTTGTTACATACTAGAGCTACCCATTATTGTAATCCAAGTCAGTTTTTAACTTCTAATTCTGCATAACTTTGAGTTCTAATCATGTTTTAACTTTGAAATGTTTTTGAATTAATATATCGGAATTAAACGAACGTAATGAATGCTTTGTCCCGCCGCCACAACGCGCTGGCGGCGAAATTCTAGTTTGATCTAAGTTGCGATTGGTTAAATCAGACTAATATTATCCCTCATAGATCACAATGACATGTATCTTTGGGCTCCAATTATTGGGCCTTGATGTTATATATATAACAAAGCTCATAAGAACACTAGAGAAAAATACAAGAAAGGCTTAGCTAATATTATCACAATTACATTTTACATACAATGTGGAGCATAACAGCAATAAGACATTGCTCACCATATGACAACATACTAGAGAAGATAGATGATCATGGATTGTGCAAAAACAGGCAGACAACTGATATGTCATCCGCTGCGTATCCTGGCCGCTTACGCTTCCACTGAGCGGCTGCATACTCTACCAACTTTTTCGCCGATTCCTCCCTTGAAGCTGAAACAATCTCAACTGCCTTTTCATTTGAGACAACATCCCATACCTGCTTATTTAGGATCAAAATTAGATCCAGCATGACATGTGTGATGTAAAAGTTAATAGTTATAATATACACATAATAGTTATTGTTATATATTATAGTTATAAGTATATAGAAAAATATGTAAATAAATAATAAACGAGCTGAGTCCTAGCTAGGCTCAATCTGTGGATACAAAGTTTGTAATGAGCCGGCTTAAACTTATAGGCGAACTCATCTCGGCTTATTTACACCCTAGTAAAAGTTAGGAACATACCCCATCAGTAGCCAAAATGACAAAACGATCGCGTGCAGTTATGGTTCTTTGTATCACATCTGGCTCGGAAATAAGACCGAAATCCTTAACAAAAAAGTCACCAAAAGCTCTTGAAAGTGCCAGTCCTGGTCCTTCTGGCGCCTCATCATACGAAGCACGTATCCTGGACACTCCTGGCTCATCTTCTGCTTCACACACGTGCCCTCCCGACTGATGTATCCTCTCGGTTTCCTCTAAACCAAGGATAAAAATGTAAGTAGCAAAAATATGTATATTGACATAAGTATAATTCATATAGCTAGGTTATGTAGGAGAGTGCATACGAGGTAAATTCGGTTTAAAGTCTACAGTAAGCTGTACGGCTGCCAGGCTTCCATCGTCTGCAGTTGTCCCTAAAACGGCTCGAGAATCGCCAACATTTGCTAACACAATAAGATCCCCCTGTGATCATGATCATGATTTATTAAAAAAGTGTTATTAGCATAAATAATCTGATTTTTATATAAAATGTTTTAGGAAGCTCTACGCATAACAACCACTTCAACCAATTTGACCCGTTTCCATTTTAGGCAAAAAAATAAATACATAACTCAAACAAAAACATTTATATGGATTCCAAATACAAATTTACAGTAGATTAATACCTCGCGTATGATGGTCAACGCAGCTGTACCACTGTGAAACGAATCAATTACAGGATGAAGCTCAAGATCATAATCAACAGTAGAACAAGCCTTCAAGAAACATTTCTTCCACATACCAAATTGGTCAAAGTTTGCATTTTTAAACAACTCTCCATTCATCAAGACCGAACACTGAGCCATAGCTTCTTGCCAATAATGAAGCAAATAAGCCGGCATTACTTTCTTCACTCGTTTACCCACGAGATGCCCCCACGGTCCATGCCCATCGAAAACACCACAAAACATCACATCTTCCTTCCCTCCAAATCCCTACAAATAGATCAACATTCAAATCAATATAAATAATAATTAATCATCTTTATAAATTTAAAAACTTTTAAAATAAATGACTTACCTCCCATACAATGAAGCAATCTTGATTAATTCCCTTATTTCCGCCCTTGGAATAGGCGGAAACATAATTATCAGACCATTTGGCACTAACATTACCAGGAGACGTTAACAATAGCCCGTTTTTCCTTGCTTCTTTCGCCAAAGCATCAGTAGCTTCTCTCCCAAGATTAATCCTCCGCTTCTTCCCATTTTTCGTCAATCCGCTCAACAAAGAAGAGAACTGCACCATCTTTCCTACAATTCAGTTGACACCCACAAAGTTATTATCATATTATGCTAAAGATTCATCAATATATGTAACTGCCAATATAACAAGTGCATAGGATAACTAGTCAACATCAATCACCCGAACAAATCTACGCGTGAGTTTAAACAAATATAACTAACTTTGACTTGTGGCGAATGGCGATGTCTACCATCAAATATATGTCCTAAAACAAAAGACACAGTTTAGATATTTTGAATCTAAGGGGAATGTTTTGAGTTTGGATGCTAAACTTTTGGTAAAGAAAATGATGCATAACTGAATTATGTAACATATGCCACAAATTATTAAGGGACCCGTGATCAAATTTTCTTTTAGAGCAATTTGTATTATATTAAATAAGGTCAAATGAGTCTCTTTCATGGACCATACTTGAAACAGAACAAAATAGCAGGTAAAGAATGGTATGCTGTTGTCCATCTCCATCTTGGACCAAATAAATAAACTAGATGGACCACACAAACATGACCCCTTGATCTCTCTTTAAGTGGCATAAAATCTTTATATGGAATTATACATACCCATGTAGCCATGTGAGATGTTGTTTTGGGTTACTTTTTTTTTTTTTTTTTTTTTTGTAACCATAAGACGCATTATTTGGAAACTCATGGGACCCGCCAATATCCGGCTAACAAATGAGATAAGGTAAAACGTAGCTTGCGCTGGGTAGGTGACCTTCAGGGGGGGGGGGGGGGGGGGGGGGGGGATTAAAGGCAGAAAAGTAGAAAACTAGTGGACGCTGGATTTAAACCTGATACCCTGATAGAGAGACTCGAGCGTTTACCACTATGACACCCCTTGAAGGAATTGAATAAGTAAATTGTAGCATATACATACCTACATATTTCATGGAAATATTTTGGCTTGAATTTGGATATTCATTATATGAGAATAATAATATGATTAAAAAAAAACATTTAAAAAGATTCCCAATGGGTAAGTGGATGAACCAAGATTTTAAATCATGGTAAAACAGCAAGACAATATCTGTGGCAATCTTTTGTCTTATTTCTTTACACAGCAAAAGAAATACAAAGTTTCTGACTTTCTGCCAGTGCATGACATGGGCTGTTGATCTAAATTAGTTGATTCCACCAAGAAAATTAATAAATGTTTTTAGACATGGGTAAATCTCAAAATCTCAATAATTTAGTTTAGATTTGGAAATTCATTTAACTTTTTTCAGAACACAAACCTCCTAAGTCCTAACCTATCAAATTCTTGTTCATTTGATTCCATTATCAACAACAAATGAATCTAAACTAATCTAATGAAACAAGATATATAGCATCAAACTAGCAAATCAACAAATAATCATCCAAAAGTCCAAAACTCATACACAAACCAACGGTAAATACCGGCCGGCATACCGTTTTCGGATGGAAATCCGGTACAAAACACTCAGGTAAATATGGGAAAGCGTATTGATTTTATACCGCCAGTATACTGGTTTGAACCGCTATACCGGTACCAGCATAGGTTAGTTTTTTGGTTATTTTTAGATAATTTTTTTATTAAGGAACAACTTTTAAAAAATTAAAAACTTTAGATTATCTTTTGGATTATTTTTTAATTATTTATTTACTTTTTGATAGTATGTAATTATCTACTTTTAGATTATTTTTTGTGTTAATATTTACATTATGAAATTATATAGCTAACTAATTAACCCGGTTGAACCGCCCGATACAACGCAGTTCAACCAGCTGAACCATTTTTTTAGCCAAATCCGGTATAATTAAAAAACCGGTTTTTAAAACATTGACACAAAACAAAAAACTAAATCAAGAAGCTTAAAGAACCTTGTTTTTCAGCTAGAATTGTTTCAACAAACAATCTTCAATGAAGATTTAAGTTACAAATTAGCCCAAGAGTTCACCAGAAGCAAACCGAAACCAGTGTGTATGCAGATTCTGAACCTTCAGTTGGCTTCCATTCCATCCATGTCTTATTGAAACTGTCCCAAGTCACTTGGGAATTTATACAAACAGGTGGTGTGCATATCAAAGGTCTTTAACGCGTCCTTTGTATTGTGATCAAAGAGATGGTGGGTGGTGTGGATGATATATATGCATAATCATGAACTTGGTTTTATTGGATGACTACTTTTTTAGTGTGCAAGTATTATTGCACTAAACTCCTTGAGGTTGTTATTATGTTTAGTTTCTACCCTTATGGGTTTTTGAAGATTGCGGTTTTGACCCGTAAGTATGAGTGTAAAATTAAGGATGTTTACGGTTTGGTTTGGTTTGATTTGGCCGGGTTTGATGAAAATTTTGAGGACTGCTAACTAAGGGTTGGGTAAAAACAAACTAAACCGGCTGGGTTGGGTTAGGTTGGTTGTGTTAATTGAACCAGCTTTAATTGTTTAACGCTTTTGGAAAAAATAAATTCAAAGGATAATTTTGTATTAAAATAAAAAAAATATATAAGAAGTTTTGATGAATATAAATGTATACATTGCTTTATATTCTTCAAATGAAAAAAAATAACAAATGTTGATCAGTCGATTCTAAGTTTAAAATGGTTAAAGTCGATACTTGAACCAGGTTGTGTATTTTAAATCATCCAAACTAGCTGACTTTCTTATGTTTGAGAATTATCGTCGGTTTAAACTGTTTATAAACCCTAGTATGATTTGGCAAAAGAAGATACCGGTTGGTTCGACATAAACTAAATAGTGGTTATGGATCAACAAGTCTGTGTCAATTTTATTAATAAAACAAATTAATGTACTAAATATGGTTAAAACAATAATAAAACAAATCAAGACGTTATGAATATTAAATTAATAATACATTAAATTATTTTTAGCATGTTTGATTCTTACATGTAATGTAAGTTATGATCTTATATATTTAGGGGTTGTTTGTTTTTTGCTCAGAAGCACTTCTGACCTTTTTTGTCTGTGTCGTGCAAACATGCACAGACCTTTGGGCTCTGCAGATTGTTTGTTTTTTGGAAGACCTTTCACTCAAAAAGGTCTTCTTGACCTCTTCTTAGTGCAGACTTGTTCCAAGGTTTTCAAAGGTCTTCTTCTCTTCTCTTCTCTTCTCCTCACCACCACCCACCAGTCCACTACCACCACCGCCCACCACCACCATGGTCTACCACTACCATAGTCCATGTGACACCCGGCAAATTCTGGTTAACAACGTTGTCTAGATTAAAGTCTACCTTAGCGAGTCACGCGTACATTATACTTAACGAGGGTTAGCTAGATAGCTAGATAGGACATACGAGCATTGTTGTGAGTTAATATGTGATTACATGATTAGTGAACCTCGGACGTTGGTGAATAATAAACTTATGTGTCTCGGTGATATCTGACAAACTTATGTGAAAACCATACGTGATTATGTGAACCTAAACCGAACACGTTAATAAAAAATATTAAAAGTGGAGCATGAGGTTGGTTGGGGTCTTAAAACATGGGGTTACGCTTGGTATGGCCCAAAATAATGAAAACATCAAAGAAAACAGGCTATACAACAAACCGGGCCGCTCAAAACGGATTAAACCATTCCGAACGGCCATTCACACTTCCGAACGGGTGTTCACAATTCCGAACGGGTGTTCGGAACACGCTGACGTGGTTAAACCGCCTTAAACTACTATTTAAGCAACCTTAAGCCTCTTGTATCTCCTAAACTCAAACCCTAATCGCCCCCTTACTGCCCCACACGAATATTTCACTCCAAAAACTCCTGCTAAGGCTCAAGATCATCAATTGGGAGGCTCCAAGGCGCGCGATTGATTGATTTGAAGAGCTAAGGGTATAACTCATGATTTCTTACGCTTTTTACTTTATGTTTTATTGTAAAAATCCTATAACAAGTTTGTCCAGGTCTGATTGGGTTTAATAAACATTAAAACATGAGTCTTTTTGAAGATTAAACGGATTAAACCTATTAATAAACGCGTAGTAACATCATAGGATGCTTGTTGCGCAAGTTATTGGTGTTTTGATCCTAAAAGCTTTGATCTTGACATGTTTGATAATAGGATCTGATGGGAATAGGTATTAGGAAAGTTGTATGATGATTATTAGGTATTATTGATTGATAATATGCAACTAGGGTTTGATATAATTGATAATATTGTACGATCAGAATCTGGACAGATTCTGAAAGTCGACTTGTAGGGTCTGTTTCGTGGCTTGAAAACAATTGGTTTGATCGATTCTTTGCATGATTGTAACGTACAAGGTCTTAGCTTTTCATAATGGGCAAAACCATCGAATTTGGACATCGTTTGAGTCGTTTTTGGAATTTTAATTGATTAGGGGTCATATCAGATTTTCGGATTTGTAAATTGGGTTAACTTTAAATGGTCATAACTTGAGATTTACAAGGAATTAGATTATGAAATTTTTACAGTAGGTCAATACTGGAAAAATAGAGCTTTTCCAAGTGGATTCATCTCGTTTGGATGAATACACAATTTTTAAGAATTTTCCTACTAAACTGACCTGTTGAGGAGATTTTCTGGACATAGCTGTGTTGTACGAATTTTCATAATTTTTGTGTTTGGAATTGAGACAAAACAAAAATAGGTATTGTCGAGTGAATCCCAAAGTAAATTCAGTAAAAATTTGGGAGGTTAACTCACTGAATTGCTATTTTAAATAAATTCGTTTTGATGGCGCACAATCTGTCCTGAAAACACAGATTGTGTATTATGTGCTTCTGTGATTAATTGAGGTCTTAGGTGGTATGGAATTGACATGTAACTGAAGTACACTTGTCTGAGACACATACGGAATGTAGAAACTAATTGTAACCAACGTATTCACCAACGGGTCCGTAGGGTTTACTATTGCATGTAGAATCACTAGGCGTCGCATACACACTTTTGAACATTTAAAACGCCTTGGACAAACGAGTTATATGGGTAATGATATTACGCCTATACTCACTGAGCGACACTGTTATTAGGGTGTCGGTAGCATATATTGCTTGTTGTTCGGATTCTTTGCTTGCACGTTAAGGTGAGTTTACGGCCCCTCTTTTAACTGGTTTCACTTTTTGGGGGAGAAAACATGTGTTAAACTTATGTTTTGGTAACAACTGTCATACTATGGGTTTCTATGGTTTACTATACGATCTTTGGAAGTCCCGGGGGAAACCATGAATGTGCGGGTTAGCACAACGGGGAAATGTGAATAGATCTATTGGGAGTGACCAACCCCGCTCGTCGACTTGGAGGGTCGGCGGGTGCATATTGTCTCAAACAGGAACAACAGGAACAACAGGGTTACTACATCGGGCATACATTTGGTTTACGAGTTAGTAATGGTTTTCCAATCGTGGTAGTAACAAAACGTACGCCTAGCTAGCGTATACTGGTTTTCGATTATTATAGTATGGACAGGTGGACTTGGTACTTGGATACAAAACCTGTAAACTCACCAGCATTTTTGTGCTGACGTAAACTTTTACATGTTTTCTCAGGTCGCTAAGGTAGCACGACTGGACTAGGGCGCACGCGTCTGCACGGCGTCTTACTAGGGTTGCATGGTCTTTTGAACGTTGAACTATTGTTTCATTATTGAGATATTGTTTTTGAATAAGCTTCCGCTGTAAACGGGATTTTTAAACTATGTTTTGAAATTGCATTTATATTCATTTAGAGTTGTTTATTGTGATCGTTGGTTTGGATCCTGGTTTGTCATGCGCCTCGCGGTAAAACTCCGCAAGTGGATTTTGAGGGTGTGACAGATTGGTATCAGAGCCAATGGTTATAGTGAACTAGGACTGCATGTAGAGTCTAGTCTATAGCCGAGTCACACACACTAGACGATCACATGGTACTAAACATTATGGTGGTTTACGTATGGTCTTGTCGGGGTGTCTCTAAATCATTTGGTCTTTCTACGTTACATCATCCGTTCTATCTTAGGTCGGGTTACTTACTTTCTAGGCAGTGTAGTATATTGGAGTGAATCGTGTACTCTTGAGATTTGTCCAAGGCTCGGACATCTCCCTTTCCTACTCTAATAGAAACACTTGCCATAAACTACCGTAGTATTACGGTGTATAGCTAAGAGTCTATGTTCGGTGGTTTGAACTTTGAACTAGGAGAACACTTGGAGGACCATGTAGAGCGGTTTATCATTTTGGGTGCACACAAAATCATAAACCGAAATGCATGAAAGCCCTAGTGAGCTCTGGGTTTGAATGGATAGTCCTGGGTTGGATCTAGCTTTGATCTTGCGAACGCTAGTGGTTACCATTAGCTGTGAAACTAAATTTTCTCGTCCTTTTTGTCGGAATCATGTCTGGAGTGCGAGGAGGACGTGGAGGTGGCCGCGCTGGTGGGCGTGGTGGTGGCGGTCGTGGTGGTGGTGGTCATGGAGGTGTGGAACCTCAAGATGACCGGGTCAGAGATTGAAAAGTATACGGTGAGGCGTAATGAGTTGGCAGTGCTGTGTCCTGATCTGCATGTGCCAGAATACAGGAGGATTGAACACTATATCTCGGGGCTAGTACCAGAGATCGCAGGGTTAGTGGCTGCGGGGAATCTTCCTACATACTCAGAGGTGGTTCGATCGGCTCATAGAATGACAAACTTGAAGGTGAATGAGGGTATCTTACCTGCTAAGGGTTCGACTGTCAAGGCCCCGGAAAATAACAAGCGTAAGTGGGATAATGAGGGGAAAGGATCTGTGCCAGCATCAGCACAACAGGGTAAGAGGTTCGATAGCGGGGGTTCTTCTTCTTCTGGTACCAAACAGGGTGGTTATGCGGGGAAATTACCTAAATGCAACAAATGTGGGCGTCATCATCAGGGGGACTGCGACCGTAATCGTTGCCATCGCTGTCAGCGACTTGGGCATTTTGCTAAAGACTGCCGGGCGACACTTCCATCGACCCAGGCCCCAATTACTAACTCGGCTCCTACTGCTCAAGGAACTACGGGAAAACAGGGTTGTTACAACTGTGGGGAGACTGGGCATTACAAGAAGGAGTGCCCGAAGCTGAAGCAGGGCGGGGATGTGAGGGATAGAAACGGTAACGGGAACAACGGGGGCGGTGGCAAGAATGCACGTGCCTTCGTCATTGGAGCCACAGAGGCTAGGCAGGATCCTGACACAGTTACCGGTGCGTTCCTTCTCAATAATCGCTCTGTTAGTGTTTTATTTGATTCTGGTGCCGATAAAAGTTTTATATCTATGGAAGTTAGTCGACTGCTAGATGTAGTACCCGTACCATTAGAGGCTAAGTATGTAATTGAGTTGGCTGACGGTAAAAAGATTGAAGCTACTTGTATCCTTCGGGAGTGTCAACTAGAGTTGTCGGGTTTGTCGTTCCCCATCGATCTTATGCCGGTACCTTTGGGTAGTTTCGACGTGGTGGTAGGTATGGATTGGTTGTCTTTGTATCGCGCGGAGATTGTCTGTTATGACAAGGTTATTCGGATTCCTCTCCCTGATGGAGAATTCCTTTCTGTGTATGGTATCAAGGGTGGTGTTCCGCTAAACATCATCTCTAGCATGAAAGCCCTTAAGTGTCTTCGAAAGGGTTATCCAGCCGTTTTGGCACTGTTATCTGTTTCCTCTGGTGATGAGAAGAAGATCGACGATATTCCAGTTGTACGCGAGTTTCCTGATGTTTTTTTTCCCGATGATTTATCTGGTCTTCCTCCCCATCGTCAAGTCGAGTTCGGTATTGATCTTGTACCAGGGGCTGCTCCTATTGCTCGGGCCCCCTACCGTCTTGCACCTCCCGAGATGCAGGAATTGTCTAGTCAATTACAGGAACTCTTGGACAAGGGTTTCATCAGGCCAAGTTCTTCCCCTTGGGGAGCTCCGATTCTATTTGTTAAGAAGAAGGATGGAAGTTTCCGATTGTGTGTGGACTACAGAGAACTGAACAAATTGACCGTCAAGAACCGTTATCCTCTTCCACGTATTGATGATCTATTCGACCAGCTCCAGGGTTCTAGTTACTATTCCAAGATTGACTTGAGGTCCGGTTATCACCAGTTGCGGGTAAGGGAAGCTGACGTTGCAAAGACTGCCTTTCGTACACGTTATGGCCATTTCGAATTCTTGGTCATGCCTTTCGGTCTTACGAACGCACCGGCGATTTTCATGGACTTGATGAACCGCGTCTGTAAACCATATTTGGACAAATTCGTCATTGTGTTTATTGATGACATTCTGATCTACTCCAAGAACGAGACCGAACACGGGGAACATCTGCGGTTAGTTTTGGAACTCTTGCGACGGGAACAACTTTACGCCAAGTTCTCAAAGTGTGACTTTTGGTTACGCGAAGTTCAATTCCTAGGACATGTGGTTAATGAACTAGGGATTCATGTCGATCCAGCTAAGATCGAAGCGATCAAGGACTGGGGAGCACCAAAGACGCCAACTGAGGTGCGGCAATTCCTAGGCCTTGCGGGCTATTATCGTCGTTTCATTCAGGGGTTCTCGAAGATTGCTCAACCCCTCACCACTCTCACGCAGAAGGACAGGAAATTCGACTGGGGTGAACCACAAGAGTCAGCGTTCGAAGAACTGAAGTCTAAACTGTGTTCTGCTCCTATTTTGTCTTTACCTGAGGGTCCTGATGATTTTGTTGTTTACTGTGATGCTTCCATTCATGGACTCGGTTGCGTGTTGATGCAACGCGAGAAAGTGATTGCGTATGCTTCTCGTCAACTCAAAGTGCACGAGAAGAACTACACAACTCACGACTTGGAGTTGGGTGCCGTGGTATTCGCGTTGAAAATTTGGAGACATTACTTGTACGGTACCAAATGCACCATCTACACCGATCACAAGAGTCTCCAACACATTTTCGACCAACAACACTTGAACATACGGCAGCGTCGCTGGATTGAACTTCTGAACGACTATGATTGTGCCATTAAGTACCATCCTGGCAAGGCGAATGTTGTAGCAGACGCCTTGAGCAGGAAGGAATCGACTAAACCTCGTCGCGTTCGGGCGTTGCAGCTCACCATTCATTCATCCCTACCTGATCAACTCCGGTCTGCCCAGTTAGAAGCTTTGAAGGAGGAAAACCTTAAAGCTAAAACCATGTATGGTGCCGACAAGCACCTCGAGCAAAGGCCTGATGGCCTGCACTACTTCGCAGAACGAATATGGGTTCCTTTATTCGGGGGACTTCGGGAGCTTGTCTTAGATGAAGCTCATAAGTCCCGGTATTCTATTCATCCTGGTTCGGATAAGATGTACCAAGATTTGAAGATGCTTTACTGGTGGCCAAACATGAGGTCGGATATAGCCTCATACGTGAGCAAATGCTTGACCTGTGCTAAGGTCAAGGTGGAATACCAGAAACCGTCGGGTCTCTTGCAACAACCTGAAATTCCGGAATGGAAATGGGAACGGATTACCATGGATTTTGTCACGCAACTTCCTAAATCACCAAGCGGGAATGACAAGATATGGGTGATTGTCGATCGGTTGACGAAATCAGCCCATTTTCTTGCTATTAAGGAGACCGACACCATGGATCGTTTGGCTCGTCTTTATTTGAAGGAAGTTGTTTCTAAGCACGGGGTGCCAGTTTCTATTATCTCGGATCGTGACTCCCATTTTACTTCTCACTTCTGGAAGTCTTTGCACAAGGCTTTGGGAACCCAACTAGACATGAGTACAGCTTACCATCCACAGACTGACGGTCAAAGTGAGCGCACGATTCAAACTTTAGAAGACATGCTGCGGGCATGTGTGATCGATTTTGGCAAGGGTTGGGAAGCTCATCTACCGTTAGTAGAATTCTCGTACAACAATAGTTATCACACGAGCATCAAGGCTGCTCCGTTCGAGGCACTGTACGGGCGGAAATGCCGTTCTCCTCTTTGTTGGGCTGAAGTGGGTGAGAGTCAACTCACTGGGCCTGAACTAGTGTACGAAACTTCGGAAAAGATCGTACAGATTCGTAACCGGTTGGCAGCGGCACGGGATCGGCAAAAGAGTTATGCCGATCAGCGTCGCAAACCATTGGAGTTCCAAGTTAATGACAAAGTACTTCTAAAAGTTTCACCGTGGAAGGGCGTCATACGCTTTGGGAAGCGTGGCAAACTCAACCCTCGGTATGTTGGTCCATTTACAATCCTGGAACGGATTGGACCGGTGGCATATCATCTTGATTTACCGACGGAGCTCGGCAACGTACATAACGTCTTCCATGTGTCCAACTTAAAGAAGTGTCTGGCTGACGAGTCTCTTATTGTTCCACTGGAGGAGATCAAGGTTGATGATCGTCTTCGGATTGTGGAGGAACCTGTTGAGATTCTTGATTACAAGACCAGAGTACACTTGGGAACGAGAGGATCAGATGAAGTCTAAGTATCCTCATCTCTTTCCTAAGGAAGCGTTCGAATCGAGATATGTTACCACTGCTGCTGAATGAATCTCGGGGCGAGATTCTTTTTAACGTGGGGATGATGTGACAACTCGGGTAAATCTCTCTTTTGGTTTCTATCTTTTACCTGTTTCTTTCGTTATTCCTTTTGACACTTGTGCAATTTTCGGGACGAAAATTCTTTTAACGTGGGGATGATGTGACACCCGGCAAATTCTGGTTAACAACGTTGTCTAGATTAAAGTCTACCTTAGCGAGTCACGCGTACATTATACTTAACGAGGGTTAGCTAGATAGCTAGATAGGACATACGAGCATTGTTGTGAGTTAATATGTGATTACATGATTAGTGAACCTCGGACGTTGGTGAATAATAAACTTATGTGTCTCGGTGATATCTGACAAACTTATGTGAAAACCATACGTGATTATGTGAACCTAAACCGAACACGTTAATAAAAATTATTAAAAGTGGAGCATGAGGTTGGTTGGGGTCTTAAAACATGGGGTTACGCTTGGTATGGCCCAAAATAATGAAAACATCAAAGAAAACAGGCTATACAACAAACCGGGCCGCTCAAAACGGATTAAACCATTCCGAACGGCCATTCACACTTCCGAACGGGTGTTCACAATTCCGAACGGGTGTTCACAATTCCGAACGGGTGTTCGGAACACGCTGACGTGGTTAAACCGCCTTAAACTACTATTTAAGCAACCTTAAGCCTCTTGTATCTCCTAAACTCAAACCCTAATCGCCCCCTTACTGCCCCACACGAATATTTCACTCCAAAAACTCCTGCTAAGGCTCAAGATCATCAATTGGGAGGCTCCAAGGCGCGCGATTGATTGATTTGAAGAGCTAAGGGTATAACTCATGATTTCTTACGCTTTTTACTTTATGTTTTATTGTAAAAATCCTATAACAAGTTTGTCCAGGTCTGATTGGGTTTAATAAACATTAAAACATGAGTCTTTTTGAAGATTAAACGGATTAAACCTATTAGGAAGTTATTGGTGTTTTGATCCTAAAAGCTTTGATCTTGACATGTTTGATAATAGGATCTGATGGGAATAGGTATTAGGAAAGTTGTATGATGATTATTAGGTATTATTGATTGATAATATGCAACTAGGGTTTGATATAATTGATAATATTGTACGATCAGAATCTGGACAGATTCTGAAAGTCGACTTGTAGGGTCTGTTTCGTGGCTTGAAAACAATTGGTTTGATCGATTCTTTGCATGATTGTAACGTACAAGGTCTTAGCTTTTCATAATGGGCAAAACCATCGAATTTGGACATCGTTTGAGTCGTTTTTGGAATTTTAATTGATTAGGGGTCATATCAGATTTTCGGATTTGTAAATTGGGTTAACTTTAAATGGTCATAACTTGAGATTTACAAGGAATTAGATTATGAAATTTTTACAGTAGGTCAATACTGGAAAAATAGAGCTTTTCCAAGTGGATTCATCTCGTTTGGATGAATACACAATTTTTAAGAATTTTCCTACTAAACTGACCTGTTGAGGAGATTTTCTGGACATAGCTGTGTTGTACGAATTTTCATAATTTTTGTGTTTGGAATTGAGACAAAACAAAAATAGGTATTGTCGAGTGAATCCCAAAGTAAATTCAGTAAAAATTTGGGAGGTTAACTCACTGAATTGCTATTTTAAATAAATTCGTTTTGATGGCGCACAATCTGTCCTGAAAACACAGATTGTGTATTATGTGCTTCTGTGATTAATTGAGGTCTTAGGTGGTATGGAATTGACATGTAACTGAAGTACACTTGTCTGAGACACATACGGAATGTAGAAACTAATTGTAACCAACGTATTCACCAACGGGTCCGTAGGGTTTACTATTGCATGTAGAATCACTAGGCGTCGCATACACACTTTTGAACATTTAAAACGCCTTGGACAAACGAGTTATATGGGTAATGATATTACGCCTATACTCACTGAGCGACACTGTTATTAGGGTGTCGGTAGCATATATTGCTTGTTGTTCGGATTCTTTGCTTGCACGTTAAGGTGAGTTTACGGCCCCTCTTTTAACTGGTTTCACTTTTTGGGGGAGAAAACATGTGTTAAACTTATGTTTTGGTAACAACTGTCATACTATGGGTTTCTATGGTTTACTATACGATCTTTGGAAGTCCCGGGGGAAACCATGAATGTGCGGGTTAGCACAACGGGGAAATGTGAATAGATCTATTGGGAGTGACCAACCCCGCTCGTCGACTTGGAGGGTCGGCGGGTGCATATTGTCTCAAACAGGAACAACAGGAACAACAGGGTTACTACATCGGGCATACATTTGGTTTACGAGTTAGTAATGGTTTTCCAATCGTGGTAGTAACAAAACGTACGCCTAGCTAGCGTATACTGGTTTTCGATTATTATAGTATGGACAGGTGGACTTGGTACTTGGATACAAAACCTGTAAACTCACCAGCATTTTTGTGCTGACGTAAACTTTTACATGTTTTCTCAGGTCGCTAAGGTAGCACGACTGGACTAGGGCGCACGCGTCTGCACGGCGTCTTACTAGGGTTGCATGGTCTTTTGAACGTTGAACTATTGTTTCATTATTGAGATATTGTTTTTGAATAAGCTTCCGCTGTAAACGGGATTTTTAAACTATGTTTTGAAATTGCATTTATATTCATTTAGAGTTGTTTATTGTGATCGTTGGTTTGGATCCTGGTTTGTCATGCGCCTCGCGGTAAAACTCCGCAAGTGGATTTTGAGGGTGTGACAGTCCACCACCATCCACCACCCACCACCGTCCACTACCACCACCACCCACCACGACAGTCCACCACCACTACCACCACCGTCCACCACCACCACCGTCTACCATCACCACGGTCCACCACCACCACCGTTCACCACCACGATCCACCACCACCCACCACCACGACCACCACAGTCCACCACCACCGTCTACCACCACCACCCACCATCCACCACCACCACCGTCCATCGTCCACCACCAGACTGCTGTAAAAAATCAGTTTATTTAAATTTCAGTTTATTTCAACACCCTGCAGACGTTAACAAACAAACAGTCTTCTTCTTGCAGACTGCAGACCTTTGGTCCACCTCTTCTCCTGCAGATGTGGTCCGCAGACTGCAGACCTTTTCCTGCAGAAAAAACAAACAGCACCTTAGTGTAGGTGGGGGCCACTACAATGATTGACACAGACCTCTACAGCTCGTAGAGGCCTCTATGAGCTGTAGAGAGCCCTCTACGACCCGTATGGGCCTCTACGAGCCGTAGAGGCTGGTACAAATAAGTTTTGGGTGGTGCAAATAGGGGGGCCTTATTAGATTGTAGGATGGGAGTAGCTAGTATATCAGATAAGATAAAAGAGGGGAAATTGAGGTGGTTTGGGCATGTGAAGAGGAGGCAGACTACAGAGCCAGTTAGAGTGGTGGAAAGCCTCACTGTTGAGGGGAGGAGGGGTAGAGATAGGCCCAGATTGACTTGGGATGAGAAGGTTAGGAAAGATTTACTAGAGTTACACCTCTCTGAGGACATGGTCCAGAATAGGAGCTTGTGGAGACATAGGATTGAGGTTAAAGATTGTTAGGATATGTTCATATATGTTTGTAGATGTCGCTCAGGAAATACGATTCAGCCACACTTTTGTTGGACTTTACATATGATTGTCTCTTGTGCTTATAGGTTGCTTTTAGTTGAATATCTTTTCCATCTCTACCGTTTACTCGTCCCACCATCTCTATTGCTTGTGTATATCCCCTATCCTCGTATTTATTTGTTGTAAGCTTTTAGAGCCGAGTGTTTCTTTGGAAGCAGCCTCTCTACTTCTCAGGAATAGAGGTAAGGTCCGTCTACAGCTCACCCTCCCTAGACCCTACCAATAGTTACACTATTTGTGAGATTTACTGGCAGGGGCGGATGTAGATAACAAACAGGGGTTGCGGACGTTGCGGCTCAACTTCGCGCGCGTAGTGGAAAATTAATGGAAAATTTGATTTTTTTTTACGAAATTTGGAAAACGTTACTACTAAAATGAAAAAAAATGAAAAACGTTACTACTGAAAAATGTTTCTAGATCCGCCACTGTTTACTGGGTATGGTTATTGTTGTTGTCCATATATCATCAACTTTACCTTTTAACTTTTATTAAATACCAAATAATGATAATAATATAAAAAATACGGAGTTACAACTTTCTTGCAAGATTTCTCAATATATTGGACTTGTCGGTCAATTACTATAAACTACAAGGGCTAGCTAAATTTCATTTCATGCAAAGCTAAAGGTCAACTATTTTTCTAAATAGTAAATACTATGAAAAATATATATTTAACATGTTTTTTGAATGTTTTATTACATAAGATTCTTATGTTCAACACTTGTAGCCTAGTTGGTTTAGGGCTTAAAGTTTCCTATGGGAAGCTTGAGTTCAATTCCCACTAGCTACATTTGGAGGACATTGGTGGATGGGAAATGAGGGATGACCCGGCCATTGGCTTGGGTTCGAGTCCTGATCCCGACCGGTTTTACCGACTATTTCACCGTCGTGCCTTCGGGCGGGTGAGTGTTCGGGTTTTCTCGGGAATTGGTGGCAATTGGTGGCCTGGGTACTCTCGATTACCCGATTCGCCAAAAGGGTGCCCGAAAGTGCTCGGAATTGATTTGTTGGCCGTTAAAAAAAAAAACATAAGATTCTTATTATGTTAAATGTTACTATTGACATTTTATAGACTTTTAATGTGGTTTAGTTAATAAATATATTAATTATATATTTATGTATTAAAATACATATCTTAGATTATTTTTTTTTCTAAAAGATCACCCAACTTATAATTAGTTGATTTTTAATTGCACAGCAAGCCGCCAAGCCCTTACTATTTGGTTTTAAATAATGTTAACTTGATTGATGGTAAGTGGTAACAAACTTTTATAGTAAAATATGTATCTAAAATAATATTATAATAGTTACGACGAGGCTAGATTTGCAGGAAATGACACATTTAGATTTCAAAGCAATATAAGCCAAGCAAAACTCTAAATTATTAAACAAATGAATCAATTTACATCTCCAAAGTGAGTCGGTGTTAAACAAATAATAAACGTATTAGAAAAGCTAAATTAAAATATGTTAGTGGCTTAAAATGATGCTGCCATGAGAAAGATGACTTAAGTAATCTCTATGATAATTACAAAGTAGATAAATCCAATATTATTATTGAATAATTATAATGTTTCTCCTTTGAATAGAAGTTAAAAATTGGCTGAAATTTTGTTGGCCAACTAGTAAATTGTGTCATCATTGTTAATGATGATAGAAGCGTAAATATAATAATCCAATTCAACACTTTGGTGACTTTTGTAATACGATTGTGATGAATAGGATATAGAATGTCTTATCTTGATACAATTAAATATGCATGGATATGATGCATGATTATTGTTTTATATACTGGTTAGAAAATAATTTAGGTACAGTTTTATTATATATGATGATGAAACACCTAGAAATTGTAAAAGCAAGGCGATAGTTTTAATTTGTTTTATAGTAACGATATATATATATGCACGATGGATACAATAACTTATATAATAGTTTTATGATATGCTTATTATTATATTATATAACTAGGATCTTACCTCGCGCTTCGTTGCGGGTCACGATGTTCATAACAATAAAAGCCGTGGCTCAAATGTGTATTCCTTCAGTTAGAATAGGTGGGGTGCTTCATGGAATGCTCACGGGTAGGTCACTACCCCCACGGCAACACTGTCGCCGGTAGAACGAGTAGTAGTCTCATGAAGCAATCACGGGTCCTGGTTAATGGACGGTGTGTGGGGTTTTGTGTGTGGGGGTTTTGATTTTTTATGAGTTGTTTAGTTCATTGTAGTGTTGCCTCCAAATTTGTATATCAGTAAAGTAAATCAGTGAAATAATGTGGCATGGCAGTATTGATGAAAATCAGGGTACTTCAGTGGAGTACGGGTAACGCCCCACCCACCCTAATAGCTGAGTTTGAGCATATAACATTACCTAAACCATTGAACATACAAACATTCCAAACCTACATCAGTATACATAGTTACATCATAGCAGTCATTAAAGTCATGTTCCGTCAAAAGCATTCAAAATTACAAAAGCCTAATGCCACAATGACCCATACAGCCCATTCCATCCAACCTATAGCGGATGGATATGAAGTCAACCCAAAACGACCATGCACATAGACAAACCACTTGACCAAATAATATGTTACTTCCTAGTTAGTCTTCACGTACGTTTTTTCCTTGCAGTTTGGTATGATATATGTTAGTATCAACAATTGCCAACTTTAATCAACTTAGAATAGCTAGAAAGTTACCCGTATGTCATACAATGGCGAAATAAAATTTTCGAACATAAATGTTAACCACCCATGGCTGAAAGGTTTGTGAATATAACCTATTCGATTCTTGAGAGCGCCGAGTTTTACCGCTTATTCCATTTTAAGAAAACTAAAAACAAGAATCTTGAGCTCACAAAATTGTGACACGTAATGCAACTAGTTATTTATCATATGTATATTTGTGTGTATATCTATATATTATATGACTGTAAATATAAATCAAATATATATGCGAGTCACAAAATTAAAGTTGAATGTGAAAGTCAAAAGATGGATACAATGTTTCTGATGCACTTTGATGCAAATACGAAATATCTAACATCCTCAACTTCAAGTACCACACAAGTTGCTTGGTCTTGTCAACGAAACATCATGAGTGTATTGGAAAAATGATGGTTCGTCAAACGTTTATCACATTCAAATAATGGTGGCGTACTTTTAACACAACACAAACCTAACACAATTGTTACACGTTTGGGTTTAGTCTAAACGGTTTTTGGTCATATCAAAAAGCGCATTTAGCCTTGGTTTAAAAAAGCGTGAGGCGCTCCGAGGCGTTTTGGGTCCAAAATCCGAAGCACGGGGCTTAAAGCACGAGGCGAGAGCTTCACGTATGTGAGGCGCATAGTGTTAAAAAAATTATAAAAAATATTTATATATGTCAATATGGCATTTTCTACATGTTAATCAATCATAAGCACAAAAACATGATTATAAAACACCCTTGACCACTAAAAAACATATGCAAAACATAAAAACGACGAGACACTCCTGTAGAGCTAAACGAGTTGTGTCCATGTCAACCAGCTAGGTTCATCGTTCACGGGTGAGCCTGTTTAACCCAAGTATTTATTTTGTTTACTTCTTAAAATGTGTTTATTTAATTAATGTGAACTATTTGGGTATTTTTTTTATGCCAAAATTTAAAAGTTTATAAGCAAATCAGCATATTTCAAACATAAATGCTTCAAAAAGATAAAAACAATATGTTAATTTAGAATTTTAAAGCATTAATAGATAAAACTCGTTCCGGACTCCGGTTAAATATGTTGCGTTTGCGTCAATCAGTGAATACACGTGTCGTGTTCGGGTTCCTGTGTGTGACACGATTTTCATGTTAGTGCCAAGTTCAACTCGCCAACCTACGAACACAATCCGTTTACCAGCCACAGATATAAGGAGCTATAAAGTTTTTATTTAGCATTATGAACTCAGCTGAGCTGTAAAGTTTTTATACTTAATATTATGAAAGAACTTCACAGAATGAAAAAGAAAAAAAGCATATCTATAGCATGAAAACTTCCTTAAAAACAAAATATTGCAAACTTTCATATTTCTGAATAAGCATGTT
Source organism: Ambrosia trifida (assembly GCA_028751855.1). Lineage (NCBI taxonomy): Eukaryota > Viridiplantae > Streptophyta > Magnoliopsida > Asterales > Asteraceae > Ambrosia > Ambrosia trifida. The sequence continues at coordinate 21,935,316 of CM054132.1, forward strand.
CATCACAGATTTAGATTAACCATTGAAAATTCGCAGATACCATCTGAATAATAATAATGATAATAATAATAATAATACTTACTGGGCAGATACTGTTTTGGTGATTCATTCATTGCAGTTGCTCCAAATGACTCATTTGGTTAGATTGAAATTGTCTTAACAGCTTCAGAGACTGTTGGTACAAATTAAGGTCCATACCATCCACATTTCTACCCACTCTTGCTTTCAGTATCCCCTGTAAATATGTTATATACATACATATGAGAAATCGACTAAAGAATGGACCGATGTTCACTATACCGGTTGTTAAGTTAAACACAAATTGGTGGTTATACAGCCTTAAGAGGGGGTTGGTATAGTCGTAAATGCCTAATTCCCTGGAGGAATAGAAGTCTCGGCCTAAAGTCCAGCTTCCACTGGTTTCTGCCTTCAAAACCATCAAAGATAAGTTGTCTGGCCTTTGTTTTACCCGGTTCCATTGATTAGTATGTATGGTATTTGATGGGGCCTGTGAGTTTTTCTAGTGACGGGTTTTCATGATTATACGATTGCAATAACATGTTTGTATATGATATAAATAAACAAACTTGTGTGTAAGCTTATGTACCTCGTTACTTGGTTGAATGGAGAGTTCTCCGATGAACTGGTAGAGGGAACCCACTCGAAGGTTAAGTCTCAAGTGCTGAGTGTCGACTGCCAGGGTGGCGCCTCCGTCAGCAATAACAGCAATGGCGGTCTCTACATTATATTCTTGCAACCTAAAATCATAAGTAAAAACAATTATATTAGGTTGTATGCCTAAAACAAGAATTAAGGTATTCTGGTTTAGGCACAATATCAGACAATTAAAAGGTAGACCTTTTAGTTTTGGTGTACAGTCTAATATAATATATTTGTTGTTAAGGCTTCCATGTGCACGCCTAGCAAAGTTTAAAAGAAAGGAAACGAGCCTCGAGGCGTTTTCCCTTCATCTCACGAGGCGTAAGCCTCCGGGCTTAATAAAAAAAATATAAAAATTATATATCATATAAAAAATAAAATAATTGACACAGAAGAGTCTAAAACATCAAAAACACACATAAAAAATAAATAGTTAACACAAAAAGTTTAAAACAACAAAAACACTCTAAACCCCCTGAGGCACACATTTCCTTACTGCATTAGCCCTTAGAGGCGTATGTCCAAACTGAACCCCATGAGGCGCGCCTCAGAGTCGTTTTGCACACCTAAACATTTTTTTAAACCATGGCGCCTAGGCCCAGCGCAGCTTCCTCCCTTCGCCTAAAAAAACCCTCGATTTTAAGCGCCTTGCACTTAGGCCAGAGGCTCGCTCTTTGTGCCTTGAGTGCATCTTGCACGTTCGACAACTACGTATAATATAACAAATCCATATAACCAAAAAGAATCAGCACAAGCAACCATACAAGAGTATTACTTAGCAATAAAAGTTGTAAACTACAGCTAACACACAATAATAAGTAAAACTACAGTCGCTACAGATAAATCACTAAAACATATCATCTATTGAAACCAAAATACTTTACTCACTTTCCAGTAACCCTTAGCGATGCGCCATCCTTGAAATGCGGTGAAGACGAGTTCAGTTCTTGTAAAATAACTAAGGAGCCAGACGGTATAGCAGATGATGACATTGTAACACTAATAATTAACACAAACAAACACTATTATAAGTATCATACAGTGTATAAATTTGAACAATCATGAGGTCTTCTATTTCAATACCTCTGTTTGTATAGAATAATAGCAATTAAAACACAATGTTGTTTCTGTTTCTAATTCATGCAAATTTTCAAATATGTGAGTTTAAATTCATAATATATACAAATTCTTCAATGATTGATTGCTAGATTGAACAGATGATCAGTCACATAAACAACAGATTAAAGTAAGAACAAAACTATAATTAATCAAACAAGCTGCAACAAATTAAATTAAAGTGAATTAGATTAGATACATTATGGTTGTGCGTGTGAGTATGTGTGAGAGAGAGTGTTACTTACAGACGATTTTGAATTTAGATTAGGGCAAAGTCGAACTCGTTGAACATGATGATGTGGCAGCATAACCCGTTATTATTGAACTACACCCGACCCGACCCATTGGCCCGTATAGAATTTGGGATGAATCATATATTTGAAGTTATTTTTATATTTCTTTTTCTCAACGGTAAAAATCTACCCACGCCCGCGATCGCAAACAGTGTGGGTGACAAAACCCATCACCAACCCACGCTCGTGATCGTAGACAGTGTGGGTGACCAGACCCATCACCAACTCTAGGAAAGGCCATCGCCCAAAGGTTCACTGTAGTATAATCCGTGACTCACGCATGAATTTTTTTCCTCAAACGAGACTCTAACCGGCGGCCTGCCACAGAGAAAGTCATACGGATACCGCTAGAACATTGCCACTTTGGTAACTTGATTTATTCGAATTTGTTTTCTTTTAACTCTTTTGAATTTGGAATTTCAAATTAATGATAGAAAACAACACCCCCTCAAAGAAACATTATTGATTTTGAAAGGCAAAAAAAGTGAAGGAGCAAGTAGCAAACATATTTATTTGTATGATTGTATTTGTTGAGATTATTCACTTAAACTAAAGATTAAAGATACATAATCTATATTAATATATATTTAGTTTGGTCTCAAAATCTGACTCAATTCTTAACACACCTTGAGCAATACACAAAAATAATCAGGTTTTTCTAGTCTGTTTAATAAATATGTCCTGTTTTGGATTGAAATGTTCTAACCTTTGTGATAAACAACTTGCATTCAAGTTGATACTACTCCGTTTAATAAATATGCTGCGTTTAGATTGACATGTCTAACCTTTTAGATACATGAAATCCGTTCAAGTTGACACATTAACCCGTTAAATTAAAACATAAGAATTCAAATTATTGAGAATTGCTGCCAAGAGAGTTGTATCTATAATACATGGATGGTTCAAAGTAAACATTAAGGTTTACAAGAGGTTGCATCATAGAGAAAACTATAACCCCAAAAGAGCCAATTCCCGTCACTTGAACCCACTTGGAACTCCTGAATAGACCGCCAATCATGAGCCAGGCGAGAGACACTCTACGATGGTTGTGATCAAAGTTCATGATGCGGTTGTGAGCCAACTCTAAATACCTGCCCCGATCAGACTGCAAGCTGCAGCTCAACATAAATAGGGGCAAGCTACACAACAGATATGAATGCAACTTGTGTGATTGTTTTTAGGTACTACCGGCGCCTTGCCCCTAGAGCCTAAAACAAGAAGGGAGCAGAGAGAGCGCACTTTCTGGTGTAATATTTACGGTTTTGACCCTAAAAGGATGAAAACCCCTATTGATGAGTGTTATTTTATCAAATTTGTGTTATTTATAACTCAGTGAAAAACTTGAGGCGATGCATAATACTCGCTTTCCTTGAACATGGGTCTTAAATCTTCTTTCAACATGAAATCTGAAGGGAAAGAAACCAGATGTCCCTTCACTGCTTGTAATCTATCCATTGGATCAATTCCCTTCACATTTCCATCTTCATACGATTCAAGAGTCTTTGGTGCTATCCCTAAATCGATTGTGGTATGTCCGAGTTTTGCCTTTCTCTCACTTACACATTGCCTTAAAGATGCTCTGCAAGTTGGATTTTGAATTTTTAGTATTAAATCCACTAACACGTAGAGGTGGCAAAATGGGTTGGTCAGTAACGGGTCAACTTGACCCAGAACATATGTTGTCCAGTTGATCCGGAACATAATCCAATTTTTACAAAATACTTTTTAGGGGTTCTACTCTTTTGGTTACTTGTGAGTTATGAGTTATGACCCATTTCCATTTAAGCTAATTTTATTTATTTGATACCGATTTGACCCATTATAGGATAAAAACAGAACCCAAATTTGCAACCTCTTAAAAATTAAAAGAAAAAAGAAAAGTCAAGGTGGGGGCAGAGGTTTAACCTGGAATGTATAAGATCATTAGGAATGCAAGAGAAGACATCTTGGTATATCATGGTATTTGTCTGTCAATAACAAACCGGACAAATGATGATTAGAGACGAACGATGTTCACTTATTTTGAAATGTCAATTCATATATAAAATATTTTGCTTGAACAAATCTGGAAAGATTTAATCTTACCCTAGCGGTTGCCATCCATATATCTTTGTAGGTGGAATCAATTACTGGGTCAGCTATTTTATTAATCTGCAAAGGAAAAAAAAAACCATAAAATTTCGAACCACTATCCATTTTATTAATGTAAATGTAAAAATAAACAAACCTCTGTACTATGAAGACCAAGGTGCTCAGACCATAGTGTAAGGCGAAGACTTAACGCAAATTTTCCAGCCTTCCATGGCTTTCCTCCCATTGAAGATTTAACAAATTCCTTATCTTCAATAAGTACTCCAATCTGGGGTCAAACTCTTACATAAATTTAAATATTTTATGAAAATGTGTGTGAATTTGTAGCCGGGATGGATGATTTTACCTCGGAATCTCGTAAGCCAAGCAAACTCCTATCATTGATGTTAGCAGATCCAACTAAGACCGTGTCGTCATCAATTATCATAACCTTACTATGCACATACACCTGGGTTATAGATAGGAAAACAGTTAATTAGCTATAACCTTGAAGTTAAATTAAAACAAAAGTTACAATTCAAATATACCGGACTGGAGGCGATAAGACCGTCGTCAGAAAGTCTACCATAAGCCCTGAGACCATAGAAAGATATGTAATCATGAACTCTGGAACCAAGCAGATCAGAGAGATTGTGTAATATAGAACTGTTTCCTCTTGATATTGTTCGATACTGCCAATGCATTATGGCTCGTACAGATGCAGCCCCCACATCATCTAGACCACCCTGTGAAACTTCAATATGTGAAAACCAAAAATACAGAGCTACACGAGCAAATTTTACTATAAAAACCCGAGTCAACTCACCTGGAAGCCAGGTAAGAGTGGTATAACAACAATGACCCTAAAATGTTGTTTTTCATGATATGCCCTAAGGATACGTCTGTACAAGGATTCCAAAACACGGTTTCGTATGATCTCGTCTCCAGAAAGACCCGAGATAAAGAATTGGTTCTGGAAACAAAGTTGTTTTCAATAAACCAGCAAAAGTTAAACGCAAAGCTTCAAGAAAGAAAAGTGAAAGATGCCATATATATATAAGTAAGCTTATGTAAAAAGCCAAAAAAGTTGGTGATCTTGAAGATGAATGAGTTTATGATGTACCTCAATGTACACAAAGTGTTCAGCTTTCTCAATAAGGGAACAATAAGATTTGTGAATGCTCTCTTCAACTTGACTTGTCCCGGCCGACCATTGACTGACACTCCTTACAACCTAAAATGGGAAACCCATGGTCTTAAATAAAAAAAAAAAAAAAATACTAACCGAAAACTTTTGTTTCCAAAGAGAACAAATTAAAATCCAGTAATTCCAAAAAAAAAAAAAAAAAAAGATACATAGGTGATAGGATAGGTCACAACTAGAGGGGCACTTTGGACCTATAACATGAAATAGTTATGGTTTCTGAAGAATCTAGGCAATAAACAATCTTGTCTTACAATAATATGAAACAGTAAGGTTTCATAAATGTCAACATTTAACCATAGAATAAATCACAACTAGAGGGGCAATTTGGACCTATTTACTTATGAATGGTTGATTTGGGTAGTGATATATCTCAACCTAGTCAAACAGGCCCAAAGACTAATTTCAATACATATTTTATTGTATGTTTCTGTAATCATAATTACATATTAATTCTTCATTACTTTTTCAATGGAGTCAAATGTTTTTGCAAGTCAACCCAACCCCAGCCGCTTTGATCCGTGGTAAAAGATAACCCTTTTCAACCCTAACCCATTTTGACATGTTACCCAACCCACGAACCCACACATCTTCACAACTTATATAAAGAAGCATGTAATTGGTCTAATTTAGTGATCTTAAAGAAGCAATGATATTACTGAAAGTAATTAAAAAAATATATATAAGCTAACCTGACAACGACATGCAACACGAGGACCAACTTGTCCTGATTCATCTGCACAAACAACCAGGTTACCTCGCTCCTGATTCTCCCACCATTCTTTATCAGTAGATTTCATGCCAGTGAACGATTCTTGCTCAGAACTCAAGGTATGTCGTTCATCCACGAAATCTCTCATCGGCATATCTGGAACTAAAGGTTCAACTTTCGATTTCATGAAAGAAAAAGAAGTCCTAGAAGTCCTACTTGGTTGACCATGAAAATCGTTTGACCCGTTAGTATTTAAGTGTCCAATAGAAGCATCAACTCCGTCAGCCTCTTGAGGGATTAGCAATGGGATGTCTTCAGAAGATACGGAGGAAGAAGAATTTCTTCTCTTGATTACTTTATGTGTGTCCACAACTGTTGAATTTTCATCCTCTACTTCTATATTGTTGCCCATGTAATGTGGGATAACCATGTGCTGCTGAGGCATAAGTAGTGGTATACCTTGTTCGTTGGGAGCTTTGTTTCTCTGAAGAATAATATAAATATTAAATACCAATAATATTAACTCTGGCAGTACAGCTGTCAATTTGAGGTAAAAGCAGAAACCTTTGCATAATTCCAACGCTGAACAAAGTGTCGAGCAACATCACGACATGGTGGGCCCCATAAGGCACAATGGACATCATGCCATGGCATGCGAGGATATTTTTTACGGTCCAGCTCATCCTTCATGGTATCTTCCCACGAGTTTGGTTCAGATTCCCTGTAACATTGGGCTCAATATTAAGTGTTTCCCCATGTCATGACTTCATATGATTCATACTCTTATTCATGCATGAAGTCTAAAAATACAAAATGGTATTTTGTTCAGCCAAGGAACTTGAATTACGATGATGTAGACAATGAAAAACTAGGAAGTTGTTACAACCTATCATGAGTGCATATCCTACTTACAAAAACAAGGTAGAATATAGTAACTAGTGAGACATATTACCACAGTGGTGATATAAATAAATTACCGGGGGTTATAGTAGTCCTTTCCAGGCCAAAACTTAGCAGGGTCATCACCCACTTTGTGCTCATATGTATCGTAGCGACCAAAGCAAAGATCAAGTCCACCAATGAAGCAAACATCATTATCAACAATGACCAATTTCTCATGGTGGGACCTATGTATTACAAAAAACAAATGGTAATGGTTGTAAAAAATATAAAAATCAAGAAACATGAAATAAACAAGAAAATAGGAGACTGCTTACCATAGATATACACCACTAGAGAAATGGTCTGGAAAACGTAAAACTCTTACATTTTCATGAATAGCAACCAGTTTTTTCTTACTATAGACACTATTAATTTTCAAGGCAAGAGCAAGCTCTTTATACATAAGAATGTAAATCTGCAGTGAAATATTTATCAACAAAACATGTTAGGCGACTAAAAATATCGTCTTTGATAAAAGTAAAACCGTGAAAATATACAATTCAACTTATCAGGACACACATAATGCCTCTGCTCATACACTTGATGGTTAATTATTATATTAGGTAAACACATCGTTTCCATAATATAGTAACTCTTACAAATAGGGAGTAAGAGAAGTTGAAGATTTTCCTCATCAATGTAATTTTAACTTCAAGGAAGCAACCAACCTGAACACCTTGTTTGGCTTTTGCCTCGAGTAAAGCATCAAGGCGAGATGAAGCATGGGCTTGAAAGGGACGTCTCAAATACAATTCAGGACATAACCACCACCCACAAATAAATATCTGCATAATAAAATAACCATCAAAGATTAATTTAAATAGAATATTACAAAGAACATACATTAATCAAGATATACAGGAACAACGTAACAAACCTCGGATTTTGCACCTTCAATTGCTAAAGCAATTGCTTCAAATGCTGCCCGGCCATCAACGAACCACTGAGCCTGGCTGCCATCATCTGTCAGACCACGAGGTGGGGCAAATGAACCAAACCGATGAGGATAACACCAACCTTCAGGTGGCCTCAGTCCAGCATCATTAATTGCAGCAACCCAGTCCCTTACTTTTGTTTTATTTCTACTTCTTATTGTTATGCTCCGGCTTCCGCATGATACCTATTGTCAATTACATCGTAGAAAACAGTTTCCGGTCATTTTCCCAAAGAACATAGTACAAAAGATGAACACTAGATGTCAACATGATTGTTTGATACCTATCAAGGGTAAAAAAGAGGTAAAAATGAATGATAAAAGTTTGTACTTATTTCTTTGGTTGATCTTTCTCATTGTTAACAAGACACGAAATAGTTCTTTCTTAAGAAAAAAAAATGTTTAAAGATGCATGAATTATGTATCTGATAAGAAGTTGGAATCTTGGTTGGAAGGAATATTACAAGTAGAAGTAAAAGCCTTTTATTACTGAAATAGTGGGAGCTGTTCATATAGAGCCGACTACAATTTCTGGAAATTTGGGAAAATTGCATAGCTTTTAAAAAGACATTGATTAAACAAGAAACTTCCATAAAGGATACGAATTATTACAAACTTTCAGTTTTCAGAAAACCATAGCTACTTTTCCATAGAGATAGCCAAAGCCTTCTGTAATGTTAAACTAAAATTTTAAATCACTTAGATTGAGTGTCTTGAAGAGTTGAAGGCCCTAACTGATTGGAAGAAAATGGAATTGACAAAGTTGGAGGAAGACTAAAGACTAAAAAAAATACATGATTTGACAAAGGAGCAGAAACATGCAACCACAACTAACTGTGGGCATAAGATACGTTAGGCAACTACGGTAACGATACATGAACAAGAAAGCCCTATAATAGTAAAGCTCGTCTACTAGGTAGTCCATGAAAATACCATTTATTTATTTATTAGATACATGCTATCGTATATTAATATACTTGCCAGAAAAGAATGTCGTAAGGGATTATGCTCGTTGATTTCTTTTGCTAATGATACACGACCTTCTCCATTCCCATCTGAAGGAGGTAGAACATCGAAGACAATTATGTCCAACGGCTCAGCATCAAATGGATCTTTTAGCAGGGCTAAGAATCCGGGTTTCAATACAGCCCACACCTGCAGGCAATTGAAAATATTATAAAGAAAAGGTAAAAGAACTTGTCACCATGGTCCAATAATTGGTGAACTACAAAATTTAGAAGAGGTCTTGCTGCCAAGATCCCATAAACAACTCTAAATACAAGAATATCAGAAGAAAAAAAAAATCATCTTGAAGAAACTAAATAAGGCAAATGCTGGTTTGATTTGAATGGAAAACAGAACGAGAAACACAGAAAATGAAACCGCCACTGGATTTTTACAATTTAAAAGGAAGTGATCACATTGGATGTTAATGTCATCAAAAATCTAGGTAGGGTTGATGCTACCTTCTTCCTAAAAAGTTTCTTGATATTTTCTATGACCTTTGCAACAAACCCTAATATTTCTGCAACCACTATGACCATAATCGAACTTTTCCACAAGTGCAAACAGTAACACAAGAGTTCTCAGATCTGCCAGTGTGATACTATGTTCTAAAATAATATTTTGAGTGTAAATGTCTACTATCATTTGATATCACTCAATAATTCAATATGGATCCAACCATCCCCATAAAGGTAAATTGGGGAACATACAGATAATCTTGACCAGGTATATGCATACAAATCAGATACCCACCTTTTGCCAATTGTCATTACAACAATTGAACCAAAGACACGCAGAACATTTCCTGCTGTCTTCTCTGTCGGGAATTTTTGGTAAATGCTTCACTAATACATATTCTTCTTTTAGCTTGGAGCCATACTCTGGGCAAAAGGATAACTTAGAAACACCCATAAACTTGCAAACCTGCTTACAAAAACATTCATGTGTTCACAATCAAGTAAAACTTTACTATGTGCAATACTTTTGAACAGGCATAAAGACATATAAATCAGATAGTCTAAGAGAAGGCTGGTAAAAAGAAGATATGCGCAGGCTGGATATTTTAAGTACCAGAAATAGAGATGACAATTCCAACCCATTTATTTATGAATTGGTTGATTTAAGTTACACTTCACCTCTAACGGGTCAAACAGATAAAATGAAATTGGAGGAGAAAACAAAAGCTAAAAGTAAATGAATCAAAAAAGGTTGCCAAAAAGGTAATTTTCTTGCATAAATTACAACATATGTAAGTCAAATACTAGATTGAACAACTTTGGCATCTTATCATATATGACCGTCGCACTAATCATTTACAAAATAAAAAATAAAAATTAGAAACAGTTTTGGGACAACCCAACTATGAAAAGTTTGTCTGTTTTGACCCCATTAGACCTGCCCATTTTGCCACCTCTAACAGAAGTGAAGAGGACTTTACCTCTCTGGAATTCACAATGTCCAGGTTCCCAAGAAAATGATTCAAGTATTCCTGCATTGCGGTCTTTGCACGATCTGAAATGGAATGTTGCCTCCCAAGTGCTGGGCGTATCAATGGTAGGGCTGCACTTGATGGAACATCTCTGAACAAAAAATCACCTGTAAGAACTATAATCATTATAGCGATGAAGAAATATTTCCACCAACCCTTGTAAAGTTAGATACTTCATAATCACCTGTTTCTAACACTTCCCTCGTTATTTAGTGCCGTTACATTCTCTTCAAGTTCATCATCATCATCATGCACAACTGCTGGGTGTTCTCCTATTCCTAGGTTTTGAAGCCATTCTTTAACCTTCATTAGGACTATTGTCAGTCATGATAAAACAAACAAGAATGGCCAAATAAGCTGATGGGAAGATAGACAAACCTGTTCTTGTTTTTCATGGATTTCTTCAATAATGGCACGTTTTTTCAATGCAAAGTGTAAATAAAATACGTGTGAAGCTTTCTTCACTAACTGCCACTTAAACTGCAGCCCAGGGGGCACAAACAGAGTAAATAAGTGAAAAGAGAACCGAATATAATGAATTAGTAGACCTGTAATACAAGAGTACTTAAAAGAAGTAATAAAATAAAGAGACTTTAATAGTTACAAAATTCAGTCCCAAAGCTTAGCCATACTTTGAAACATAAAAAATGATAAAAATGTTTAGCATCTGGATGTTGAATGCAACTTACGTTATGCCAGTTTTCTAATTCAAAATCAAATGTTATAACATAAAGGGACAAAACATATAAGTCAGCAACATTTGCACTACCAAGAAAAAGCAACTCCACATATCAGAAACTACAAGCTAATTGCCCAAGAATTATGTGCTTCAGAAACTACAAACATTATCCTAAAGAGACTTAGGCTTCACAATGATTTCAAGAATAGAAATCAAACAACTTAAGGAAACAAGACATTTCCAAAATCTATGTCTACCTGCTCACTGAAACACCTGGAAATAGTACAATGTGCTTCTCTTCATGAAACAAATCATGCTTTACAAACTCTTCATCACCCGCATCAATCCCCACCTACACAACTATGCAGCTCCTATCAATCTTGTTCACTTTCGTTTAATTATAAAATTCTATCGGCAAACACAGATATTCGATTGTTCAATTGATCTTTAACATCTCACTGTAGTTCGAATTTTTATCTCCTTTTAGTTGTTCACTTGTTTGAATGGTGCCATATCTTGCAAGGGCAATTTTCCATCACAAAATACAAAAGATTCTAGTTTGTTTAGATAACTGATCAAGAAGACTTGTCACCAGTTTTTGTTTTTCACTTGTTTGTTAAACAAGGTGTTGCCATTCAATTCCCAGTAACTTGAATCTCACTCTGAATTGTACGTTGCACAATGAGTTCTATAAGTTTCTAAACAGATCAAGAAGATTTTTTTTACAAGTTTTTGTTCTAACTTGCTACTTAAACAAAGTACTGCTAGCTAACTTTCAGTAACTTGGGTCTCACTCTAAACCAGTAAACTGCATGTAGGACAAAAAATTCCATCAATCACAAAACAGATACATGCCCCTTATATAGCAATTATTCAAAACCACATCAAACCTAACAAGGCAGCAATGCTGTCCATAAATTATTAACAACATTCATCTCTATTTAGAACTGCAACTCACACGTTTTAATTCTACTACTAAACTACACTTTTTGACCGCCACCATAATTAAACCCTCACAACAAAGTTGTTAACTCTTAACAACATTTATCAATTCTGCATTTGAAAATGCCCTAGGTTTCGAAAGCAACTACTAACTAACCACCACCAATAACTCTCATCTCAATAAATCCCCTACCTAACAACATAAATGCACTAGTTCCTTTCAAACCCAAGGGAATATACGTTTTTAACCAATCGTATCACTTAAACAAAAAAATAGCTCCGCTTCATCATCACATGCTCACTTCCGAGGTAGGGGCGAAGTATAGAAGGGACCAGGGGCTGGCCCGGCCCCATTGGCGTAGCATTCAAGGGGCGGGGAGGGACGCCCCCCCCCCCCCCCCCCCTTCGCATGGAATTTTTTTGGTATATATGGTTTCGACCCCCCGTTTAAAAAAAATAGTTATATAAACCAAAACTTTAACCCAAAACAAACTAAATGTAAAGCCCAAATCCTAGAGTCCTGATTTAAGTTTTGTTTTGCTTACAGTCATATTATTCGAGCCTTAGTGTAATATTTGGTTTATTAATATTTAATAATATTTACCCCTCATTTAAGCTTGTTTACTAAACGAGCCCGAGCCGAACTTCATTTATCGAGCTCCGAACCTATTATTTATATTACTTTTATTTAAATTATTAACTAATAGCTTGGCTCGTTTGCACCCCTATTTGAAGAATTCAAAAATCTTAAAGGTCGACAGGCTGAACTGTAATTCTTCATCCATGTACCAGCCATGTGTCTCATTTTTAATGTTTTAGTGTCTTTGTTTGTTAAACAATGCTTATAACTTTGATATTTATTGTATTTAATGTTTGACTCGACCCGAATCGAACTATCTACCCGAGCATATCACCCGAACCATAGCTACAAAAAAAAAATTAGGTCTTGTCCCGTGACTGCTGACTTCCGACCCCTTGGTCTAAATTCTCAAGCTTCGCCACTGCCCGGCCCCCTATGTAAATTTAGGCGTTTTTGTTTGAAAATTGTATACGTATTGAATCCAGCCCCACCGTTTTAAGTGTCCTGTGACTCCCCCACCCCCGGCTCCACACATATATACATTAACATTATATGTGCACACCACAAGCATTACATTTCAATATTCACTATGTATTTAATTTAACCATGTCAATGCTAACCCCGTATAATATTACACGTACCGGTATTCGTTTTTATCTCTTTCGGTTGTTTTACCTAGCGCGGATACCGTAAAAATACTTGTTACCTATTAATTGACTACTCTATATGCACATTAAAACTACTCAATCAACAGGTATACTAAATTCAACACGTGATCATTATCAATAATCAACAAAGCTACAATAACAATAATAATAATAATAACAAATTGACAGTCATATACCTGTTTATACTGAAAATCAATTGTGTAGGAAAGAAGCATGGGACTAATATCACCAGCATCAGGACGAGAGACCTGCACAATTGTGGCCATAGGCAACTCGTCGAATATTCGAGTCGTTTCGGGCGGATAATGATGGAACGAGAAGAAGGAAGAGAGCCTCGACGGCTCAGATTGCATCTGCACGTAGTGAGATCCGCCGGTGATTAACTGGTCCGATGATGCCATATTATTATTATTATTATTATTATTAATATTAAAGTCGGATCATATAATTGTATAGGTGTGTATAATTTGGTCTGTTTAGATCGAAAGGAATGGTGGTGAAGAGAGAGAGAGAAATGATGAATGGGTAGGTAACGTAAATGATGAAATCTGTGAACTCCAGTTTCCAAATTTTTGGATTTATGGGCCAAATATTGTGAAACGGGTCGGGTCGGGTTGGGATTGAACTTTGTGTTTAGACTATAAGGAGTGGTGGGGGGGGAAGAGGTGGGGGGAAGCGCCATGTGGCACTTGTGGGGCCCTTGTGGGGGGGAAAATAATTGTGGGGAGTGGAAGGGGGGGAAGAGGTGGGGGGAAGTGCCATGTGGCATTTCTTTTTTCTTTTTTTTTTCTTGTTTTTAACTTTTTTTTTAATAAATATAAAACAAAATTTTAAAAAAACATAATATTAATTCATAATAAACTACAAAGTTAAATAAAAAAAACACTAAAAACCAAAATTATTATTATTATTATTATTATTATTATTATTATTGTTGTTGTTGTTGTTGTTGTTGTTGTTACTGATTGAACGAAACGACGTCGTTGTGGAAGTTGGATTCATTATACTCGTATGGTTGTTGTCAAAGCTGAATTATTTGACTGTGAGCCAGAGACGAGGTGATGGTTTTCATGATTCATCGTCTCTGTTAATTGTTAGATCGGTTTATTTGTTTAGCGTATTTTGATTCATAATTTAAATATGTATTGAAATAATGTTGCCGTGATCTTCATTTCGTGTTTATGTTTTCGTTTATATAGGAGATTTTGATTTGTGAAAAAATGTTTTTGAATTAATATTATTTTATTGTTTTGTAAATATGTTTGATTATTATTATTATTTTTTTTTTTTTTAAACGGTAATAATATACCCCCACCAATCATCGCGTGCCACGTAGCCCCCCACATCTCCCCCACGCCGGTGAACCCCTCCCCGCCCCCAGCCCCACGCCACTTATCCCGCCCCTATGGCGGCGGTGTTCCCCCCCTCTCCCGCCCCTCTCCCGCCCCCACTCCCACTAGTCTTAACGGTTTTTTGTTTTGTATGTGTCGGCCAATTTTTTCTTCTTCCCACGTGTTACAAAAGGTGAAAAAATAATAATGTTATTTTCGTAGATATGATATGATATATACAAGTTATTGTCGGATGGATTAATAGAAAACACATTTTACTAAGAGAACTAAAAAGGTTTGATTAATGCTCTGTTTAATAAAATCGCTTAGAGTCTGGGAGAAGTTTTTGATGTGTTCCCTCGTCAGAAGGCGGTGATTGAATACATGAAAAGTCCCATGCTTAGGATTTTTTGACCGTTATCCCGATTGAGGGTCTAAATCAATGCATGGTCATTCTCAAGTACCGGTTGATGATCCCTATGTATCTGGAAAATGAAGCATGCCCGATCTGTTGTAAAGCTTGTATGGATAAATATGGGGAGCACACAGTTCATTGCAAAGAGCTCCATGATTTCAAATATCGGCATGACTAGGTGAAAGACATTTTGCGGGACATCTTGAGAAAAGCTGAGATTTATGTCAAAAGGAGGTTCCTGTGAATTTTTTAATTGACCCAGCGGAAGGGAGATCTACTTTGTGACCAGCGGATCTGCTCGTCTTTGGTTGGGCTGGGGGGAAACATGCTCGTGTGGACCTCACGCGGGTATTCCCTTTGGCTAGTTTAAGGGAAAACGGGTTTGTAGTTGAGCAGGTATTGAGAAAAGCGGAATCGAAGAAAGTGGATAAGCACGCTAAAGTTTGTGCAAAGAACCAACATGTTTTTGTCCCATTTGCCTTTGATACCTTTGGCTCCCTATAACCTGAAGCTATTCGTTTCTTGATCAGGGTCCAACGGGTTATCCACAACAATATTTCATCTCCAGGGGGCAGGTGTTTGTATTTGATAGACTATGATTCGCAATTCAGAAAGGGAATGATGACACAGCTTGTTGCCCGTCTATCTTTTATTTTGATGTAACCTAGCAGGTTTTTATGAAATGATATTAATTACATGTAAAAAGAATTAATAAAAAAAGCATAACTCAAAATTTGAGTAAAAAAACTAGCAAATTAGTTAGGAGCTTCTCTTTTCCGTGTCATCTCCGTTCAGACAAAAAAAAAAAAAAAAAAAAAACCACATTGCATATGTGTAGTAGACCCAAAAACCTTAACCTCCCACCCACCACAACAAAAAACCTAAACACACCCACACCCCACCCTCAAAACCTAAACCTTAAAAGCTATAACTCAAAAAAACTAGCCCTAAAAGTTTAACCGGACATTTACTGCACCTGTGCATTAGAATTAGCATTATTTAATTTTTTATTTTTTTCTGAACAAGGATAACGTGGGAAAGAGAAGTTCCAAACAAATTTTCTAGTTTTTACTAAAATTCTAAGTTATTAATTTTTTTTATTTAAATAGGAGTTTTCTAGTTCTCTCGACAACTATAAGTTTTCTGCTAAACATTTTTATATGTTTATTATTTTAAAATAGTTAATATGGGTAGTAAGTAATTAGGTCACTATACCAATTAACATACTAAACTAGATCTTCATATTCATATTTTGTAGAAAATTTAAGACGAATACCTCTCAATCTCTCTCGATAACAATACAAACATAATACACAACCAGAAACAAGAATATAGCGACAAAACAGTGACCAAAATCTTATTAGTTTACCCAAACCTAAAAAACACCCAACCAGACCCAATAAGTTTCAGATAAACTCTGAAACTGAATGATACAAGATCGTTTACATCTGCTGATGAAATATCAGCAGATGATTAAGAAATAATACAAGACAATACACAAACACTTACGAAATACAAACCCTAATACAGAGAATGAGAGAGATGTGAAGTGTGTGTGTGAGAAATATCTGATCGAGAGAGAGTGAATGAATGGCTGAGAGCCATTCAGCTCCTTTATATACTGGGGCCTAAAAGCCTTGGGCTTCAAAGCCCACACCAACAGAATTCCTTTGAACGTAAATGGGCTGACAACAGATATGGCCCACATAACCTTCTCAAAAGCCTGCAATAATAATAAACACTTGGACAAACAATTATTAGCCCAACTTATTAAACATTTGAATTACAAAATTTTATTCCTTTTAACATGCCCCCATAATTCAAATGTTAAACAAGTCAATCATTCCCAACTTATTACACATGTAACGATGTTGATCAACACTTAAACCTTTTGTAAAAACATCAGCAGTTTGTTCACTGGAAACAACTTTCTCAGTTTGAACAACACCACTAGAAATTTTCTCCCTTAGAAAATGAAGGTCAATTTCAAAGTGTTTTGTTTTCTCATGGAAAACAGGATTAGCTGCAATTGCAAGAGCAGCTTTACTATCACTATACAAGGTAACAGGCACAGGAATATAAATATTCAACTCTTTTAATAAGTTTTGAAGCCAAATTACTTCACAAGAAGCCGAACATAATGCTCGATATTCAGCCTCGGCTGAAGATCTCGACACTGTGTTTTGCTTCTTACTTTTCCATGAGACTAATGATTCTCCAAGGAAAATACAGAACCCAGTTACCGATTTCCTAGTAACTAAACACTTAGCCCAATCAGCATCAGCAAATCCACTTAAACTCATTGTATGAGATTTCTTAAATAACAACCCCTTTCCAGGTGAGGATTTAAGATATCTCAAGAGCCTAAGAGCAATTTGAAGATGAAACTTAGTAGGCTTGTGCATAAACTGACTCAGGAACTGAACAGCATAGCTGATATCAGGCCTGGTCAAAGACAAATACAACAGTTTACCAATTAACTTTTGGTATCCTAACACATTGTCAAGAAAAACTTCATTTTTAGACTTTCCTGAAACAATATAACTTTGCTCAATAGGAGTGCTTACAGGTTTACAACCCAAATACCCAAATTCATTAAGTAATTCTAAACAATATTTTCTTTGAGTTAAAGAAATTCCCTTTTCAGAATATAAAACTTCAATTCCTAACAAATATTTAAGTTTACCAAGATCCTTAATTTGAAAATTATTTTTCAGTAAACTCTTAACATAATTGATCTCAGTTTCACTATTCCCTGTTATAACAATATCATCTACATACACTAATAATGCAACAAACACACTGTTTTCATTTTTTATAAACAAAGAATGATCACAAAGACTTTGTTTAAATCCCATACTAAGCAGAACAGAAGTTAACTTCTCATTCCACTTTCTTGGAGCTTGTTTAAGCCCATATAAGGATTTAACAAGCTTGCACACTTTATTCCCTTCTTTAGGACAATAACCCTCAGGAGGTGTCATATAAACATCCTCTGATATTGACCCATAAAGAAAGGCATTGTTTATGTCCATTTGATATAATGGCCAATCATTTTGAACAGCCATACATATAAAGCATCTAACTGTTACCATTTTAACCACAGGTGAGAAGGTCTCACCAAAATCAAGACCTTCTCTTTGGTTAAACCCTTTGGCAACAAGTCTGGCTTTATACCTTTCTATTGACCCATCAGCCTTGTATTTTATTTTGAAAACCCACTTGCAACCAATGGGTTTTCTATCCTTGGGCAGATCACTCATGACCCAAGTATTATTTTTGTACAAGGCTTCCATTTCCTGATTCATAGCTTCTACCCACTTGGGATCCTTAGAAGCTTCTGAATAGGAAGTGGGCTCAACAGATTTATTAAGACCAGAAACAAAACAATAGTTTTCATGAGACAAAAGAGAGTAATTGACAACTTTCTCTACTCCATACTTAACTTTTCCTTCTATAACAAAATTATCAAATCTTTTTGGTAAGACAGAGTTCCTATGAGACCTTCTAATACTATCAAATCTATTTCCCTCAGGAGTCAATGTCTCATCATGTGAACATTCACTACTGGAAGGGTCAGACTCTCTACAACCTGTACTACCAGGCTGCTGATCATGGTGATGATCAACCCCCCTGGCAGCTCTGGGAAAGTTATCCTTCCCTTGACCAGGTGATTGTTCATGAGCACCATTTGGTTCCCCTTCATCATTGGGAATATTATTATTATTATTACTATGATCATTTAAAGATGTTTCAGTGCTTGTAATTTCATATAGATCAAAAAAGTTTAGATGATTTATATCATTAAAAACAACCTTTTCTTTATCAGTTTTAAAAGGAAAAATATTTTCATAAAATTTGACATCCCTTGAAAATTCAAAATCTTTTTTATCTAAACTCCACAATTTATAACCCTTTTTAAAAGGTGAATAACCAACTAAAACACACTTATCTGACCTACTACACAACTTATCAGATTCATTTAAAATAGTTTTGAAACACAAGCACCCAAAATTCCTTAAATGGTCTATAACAGTGGGAAACCTGTGACATCCGTCACCCTCGTCTTTCGTCAAATTTACAATAATAACCCCTGAAATATTTTCATTATAGTCCCTATAAGTTCCGTCGTTTCAAATATTAATTTTAGAGCGAACTAAAATTTTATCATTATTATGGATCAGGTATAAGTTCTAATCAAATGCGTATGCTGAAACGTATTCGTAAAAGATTTTATAAAAAAAAAATTTAAGTTTTAAGTTGGGTTTTGGTTAAAATTAAAACTTGGTTGGTATTGTTAAGTTTTATAAATGAAATATTAACTTAGTTAGGTAATAAACTAACATAGTTATAATTGAGGGACTATTTCTGCAATATTGTGAAACTTTCAAAAGATTTTTTTTCCCTCTCCCTGCTGAACCCGCTTTTCCGGCCGGGTATTCCGGCGACCGGACTTTGCTCCGGCGATGACCAAAAACTGAGTTTTAATGCTTTAAAACGCGTTTTATTAATACCAAATCGTTTCCTCTTCAATTTTTGGCTGTTAGACCAGTTAAAACGAGCATTTATGTGCGTTTTAATGATTTTTAATCGGGTTCATTACGTAACCGATCGGACATTAAGGTTCGAGTTCAAACGCCAATTATTCTTATTTATCACTACAAATTGATGTTACCAATCATTGCTGCACGTTTAAACGATTCAAACCCACACAAAATTCGTTCCAAACGTGACCAAAAGGCTTGACAAATCGCGACCCAAGTTCGGACCTGCGCGCGTTGATTTCGAGCACTAGCCGATATTGTAAGACGTTTTTCTTTATGCCATTTCGTTCTTTATAAAGGTCCGATCATAAACCCCTTGGTTCTGCTTGTTTTCTTCGTCTGAATCGGGTTATTGAAAACCTAGGGTTAGGGTTTCTAGTTTGTTAGATTGGGGAAGAAGATGACTAGACTTGCAATTATGTTAAATAAAATTTTAATTGAAATTCTTCAACAAATGAGCTTGTGGTGTAGTGGTTACCCTATGTGTTTGTGCACCAAAGGATTCAGGTTCGAATCCCCTTAGAAGCAGCATTATTTTTTGGGGTTTTCATCCTTCTTTGGTTATTTTTTTTTCCATATATATTTTTCTTATTAATTATATATATAATAGTCATAATCTTAGAATATTCATAATAAATTCATTTTTGATCCAAAAATTATAAAAATTTAGGTGTAGCTTCATGTTATCTCATAGATAATTATCATATTTTTTATTTCAGAAAAATATTTTAATTTCGTAACTTTTAGTATTTAATTTGTTTTAATCATATTTAATGGATTAAAAATTCATTTCTAATGGTTTTTGTCTCAAAATTTGTCATAAATCATTTCTAACCATTCTCAACTGAAATGAAAATTATTGGTCAAGAAAACATTCATTTTTATTAATTTTCACATTTTTAATCATTTAAACATGATTTAATCGCATTAAATCAGTTTTAAATATAACTAAGTTTATAAAAATTATGGGAAAATTATTGTTGTTTGTTTACATCAGAAAGTGTCCAATTCCTACAAAAATAGCATTTTTGGATCATGTCTTGTATTATTAGTCTTATTTATCAATTACGGCATAATTACACGTTTATTTATTTATACTATTACAACATCTATTTTACAAATATTTTTCTTATAAAATAAAAATGTCTTATGATTAAAATTCTTTGTTATCATTGATGGATCTTTGAGTAACTCATAACTATTTATTTCAATATTTATGATTATGATTATTGTATTTATTTACAATAATTAGTTAAAGTAATTAACTAAATTATTTTGTCTAAATTATTTAAACATATTTTTAACTAAATACTCAATTGGTAATAGTTATATTATTTAAACCACATTACAACCTTTCATATATTAATTGTGAGATACAACTTTTACATTAACGCGAATTATCATAAAAACTCTAATTCCCCAAATCGACTTAGCAAACCCTAATGCCTTAGACCCTAGTTACTTTAGACTCTTAGACTTTTCCTTATTAGTATTCTTACACATTATAGGTTGAGTTCCTCGGAATTCTCATTACTTAGCTCACGACCGCTTAAGTGGATTTTGATCGCTTTCGCAAGCTGTGAGTATATCTTTCCCCTTTTTACTATTTTACATTTCGGGGTGACTCATGTACTTACTATCAAGTTTATATTTCCTTTTACTAAAATGCAATTCTTATGTGTGTTTGCTTGTGTTATTTTGTGTATCTATGACCTGTCAAATCATTAACCGCTGGGCGGCCTGGCATTTCAATGAATAGTACTATGGTTTATACCCTTGTGACTCTGTTGAGAGTCCTCGTCATTGCTATGTATTGCATTACTACTAGCGCATACTATATATATCTGCTTTCTTCTCTTAGGGTTGATTTGACCCGGATACTACTTATTTCATCTTGCAAAATAACACACGAATTGCTAAAGTTTACCTTACTATATATAACAAACGGATGTACTCACCAATACATTATATGTGTTGACGAAATTGTTTTGTACATGTTTCAGGTGACGTTTGATGTTTCTTGCTTTCCCGCTTAGGCTGGACCTAGTGCTTAAATAAAAAAAAAGTTGAACATTTAATATTTATGTTTGAGATTTCTATTAAGACTCTTTGTATTTCGTTTTGAATAATGAAAGTTATTTGCTATTAATATTTACAATTTAGTCCATGTGCTATTGAACAATCGTCACTACGTGACACCTCGATGTTTCCGCCATCGGTTGGGGTGTTACAGATTGGTATCAGAGCCATGGTTATAGGGAATTAGGTTATTAGTAAATGCTTTTGACCTAGACTATAACTAAGCTACCCATTATATGTTTTCTTTTATTCTCATATTTCTTTAGATAGATTTTCTCCTTTTACTTTTCATTATACTCGGAGAAGATTTTTATTCTACAAATGGAACGAAAACACCAAGTTAGGAGTGATATCCATACCTTGGTGAATAGTTTCACTCTTTATATGTTTTATTTATTTATTTTATCTTGGAATATTTTCCTTTCGAGATAGGAGACGTCCAAATCTCAAGGAATCTATCCCTCCAAAAGAAACTTACTCACTAAGCTAGGAGTGATATCCTTATCTTAGTGACCAGTTTCACTCCATCATATTTTTACTATTTGGAAGTATATCTTTGAGTTAGGAGTGAAAATCCACATCTCAAGGATATATATATTTCCATATCTCAAGTTCCGCTAGAGTTTTGCAATTTATTTGTGACGGGGCACGTGCAATCTGGAAGGGTGAGCGCCTGTATTCTGAGTTTTCTGTCTAGGTTGGTAATTCGCATAAATCCCAATCAGACGAGGGACCCGTTTACCTACCTGGGAATTCTCGGGATGAGCATTCACTTATAGGCTAAAGTACGCCCCCACAAGTCACTAATAATATTTCCATTACTTTAGTCAGTCAACAATTCTTTGGAAACACTCTTATATCTCGTTTTATACTTGGTATTGTTATTCAATTGAAGTTTTATCATGATTTTCTTTATGATACTCATAATTTTTCTTATATTAATTTATAATTATTATCTCATGTTATGTGTTACTTGTCTTGATATAAACTATGACATTTCCAAGATTTTTGGAATCAAATCTCATAATTATTGTGCACTTTTGTAGATGTCTGATCGCGAATCTCGTAAGAGAGCCTCGAAGCGTCAGGCTAAACTGAAATCTGATCAGCGTATCGCGACCATGCTCAATGACAAGTTGGAAACACTTGTTCCTAACATCATTAATGCTATTATTCCAAACCTTAACCTGAACGGAAGCTCGAATGGGAACTCTAACGGGAATACAAATGGAAATGGTGGGGCTAGTGAGAATAAGTGCACTTTCAAGCACTTCAACTCATGTCATCCCAACAAGTTTAATGGCACTGAGGGAGCCACTGGGTTACTTGAATGGTTCGAAAGTATGGAGAATACGTTCATTAATAGCGACTGTCCAGATAACCTACGTGTTCGTCATGCCACGGGTGTTCTTCAAAAGAGAGCGCTTACTTGGTGGAATGGTGAAAAACATGCTCGAGGAACAGAAGCTGCTTTAGCTATGTCTTGGGATGATTTCAAAATCTCCATGACTACTGAGTTCTGTCCTCGTAGTGAGATGAAGAAATTGGAGGATGAGTTCTATCACCTTAAGCAGGACAGTGGAAACAATGTTCCCTACAACAACCGTTACCACGAATTGAGCTTACTGATTCCTCGTATGGTTACCCCGGTATCCTTGGCAATTGAGAAGTATATTGAGGGACTGCCACCTCAGATTCATGATTCGGTTATGGGAAGTAAACCTGCTACTGTAGAGGATGCCATTCGTCTCGCAGCATCTCTTACTGACAAGCATGTCAAGGATGGTACTCTAACTCGTAAGGGTACTAAAAGATCTACTGAAACCCCTGCTACTACTGAACCGTCTCAAGCGAACTCTGTCTCTACCTCTAGTTCCAATAAGAAACGAAAAGGTGGAAACCAGAACTATGCTGTTGTTACACCTCTTAATCAGGTTCCTGTTGCAAACACATCTACTGCACCCCAAACTCAAAAGGTTCAGGGAAACTATTCGGGTTCACACCCTAAATGCATTTCATGCAACTTTCACCATCCAACTACTCGACCCTGCTATAAATGTGACACTTGCGGCAAAGCAGGCCACACTGCTTCTCACTGTCGGGAAACTGAACCTGGGAATGCTCAAAACCAGAGGACTGGTCAACCCAGAGCTTGCTATGCTTGTGGTGATCCTAACCACAGGCAAGATAGGTGTCCTCATTTAGCTGCTTTCATTCAGTCTCGTCAGCAAAACCCAGCACTTCCAGCAGCTCCAGCAGTTCCAGCAATTCAAGCAGCTCCCGCTCGTGGCCGTGCTTTCAACATTAATGCTAACCAAGATCAAGCTGCCAACGACGTTGCCAATGGTACATTTCTTATTACTAACTTATATGCTTCGATTTTGTTTGATACCAGCATCGTTAGGAGTTTTGTCTCGTTAGAAGTTGAACCTTTACTTGCTCGTACTTGCCCTCACTTTACCTATTCTTTTACTATGGAGGTTGTTAATGGCAATCTTATTTTTAGATGTCCTGTAAATGCACGCAGAATCTAAACGATTATAAATTTTCTGTTAATCTAATACCTGCTTTTAGGAACCCTACGAACTGAGTTTATAAACCTTTCTTGGATCAAGTCGTAACTGATTTTCATCGATAACATGCACACATATACCAGAAACTTCCACATGAAAGAAATTTCGAGACGAAATTTTCTAAAGTAGGGGAGCCTGTGACATCCGTCACCCTCGTCTTTCGTCAAATTTACAATAATAACCCCTGAAATATTTTCATTATAGTCCCTATAAGTTCCGTCGTTTCAAATATTAATTTTAGAGCGAACTAAAATTTTATCATTATTATGGATCAGGTATAAGTTCTAATCAAATGCGTATGCTGAAACGTATTCGTAAAAGATTTTATAAAAAAAAATTTAAGTTTTAAGTTGGGTTTTGGTTAAAATTAAAACTTGGTTGGTATTGTTAAGTTTTATAAATGAAATATTAACTTAGTTAGGTAATAAACTAACATAGTTATAATTGAGGGACTATTTCTGCAATATTGTGAAACTTTCAAAAGATTTTTTTCCCTCTCCCTGCTGAACCCGCTTTTCCGGCCGGGTATTCCGGCGACCGGACTTTGCTCCGGCGATGACCAAAAACTGAGTTTTAATGCTTTAAAACGCGTTTTATTAATACCAAATCGTTTCCTCTTCAATTTTTGGCTGTTAGACCAGTTAAAACGAGCATTTATGTGCGTTTTAATGATTTTTAATCGGGTTCATTACGTAACCGATCGGACATTAAGGTTCGAGTTCAAACGCCAATTATTCTTATTTATCACTACAAATTGATGTTACCAATCATTGCTGCACGTTTAAACGATTCAAACCCACACAAAATTCGTTCCAAACGTGACCAAAAGGCTTGACAAATCGCGACCCAAGTTCGGACCTGCGCGCGTTGATTTCGAGCACTAGCCGATATTGTAAGACGTTTTTCTTTATGCCATTTCGTTCTTTATAAAGGTCCGATCATAAACCCCTTGGTTCTGCTTGTTTTCTTTGTCTGAATCGGGTTATTGAAAACCTAGGGTTAGGGTTTCTAGTTTGTTAGATTGGGGAAGAAGATGACTAGACTTGCAATTATGTTAAATAAAATTTTAATTGAAATTCTTCAACAAATGAGCTTGTGGTGTAGTGGTTACCCTATGTGTTTGTGCACCAAAGGATTCAGGTTCGAATCCCCTTAGAAGCAGCATTATTTTTTGGGGTTTTCATCCTTCTTTGGTTATTTTTTTTTTTCCATATATATTTTTCTTATTAATTATATATATAATAGTCATAATCTTAGAATATTCATAATAAATTCATTTTTGATCCAAAAATTATAAAAATTTAGGTGTAGCTTCATGTTATCTCATAGATAATTATCATATTTTTTATTTCAGAAAAATATTTTAATTTCGTAACTTTTAGTATTTAATTTGTTTTAATCATATTTAATGGATTAAAAATTCATTTCTAATGGTTTTTGTCTCAAAATTTGTCATAAATCATTTCTAACCATTCTCAACTGAAATGAAAATTATTGGTCAAGAAAACATTCATTTTTATTAATTTTCACATTTTTAATCATTTAAACATGATTTAATCGCATTAAATCAGTTTTAAATATAACTAAGTTTATAAAAATTATGGGAAAATTATTGTTGTTTGTTTACATCAGAAAGTGTCCAATTCCTACAAAAATAGCATTTTTGGATCATGTCTTGTATTATTAGTCTTATTTATCAATTACGGCATAATTACACGTTTATTTATTTATACTATTACAACATCTATTTTACAAATATTTTTCTTATAAAATAAAAATGTCTTATGATTAAAATTCTTTGTTATCATTGATGGATCTTTGAGTAACTCATAACTATTTATTTCAATATTTATGATTATGATTATTGTATTTATTTACAATAATTAGTTAAAGTAATTAACTAAATTATTTTGTCTAAATTATTTAAACATATTTTTAACTAAATACTCAATTGGTAATAGTTATATTATTTAAACCACATTACAACCTTTCATATATTAATTGTGAGATACAACTTTTACATTAACGCGAATTATCATAAAAACTCTAATTCCCCAAATCGACTTAGCAAACCCTAATGCCTTAGACCCTAGTTACTTTAGACTCTTAGACTTTTCCTTATTAGTATTCTTACACATTATAGGTTGAGTTCCTCGGAATTCTCATTACTTAGCTCACGACCGCTTAAGTGGATTTTGATCGCTTTCGCAAGCTGTGAGTATATCTTTCCCCTTTTTACTATTTTACATTTCGGGGTGACTCATGTACTTACTATCAAGTTTATATTTCCTTTTACTAAAATGCAATTCTTATGTGTGTTTGCTTGTGTTATTTTGTGTATCTATGACCTGTCAAATCATTAACCGCTGGGCGGCCTGGCATTTCAATGAATAGTACTATGGTTTATACCCTTGTGACTCTGTTGAGAGTCCTCGTCATTGCTATGTATTGCATTACTACTAGCGCATACTATATATATCTGCTTTCTTCTCTTAGGGTTGATTTGACCCGGATACTACTTATTTCATCTTGCAAAATAACACACGAATTGCTAAAGTTTACCTTACTATATATAACAAACGGATGTACTCACCAATACATTATATGTGTTGACGAAATTGTTTTGTACATGTTTCAGGTGACGTTTGATGTTTCTTGCTTTCCCGCTTAGGCTGGACCTAGTGCTTAAATAAAAAAAAAGTTGAACATTTAATATTTATGTTTGAGATTTCTATTAAGACTCTTTGTATTTCGTTTTGAATAATGAAAGTTATTTGCTATTAATATTTACAATTTAGTCCATGTGCTATTGAACAATCGTCACTACGTGACACCTCGATGTTTCCGCCATCGGTTGGGGTGTTACAAAACCAAACATTTTCTCATAGGGACTCTTACCATTCAAGACAGAAGAAGGAAGCCTGTTTATTAAGTATGCAGCAGTCAGTACACACTCAGACCAGAAATTTAAAGGCACAGAACTCTGAAACAACAAAGCTCTTGCTATGTTTAATAAATGTCTATGCTTCCTCTCCACAACACCATTTTGTTGTGGAGTGTAAGCACAAGAGGTTTGATGAACAATTCCTTTTAGGTGACAAAAGTTTGTCATTTGTTTATTAACAAATTCAGTTCCATTGTCACTTCTAAATGTTCTAACAGTTTTCTTAAATTGAGTTTTTAACAATTCATAGAAAATCAGTATGTTTTCAAAGACTTCTCCCTTTCCTTTCAAAAGATAACACCATACTGCCCTAGAGTAATCATCCACTATTGTTAGGAAGTACTTATACCCTTCCTTGCTTGTTACCCTATAAGGGGCCCAAACATCTAAGTGAATTAACTCTCCTAGTTCAGTAGTTTTGTGTTCACTAAGAGGAAAAGGAACTCTAACTTGTTTTGCTTTATGACATATTTCACAAAAACTGTTATCTTTACCTGACACATTCAAACCCTTTTTTAACACAGCAAGAACCTCATTAGAAGGATGACCTAACCTACTGTGCCATAGATTAGACTCACTTATACTATTGTAACACAGATTGACCATACTCACATTGTCACCAACAAAATACAATCCATCATGCTCTTTACCAGTCACCAGGACACTCCTGGACTTGGAATCCTGGACATAGCAAGCATGATCATCAAACAATACACTTAACTTGTTGTCCTTAGCTAACTTATGGACAGAAATCAAGTTTACACAGTACTCTGGGACATAGAAGACATCATTAAGAATGACATCATCTCCCAATTTGATGTCTCCAATTTTAACAACCTTAGCACTGGTGCCATTAGGATGTTTAACAGACATGTTATAACTGGAAACATCAAGACAGTTGATCATATTCTCATCAGTGCTAACCATGTGTTGATTAGCACCAGAGTCCATGATCCATTTGAGTAACAGTGCAGTCTTGACCAAGTTAGAACAACTAGAAAAATTCCTAAAAATATCACAAACTTTGTTCAAAACAGAAGCATTAGAGAAACCATCAATAAGGACAGACTCACCTCCAACACTGGAAGGTTGAGGATCATTTGATGGTCTCTCACTAATAAGATTCATCAGCTTAGAGATCTGCTCAGAGGTAAAAGGCAGAGAAGCAGTAGCTGATACAGGACTTTTACTAGACACATTAGCCTTAGCATTAAACACATTTCCAGAACTAGTTGGTTTTCTAGGCTGGTTTGGAACTTTCTTCCTATAACCAGGAGGATACCCAACAAGTTCATAACACCTATCAACAGTGTGCCCTAACATATTACAATGTGTACATTTTAGATTTGAATTAGGACCCCTAACAGGTTTTCTTTTATTATCAACAGGTTTATTAGACCTAACAAAGAAGGATACATTTGATCCCTTTACACTAGAACTAGCTCCTCTATGTGACTCTTCCCTAGATATGATAGAGAAAGCAGTTTTGACACTAGGTAGAGGATCTTGCATCAAAAGATTAGATCTAACAGTTTGATAAACATCATCAAGTCCCATAAGAAATTGCATCAATTTTATTAGTGCATTAAAATCATTAAATTTTCCAGAGGCAGCACATGAACATGAAGGCAGTTGAACCATTGAGTCCAACTGCTTCCACATTGTGTTTAGCTTATGATAGTATTCAGAAACTGAACTACCACTTTGAGTTAATGAATTAATCTTTTGATGCAAACTAAACATAACTGATCCATCCACCTTATCATAGGTTTCCTTTAAATCAAGCCAAACATCTCTGGCCAGTTTAGAGAAAACCTGTCCTAGGAACAACTCTTCACTAACAGAATTGAGTAACCAAGTAAGTACTACTGAATTACATCTATCCCATTGTTTACCTAAGACATCATCAGAAACAGACCTAGTGACAGAACCATCTATGAAGCCATACTTATTTTTGGCTTCAAGGGCAAGCTTCATTGCACTTGCCCAAACAGAATAGTTATCAGTACCTTTAAGTTTGATACTGATAACAGACAATGTGCTAGTATCACTTGGGTGGATATACAAAGGATCACCAATATCTAATTTACTAATTAGAGTATTAGGATTCTCTGAACCTCCACCACCAGGATTAGTGAGGGCAACCCCATCACCAGGTTCACCCATGATATTAGCAACCAAAGACAATCAATACAGATAAACAAACAACAACCAGTCAGACAGTCAGCAATAGCTGACAAAGACAAGAACAGATAATAAACCCTAATAGAACGAAGCCGTGTCAGTGTTCAGATAGTGGGTTCATCACTCATAGGTGCCCACCCAGATCTTAACACGGGAGTTCTTTATTAACTATATGTATAGTATAGACAAGACACAAAGAAACAAATAAACCACACAGACAAATACCAATCAAGAAGACAAACAACCAAGACACCACAGAGTTGGCCCAATACCGGTCCACCTAACCCGGTCAGTGGCCCTAGACACAACAAACAATACAAGAGAGCAAGAACGATCTCACAGTGAGGGGGAACCCAAGTTAGGGTTTCGCCAACTCACAACCAACACCTTCACTTAGGGTGTTGAGTTGTGAGAGCAACTGTAGCTATAATATTCCAATCCAAGAGCTCCAATAGATCAACAGCCAACACACGTTGACCAATCCAAACCTGTTCAATCAACAATAACCAAATACAAGAATAATAGACCAGATCTACTATATCAAGATCAGGTCTATAAAGAAATACCTAAGACAAGAATAATAGACCAGATCCACTTTATCAAGATCAGATCTATTACAAAAAAACAACAAAGAATCAGATCTATTATCGAGATCAGATTCTTGACCAGAGAAAAGACGGCGGAAGACAAAAGGACACAAGAACACCACAGATCAGAGCCAAAGCTCTGATACCATGTAGAAAATTTAAGACGAATACCTCTCAATCTCTCTCGATAACAATATAAACATAATACACAACCAAAAACAAGAATATAGCGACAAAACAGTGACCAAAATCTTATTAGTTTACCCAAACCTAAAAAACACCCAACCAGACCCAATAAGTTTCAGATAAACTCTGAAACTGAATGATACAAGATCGTTTACATCTGCTGATGAAATATCAGCAGATGATTAAGAAATAATACAAGACAATACACAAACACTTACGAAATACAAACCCTAATACAGAGAATGAGAGAGATGTGAAGTGTGTGTGTGAGAAATATCTGATCGAGAGAGAGTGAATGAATGGCTGAGACTAGGGGTGCAAACGAGCCGAGCAGCTCGCGAGCTACTCGAGCTCGGCTCGGCAAAAAGCTCGAAACGAGCCAAGCTTTATCGAGCTCGAGCCGAGCTTGAGCCTAAAACAAAGCTCGTTTATTTATCGAGCTCGAGCTCGAGCCTGGCATGTGAAGCTCGTTAGGCTCGTCGAGCCTTATCGAGCCTAATATAATATTAGTTTTTTTAATATTTAATAATAATTACCATTCATTTAAAGTTCTTTAGTAAACGAGCCCCGAGCCCGAGCTTCACTTATCGAGCTCACGAGCCTAAATGAACAATTATTTATATTATTTTTATTTAATATATTAACTAATAAACACTAAACGAGCCGAGCCCGAGCCGAGCTCGAGCTTAAGAAATTACAAACGAGCCGAGCTCGAGCTTTGAAAACAAAGCTCGAATCGAGCCGAGCTCGAGCTCGAGCTCTTATAACTTAATCGAGCTCGAGTTCGAGCCTGGTCGAGCTCGGGCTCGGCTCGGCTCGTTTGCACCCCTAGCTGAGAGCCATTCAGCTCCTTTATATACTGGGGCCTAAAAGCCTTGGGCTTCAAAGCCCACACCAACAGAATTCCTTTGAACGTAAATGGGCTGACAACAGATATGGCCCACATAACCTTCTCAAAAGCCTGCAATAATAATAAACACTTGGACAAACAATTATTAGCCCAACTTATTAAACATTTGAATTACAAAATTTGATTCCTTTTAACATATTTAAATGTATTTTTTGTATATATATAGACGGTGATAGAATTATAATTCTTGTATACTTTATACATTTTTTAAATATTCGAAAAAATGGTGTAGCTCTTTTCAGTTTAACACCCGAAAATCACTTAACTTTAGCTTCTATGTAAACCAACAATGTCAATTTAACCTTGAACATAAGAATCTACTCCTCGTATTCCTCTATATAGAGCACGATTCGATATATGTTTAGTTATCTTGCTTGCGTACAAATCCTAGTTATGTATCATTATTAGAGTATTATTGTCTGAAAACATGTTACTTTGAGTAAGATCATGTTACTGACTAATCGTTGAAAGAATTTATATTTTTTATATGTTTAATTACGTATAAAAACATAAATCTAAGTTTCTTTGATAAACAAAACTAAAACGTATCGCTTTGACCCCTATTAACCCATTTAACATCGTAAGTTATTCTTGTTATAGACAGGTGATGTGGGTTAAACTCGTTTAAACACGTTTTTAATCGAGTCATTAACATGTCCAGCTCAGGATCCAAACTGCACAGAGGCTCAACCGGCCATGCAATGCATTCGCCTGGGATAAAACCTCACATAGACCCAACTGATCCATATCCAATAACCAATAACTTGAATTACAGGTAACAGTGAAACATGGAAAACTAATGCTTAATTATGATACTACAGTAAATGTAACATTAATAACTTAACAAGCAACATCACTAAAAAAATTAACATTAATAAACTTGACAAGCAGCATCATTGAAGCATCAGCTGTTAGACCCTTGAGGCCCATCCTGGTTTTGGAAAGTACCATCAGTTTGACCCGAAGCCCCGCTTGCAGCTGGTTGGGCGACATTGTGCCTCTGATCCTGGGTCCATCCGTCTCTTGTAATGGGCTCTCTACGTATAGTCTGCATTGTCTCACGGCGTTTATCATATCGAGGTCTTGAACGGGGCCTAGTGTTTTGCTGCCTGTCAGTGAACCTGTACTGAGGCCGTGGTATGACTTTCCCATCGATAAACAAATCTCCTACAAACAAACAAAACAATGTTTGAAGTTTGAACGCATTTGTATGCACGCCAGAGATGAAAAGTAATATAAGAATGAAATAACGGGACTGCAGTTGAGATACATATATACAAACCTCCATAATCTTTGTTGGGAACATCAAGATATGAATCAGGCAAAACCCATAGAACACCAGGTAGACCTGCTCAAAATGAAAACTTGTTAATGTGGTCAGCAATTAAGATTAGAGGTGTAAATGATACGTAGCGGCTCAAGAGCTACTCGTGATCGGCTTTGTAAAAAGCTCGAATGAGCCGAGCCTTAACGAGCTCGAGCCTTACAGAGCCTAAACGAGCCCAAACAAATGTCATATTATTTTTTTATGTATGTGATTTTGTCCTTTGAACATGTTCAATTTTCATTAATAATATTGGTAAGCCGAGCTTTTGCTCGTTTAAGCTATTGAAGCGAGCTCGAGCTGAGCATTAGGTCGTTTAAAATTATTTTTAAATTACGTTGAGCCGAGCTGAGCCGAGTTCAAACTCGAGCCTCAAAAGAGCATGACGAGCCGAGCTCAAGCCTAGTCAAGCTCGGGCTCGGCTCGCCTCGTTTACACCCCTAATCAAGATGATCGTTATATTTTCTCCATGTACTTTTCACTCTCGTTAAAAAAAAAAAAAAAAAACAAGATCACTTCAGGCTTATTCTACTTTTCTAGCTTATGAATTGACGCTTTTGGGCCAAATGGGTTGTTCAATCATTCTTACGTAGAGAATTGCGAGAACCAAATGAACACTTGTACATATTGCTTAACTGTGATAAATAAGACGGGCATGTAACCACATAACTGCCTATCTTTACCTCTCCGACTTTATCCAGTCAGCAATACGTACAAGTGTTTTTGTGATTCTCTAATTTAAATAGGTTTTGTATACAAAACTTTGGGCCATGTATAAATCATTAAATCTGGATAAAAAGTGAGAACGATTTTATATTTGATTATTTTCCTTCAACCTCATGTAAAAGATACACTCGAGCGTTAATTAGTTCCATGAAAAGTAATTGAAGCAGTCCTACTATACCAACAGGTATCGTGTGTGCAATGCATATTAAGCAATTTTTGGGAACTTCAGTTATCCGTGTCGAATTTTCTACTTTAAAGATTAAACCAACGATGTCATAAATAACAAATGCCAGATAAAAAGGTGGCGTGATGGTAAATGCAAAGAGGTCTCAAGTTCACATCCAGCTTCCACTACTTTCCTATCTTAACCCCATAAAAGCCGACTGCCTACCGTCAGTTAGGCTTCATTTATTCCCAGTGGTTAGCAGAGTATGATTGGGGCCATGATAAAGTGACTAAGTATATAATGCCTAGACTCATTAGCACAAAAAGAATCAAGATTAAGGAAAACCTTTGATTTTGTAGGATAGCTCTTCGGATATCAAAGCACCAAAACCAGTATAAGTCGTGGTCGAAACAGAGTATATCTTCTTCTTTGCCTCTTCCTCACTGAAAACCACCACACAAACAAAACACTACATATAATAATCACATCACATTGCAAAAAACACAGTACTTTCAAAACTTTTGCAAATTCTAATAAACACACAACAACAACAACAGTAAACTATATAGCGAAATACTAAATTACCAAATAACAATATGAAACAGATTAGGGTTTTACCGTCCAAATCAATGAACTTTCAATCACAGAATATTGTAAATTAGAAGGTGGGTTCCTTGGCTTTAAAAAGCGTGCGTTAAGCGCGAGGCGACATGAGGCGCAAAGCCCTGCGCTGTAGTTGTGTGACATAAGGCGCACAGTGTACAAAAAGCGCAAGAAAAGCACGCTTTTGAGGAAAAAAGCCCACTGAAGCGCGCATTTTTTGTACACTGGACTTTTTTGTGCTTCAAAGTGTTATACATGTAGCTAGAAACGTTGTACATTTATGTTAAATCATATATAAACCTTCTTCATATCTATATTTTTTTGGTAAAGGATGCTAAAAACCTATAGGATATATAAAAAAATTATATAATCGCCTTGCGCCTCACGTACGAAAAGCCAACCGCTTTGCGCCTCAGTTTTAGACCCCGTCGCTTTTGTGCGCTTCGCGCTTTTTAAAACCAAGGTGGGTTCATTGTGGAACTCCAAATAAGTGGGGAAACAGAAGGAACGGACTCAAAAGAACTCCGATTAAACTCATTACAATGGCATTAGAACTGGCTCGTAAACCCTAACCTTAAACCCTAAAATCTAAATAATAAACCCTAAAAGGTTAACCCCAAAACTAAACTCTAAATGTATATTTATTTATATCCAAAGAGCCGGTTCCAGCTGGCATGAGTTTGATCGGAATCCGTTCAAACTCATTCAACAGTGGCCTTAAGCCGGGAACATGAACCGACTCAAAGGAACTCCTATTAAACTCATTACAGCAGCGTTTTAACTGGCTCGTTGAACCCAAACATTAAATCCTAAACCCTAAAATCTAAAGCTATACCCTTAATATATACTTATTTATATTCAACAACCCGGTTCCAAGCTGGAACGAGTTCAATCAGAGTTCGTTTGACCCGTAAAACTAAAACACATATATCCAACAACTACCTTTCAAGAACAGAAGCAAGGGTTTTGACATAAGCATCAATCATGTCCTGTTCAGAGGGTTTAGGGTCAGTGGGAAACTCCATAACAATAAGCCAATGTTCATAATCACACCCATCAAGCAAAATGGTTTCTTTTGGCGGACGGTTGCTCCAGTTCGGTGATGTATCGTTTAACGGGGAGTAACCCGACCCGGATGATTTGGGTCGGGTAGGGACCCGTGGAGCGAGTTGGGGCGATGGGTAATTGTGGCTGAGGAGAGGGAGAGTGAAGCGAGATTGTGATGATCGGATTCGAGTGATAAGAGAGGTTAGGGTTCGTCTTGTGATGTAAATCGCCATTGTTGTTGAAGGTTTGTTTCTGTGACGAAAATGGGGGTTTATTATAGTGACGAGGGTTTTGCAACCTTATGGAGAAAATATGTATCTTGATATATATGGTGTATTTTGTGAGACATAAGTTTACGGCAATGTTTTCAGAACCAGACCAGACGTCGAACTGATCACTTTACGGGTCTACTGGTCCGATGACATAAGAATTGGATGTTGTCGTAAAAATTTTAAAAATATAAAAAAAAATCCGGTTCAACCCTTTCAAAACCCGGTTCAACCGGCCTGGTTCCCGGTCCGACCACCGATTCAATGCTACGACCTGAACCGATTCAACCCCCTGTTTCTGGTCTGACCAGCCGGTCCGATCCGAGTTTCAAAACAATAGTTTACGGTTCGGTTTCGGTTCTGTGTTTTAGTAAAGTGAAAACCATGAACCGAACTGAACCAGAGCTTTTTCTCAAGTTTCCAAGAGAAATTATGTATCTTCGCATATATGATAATAGTGGCTTATCATGCGTGATTTAACATGGATTTTGTATGTGTACAGTAGCAGTATGATTGAAATCGACTCTTAATAAGACTAAAACTGTAATATAGTTAGCATGTGATGTTCGTGTGTTCTATCATATTTTGTTTTATCGTGTCGTGTCTGACTTGTTATATTTGCCCTTACCTATATCAATTTATCTATTTTAGGAAGGAACAAATGTTTTTGGCAAGAGATGTGAGGTCATCCAAGTACAAAAGTGTATGCTTGCTTCGAAGAAACACACACGGAGACGTCTCAGGCTAGTGGGTGTGGAGACACCAAAAAGTTGGTGTCTCCATGCCAACTAGGATGCCACATCACCATGGTCCATTTTCTTATTACTTAAGACATGAGTGAGGTGTGGAGACATCAACACTCAATGTCTCAAGCATTTACATTAAAAAAAATCACTCGTTGGTTCACTGATTGGTTGCCCAACGTTTACATTAAAAAAACAAAATTCACTAATTGGTCTGTCTCTTGTGTCTCACCGAGGACCGGGGGGGGGGGGGGGTGTGGGGACAGGGGGCGGTGTAAATGTCCGAAACAAGCAAAAAGTGAAGATCGGGGTGGTGCCCCGTCTTCACACCCTATAGCCTCACTGCAAGAGAAAACATTTTCTCAAGTGAATAGAAAACATTGTACTACGTTTTTCATCACACTTGTTTAAATGCGTGTTATTGATCGATTTAGTAGACCGAAGCTGATTAAGTTATAATACTAAAATTTTTGTATAATCGTCGTTCCCTTATTGTAGAGTTGTACTTCAACTTAAAGTTGACGTGTTAAGAAAACTATTTAAAATTTCTTAATTTTTATATAAAAATATCCTTTCCTCAGAGTTCTATGTAAAGTAAAATATGAACTAGAACTGGATCATAACATTCTCTATAATATGTTTATAAGTTAAAGCAAGCTTTGCCAATTGATTGAATTTGAAACCTTGAATGAGATATAAGAACATCCCTAAAAAGAAAAAGAAATTCCTCGTTTTTGCTCTACGTAGCCATACCACAAACTTGTGTTTGCTTATTGTGAAGGTGAGTCATATATTATGGAGAGAGAATGAGTGGTTGGTCCATGGTGTAAATATAGAGAGTAAAAAATGGGTGGTTAAAAATTAAAACTAACAATGTGGTAATAATATGACGATGTTTTTGGAGGGTTTTTGTGTTTCCCCGCGTTCAAACCCAACAGTTTTGAACTCTCACCATCAACCAATCTTATTGTGATACCTTGTCTTCATCACTGAGCCCCCATGCTTCCCATTGCATTGATTTCAAATGACCATTGTCAATAGTCTTCACATTCACCTCCATCTTGAGTTGGTTCGTGAACCCGTTAAACCCCCATCTAGCTAAATTGGTTGCGGCAGTGTTCTAGTTGAACCTGTTGAACCCCTTGAAGAATTCATTGAGCCCTTTGGGTTATTTTAAGTGAGTTTTGGATGCTTTCGAAAAATGAGTGTTTTTCTAATATGGAAGCTAAACACATATTCAGATGTTTTGACGTCTTCTTAGAGCATCCACAATGCTTGAATGTGGACGGTACACTCATTTTGGATGGTCAAGAAAACCATTTCAATGCATTGTAGGAGGTTGGTTTGCTTAGAAATTGTTAGCTACAACAGACGGTCCAATTGGAGTGGGTCACTCACTTGTCCTTTATTAATTAATAAAAAAAATTATGTGGGTATAAATTAAATAAAAGAAAAAGTATGTGATGGGGTGAAGGTTTAGAATGGTTTATGGTGGAAGGAAAAAAGTGGGCAATGGTTTGAAATTGTTTGAAATAATGTGACATGGTGATGCAATGGTTTGGAGTGCTTTGTTTGTATTAGCATTGTGGATGCTCTTAGACTATAAGGAGTGGTGGGGGGGGGGGGGGGGGGGGGAAGAGGTGGGGGGAAGCGCCATGTGGCACTTGTGGGGCCCTTGTGGGGGGGAAAATAATTGTGGGGAGTGGAAGGGGGGGGGGGGGGGAAGAGGTGGGGGGAAGTGCCATGTGGCATTTTATTTTTCTTTTTTTTTTTAACTTTTTATATAAAACAATAATAATAATAAATACTTTTTATTAATAACAAACCTAGAAAATACAAAAAAAAACCTAGAAAATTAAAAAAAATACAATAAAACCGAAAAAAATTAAAAACTAACAAATCATTTCAGATTATATTTTTCGATAATATCACGCTTCATTTGAAGCGTCATCTCTAACTCCGGCCCTTGCATATGGTCGGTGTTCATGGCGAGAAATTTCAAATCCTCGCGTTTTTTGTGCTGCTCTCTGATAGACAATTTGCGCTCTTTCATAGTCAACTTCTTTTCAAATACCTTGCTCTTTTTCGGACTCACTAATCCACGCTTTGGTTAATGCAAGCTCTTCTTGGGGTGTCCACTTAAGTGGTTGGCGGTTAGCGGCGGCTAATGCTTTCTCTTCCGCCGTCTTCCTCCTGTGACTTCTTTTTGCAGGGGGGTTTTTACCCGAAGATGATCCCGCGACATTTTGGGGTTGTGTTTCGGGTACGGTTTGGGTTAAAGGAAGTTGTGAAGGAACGAGAGAATCATTGAATGGGAAATTCGGATAAATTTGGCCACTAATAAAACCGGCATAACCGGCGTAGTCGGGACAAGGTGAAGGATGGGGTGGACGGTTTGGGATCGGGTGAACCGGTGGTGTATTCGGGTTTGGGACAAACGCGTATGGGTTGTTCGGGTCGAAGCCTCGGTTGTATGGGTTCATTGTTGGTTGAGGAAGTGTATAAAATTTGGATGAAAAGTGTATAAAATTTGGTTGAAAATTGTATAAAATTTGGTTAAAGTGGGTGTTTTGTAGTGAAATGGGGGTAATTTATAAATTTTTTTTTTTTTTGACCGTTGCATAAAGTGACCGTTTGGAATTTTAATTTTTTTTTTTTTTTTTTTTTTTTTAAAGTGACCGTTGCAATGCATGTCCAATAGCAAGATGCCACGTGGGATCACTCCCCCCCCCCCCCCCCACGCCGGTGAGATCCTTCCCACCCCCCCCCCCCTCCACGCCACTTCCACGCCGGCCTGCGGCGGTATTCCCCCCCCCCCCCCCCCCTTCCCGCCCTCTCTCCCGCCCCACTCCGTTTAGTGTTAGTGTTTGATCATGTAAGTAAAGGTAATGGTTTAATCATATTTCATGAACTTCCAACATAAATTCAGTTATTTTTGCATGTTAGCGACTTGTTTGCGCATGACCAGTTCCACGAAGTTTCACAATATTTAACCGAACAATTTATTTTGTTTTTTAACTAACATGGACGATTCAACTATAATGAGAGCCCTGTAGCAAACTATATAAACAAAAAGCCCTTTCTCGAATGTCATCCTTATAACTTATAAACCTTCATAATTTTTAAGTGTTTTATATATGTTTGTTCACTTATTTGTAGGAGTGTTCATTGCTAGGTCACAAACCCAACCAAAAGCCTAACCATAACTGAAAAAACCGAACCAAATTCTTATTGATCTAGGCGGTTATACCGATAAGGAGACCGCCCCCAAGAAACCTCAACAAACCTTGGCGAGTGCTCTTTATGGTAAACACGTGCAGACTATGGATGGGCACTTTGAAATGACTCCGCGACAAAAGGCAGTGTTTGCATGCCTTCAAGAGGCTCATGCTCAAGATTTTCTGACTGTCGTGCCCATTGAAGGTCTTGGGCAACGGATGTCGGCAATCGAATACAGGGCTATT
The DNA here is from genome assembly GCA_028751855.1 of Ambrosia trifida. Taxonomy (NCBI): domain Eukaryota; kingdom Viridiplantae; phylum Streptophyta; class Magnoliopsida; order Asterales; family Asteraceae; genus Ambrosia; species Ambrosia trifida. The sequence continues at coordinate 21,974,705 of CM054132.1, forward strand.
CTCAAATACCGGCTCATGATACCTCTGTTCCCCTCGGATGAACCATGCCCCATTTGCAAAAAGGCATGTCTGGATAAATTTGGCGAGCATGCGCTCCACTGCAAGGAATTGCCGGGGTTCAAGTACCGCCATGATTTGGTCAGAGATGTTCTATGGGATGTGCTTCGAAGTGCGGGGGTCTCGGCCAAGAAAGAAGCACCAGTCAATTTTCTGACTGATCCGCGGGAGGGGAGATCTACCTTGCGTCCTGCGGATATTCTTGTGTTTGGATGGGTTGGGGGCAAACATGCTTGTGTTGACTTGACAGGGGTGTCCCCCTTGGTAGGTTTGCGAGACAGCGGCTTTGTATCGGGGCAGGCAGTTTTGAAGGCAGAAGCTAAGAAGGTCGCTAAGCACGAAGCAGCCTGTTTAGAGAATCAACATGTGTTCCTACCGTTTGCTTTTGACACATTTGGATCCCTGGCCCCTGTGGCAGTACGGTTTCTGAAACGAGTGCAGAAGGTGGTCCACGGTGACTCGCAGAGCCCTAAGAACCAAGGGTTTGTGTTTAGCAGGATAGGCTTTGCGATTCAAAAGGGGATAGCGGCGCAGCTTGTTGCCCGCTTACCCACCATCTAAATGTAACTTGTTTTTGAATTTAAATGTGAAAAATATGATATTCTGTGAAAAAAAATTCTTATTCGGTTCGGTCTCTAACCATAACCATAACCGAATAAGTTATTTATTCCACATTTGGTTGTTCATTTGTCTGTTCAAATAAGCAAATCAGATTTAAGAATGACCCTTTACAAAGCATAAAATAAGCATATCATACTGTTCAAATTAAATCAGATATTAAGCATAATAATAATAATATAAGTGGATCAGAGTCAGAAGCTGTTCAAGATGTGAAAGAAATGAGTTAAATGAGTAATAACATTATCCTGCCCTCCTTGCATCTTGAATCATGGTAAAAAGTTGTTCCAACTGAAGCCCTTGAAAACTTGACTGTTCGAATCGTGCTATGAAATTTGTCATCCGAAAATGAGTGTGATGAGAAATATAAAAAAAAAATTAACCAAACCAAAACCGAAAAAAAAAAACAGATAAAAACCTAACTGAAATAAGTGATCCACAACCGACGGTTCAGTTATGTTTTCTTTGAAAATTGAAAATTACGGTTCAGTTATGCCTCGCTCCAAAACCAAACCAAAATATAAAACCAAACTCCATCCAACTTAGTTTTGAGTGTTTGTTATTGGTTTTATGGCTCAAATTCGTTATTTTTAAGCCTAAAGTTTCATTATTTTAGGACCAATCTTTTTCAAGCCCAAGTGTAAAACCGACCCCACACCGAACTGAGCCCACACGAAAAACCAAAAGTTCGTTTAGGTTCGGTTTGAACCCAAAGCCGACTCGTGCACATCTCTATTCTAAAGAAAAAATGTGAAATGTGACCAAAGATAACAGACAGAACCGACCCAAATATAAACGATAACTGAAATAAACGACTTTTATCATACCGAGGACTTGAACGAGGGCCTGAACTGAGGCCGTGGAATGACTTTCCCATCAATAAACAGATCTCCTACAAAAACAAAACATGTTTTGAACACATTTACATGCAGAGCAGACTGCAATTGAAAAATCATCTATACAAACCTCCATAGTCTCTGTTGGGAACATCATAATAAGAATCAGGCAAGGCACACATAACACCAGGTAGACCTGTTTAAAATGAAGACTTGTTACTGTGGTCATCAATCAAGATGAGCTTACTAAACATTTATGTTAATATGTTATATTTTCTTATGAATGACACTATTTGGGTCGGAGGGTCGTCCGATACAAAACCAGTTTTAAGTAGAGAAATGCGATAACCATATAAATAGTTGTACACGGTACACACTACATATGCTTTAAACTCTTATATATATTATATAAGACGGGTATGTAAATGCATAACTGACACTTTTTCTCTCTCACACTTTGTCTTGTCATACATATATATATGCTTATGTGATTCCCTACTTTCAAAATTGGTTTTGTATTGAACACCGGTGTCGTGTAAATCATACACTCCAGCATTATTATTGATTTACTGCAAATGTAATTATACCGCTATCGATAGAGTTTCTAGCCGAGTTCTCTAAATTATGGCTAGATTCGAGGCAGATTTCTACTTTTATCTAAGGAAAACTACTTTTATACACTAATATTTTAAAACCTTTGATACTAATTAGATGATATTAATTATTATAGAATAGCTTTTGTTCTTCTATTTGAAAAATAATACTGTTTTACTAATACATAATATATTTTTACTTTTTCCCTTTGTTCGCTTTTCTTGTCTGAGACCCTCGCCTTTTTTGCGCCTAGGCCTCAGGCGAGGCCTATGCGCCTAACGCATTTGATAACTATGACATGAATAACTTTTATAATTAAAAAAAAAAAGACGGCACGATGTTAAGGCCAACTAAGTGCCCTCTAGCAGAGGTCTTAGGTTGGTCTTAGGTTTGAATCTAGCTTCCACTCCCTTAACTAGACCAACCCTGAGGGTATACCGGGGGCTTTAAAAATATCCTCATTTAACAAATATAAAACATTTTCAAGGGGGCTTTAAAAATTTATATATACATAATATATATAAGTTTCTATATCAAGGGGCAATTTTTCCTAGTCAAACAGGGCCTCCGAAATCTAAGGACCAGGCTTATACCTTAACCCCTTTGGGCCACTTATCTGGATTCTGGTATAGGTTGCTAATTGCCTAGTCTCACCGAGTCACTGCATTGGTTAGCAGGTATTGGTGAGGCCTGTGAGTTTCCCTAACAGTTTCTCAAGTTAACAAAAGAAAGATATATACTAAAGTGATTAACTTTATAATGTATAGATTTAGGGAAACCTTCGATTTTCTTGGATAGCGCCTCGGATATCAAAGCACCAAAACTAGGATGATTAATTGTGGTCCAAACAGAGTATATTTTCTTCTTTGCCTCCTCCTCACTGAAAAGCACCACACAGATAAAACAACAGTTCATATAAGATTCACAACACATATCAACTAATACTGCATTAATGCACAGATTCATATCAAACATGGATTATATGATACTACTTGAAAACACCTTTGTTTCCTATTCCAAAATGTGTTTGAAATGCGTAGGAAACAGGCGTTTGAGACGCATTTCCAACAAAAACATGTTTGTAGGAAAGGAAAAAATCTAATGGCAAACTGTTTTCAACAAAAACTTTTCGTCGAAAATTTCCTAATGATTTGTTGTTATGTTTAGTTTAAAACTCTTCTCCTTTATTATACTGGTTCGAACATGATTCTTTAGTTACTTGAAACTAGACGGTGTAAATGAGTACAAGCTCGGCTTGGTTTGAGCTCTATACATAAAGCTCACACTTCGCTCACAATTAGTTTTTCAAGCTCATTTTGACTCATAAATTATATATTTATTAAAAAATGTAAACTACTAATTCTTAACTAATTTATATAAAAATTTTTTATATACAACAGTATGTACTATAACACAATATTCTATACAATAATAATAATAATTATTGTGTGTGTATATATATACACTTTTAATATATAAAAATAGATTCTTTTAGACTTGCGAGTCAGCTTAACTACATAAGTAAATTTCGGGCTTGAACCCGTTTACTAAATAAGCTTACTTTTAAACTCGAACTCGTTTAAGCTCAGTTAGATTCAATTCACGTTTTTAGCGAGCCGGTCTCGAGTTTTAAGCTCGGGGCGGATTTAGCTTATACCTAGGGGTAGCATGCACTACCCCTCAACATTATGTCTAAAATTAGTGTAATTTTTATTTCTTCTCCGTTTTATATATCAGGATACCCCTATGTCCAAATTTCCAGTGGCGTAGGGCGGGGAGGGGCGGCCGACCCCCTGAATTTTCGCTCAAAAGTTCCGATTATATGGTATTCGTATTGAAATTTTTTGGTATATACGGTTTCGACCCCCCGAAACTAAAGATTTCCGACCCCAGGTGACTTTTGACCCCCAGAAGTTTCGGGTCAAGTTTCGCCACTGCAAATTTCTTTTTACTATACCCTAAACTTTTCTTCTAGATCAACGCCATTACGTAACATATATAGACAGCAAGACACGATTAAATACCTATCAAGAACAGAAGCTAAGGTTTTGACAAAGGAATCAATCATCTCATTTTCAGAGGGTTTAGGGTCAGGGGGTAACTCCATAACTATAAGCCAATGCTCGTGATCACAGCCTGGGTGGCGCTCGCTACAGTCCGATGACGGATCGTTTAATGGATCATAACCCGACCCGGATGAGTTGAGTCGGATAGGAACCCGTGTAGAAGAGGTTAATGATGATGGTGATGATCGTATGCGAGTGAAGAGAGAGGTTAGGGTTTGTCTGGTTGTGAATATTGCCATTGTTGTTGAGCTTCTTCTGGTTGACGTGCTTAGGGTTTTGCAGGTTTTCAAAGAAAGAATGTAACGGATAGAGGAATTGTAGTATATAAAGTTTTGGACCTGTGGCGAAATTCGGCTGAACCTTTGTGGATGCCTAAAGCAAAATACTTACTTTAAGTTGGCCCTGCGAGCGGCATCGAATAAAAGATTAGAATCATGTAAGTAACGGGCGTCAATGTGGGGGTAGCTCACTTGGTAGAGGCTTTTGCCTCTTAGAGGGGAGATCCTAGGTTCAAATCTAGGCAAGGGTGTATTTGAAGTAATTATAGTGGGAGTGTAATGATAGCCGTTCAAATAAAAAAAATGTAAGTAACTGGCTTTAGTTAACCTAATTGCTTTTTTTTTTGGAAAATAAACTTCATTCAACCAAAACAACCTCCACAAGCGACCTCAAAACAAGGGCGCAAGGGGAAAAACCAACTACATCACATCTAAAGGATATTTACACCACTTATTCCAGTCTATATCTCTACTTCTACCTCTATTACAAACCCAAAAAAACGACGTAACCTTTATGTGTTCAACTAACTCTATAGCTCTACGCTTCTTGTTACTGAAAATTCTATCATTCCTTTCGATCCACAAAGACCATAAAGCTGTATAAATAATACCAAGAAGATCACGGCCTGCCCCTTTTGACTGGAGCTGGAAATTCCTCACATCCACCACATCAGCAACATCGAAGAGCATAAAAGCTGGGAGCCTACACCAAACAGCGATCCTGCTCCAGACTTCACTCGAATACAAACAACCAGTGAACAGGTTGTAACGACCCGAAAATTAGCGAGTCATTACGGATTGGTAATCGTGACACGTGTTATTAATTACCAATTTATTTATTCTAATAATTCTTTTATACTTAATAAAACACACTTTTATTCATTTCACATGGGCCGAGCCCATATAGACATACAACCGGGCCACGCCCAAAACCATGTTAATTGGGCCGAGCCCTTACACTTCATGTTCCGAGTTCTTAGCACTTGGGCCGAAGCCCATTAAGACTTTAAAACATAGCTTTTAAACATCTCTAATTATTACATACTTGGGCCGAAGCCCATTTATTTTGTAAACCGGCCCAAGAGCCGTTTTTACTTAATTAAACATTAAGACTTGAACTTGCACGTTTTTGAGCTCGGGTTCCCATAATCTAATCAACCTGAAATGCATGTTAAAAATACGTTAGCCACAAAGCTAGTGAGTGATGCCAGATTTAGACTCGTTTATAAATAATAACAACAATTCTCATATGGTTCGGTCATTCTAAGGTGGAACATATTTAACGATGGAGCACCATACAAATGCTTAATGTGGTTCCAAACCTCTACTTGGTTTAGAAAAATACATCCCGTTGATACCGAATGGATCCATTCTACGTGATTTCTATTCGACCGATTCTATTAACTCTTTCATGATCATGAACCAATATTTTATCAAAACACACGTAAAAACTAACATGCATTCACCCCAAAATCATTTAAACATAGGGGTACATGCACTCACGTTAATTACTTCCGAGTCTACGGTTTCGTTCAAAGCAAGAGTTCTATTTTCCACGGTTTCCTGTTTCAACACAAATCAAGTTATAGCACATATATATACCAATAATCATACGTATAGCTGGCCATTACAGCTTAGGCGTAAAGATCTAACTAAAAGCTGGCCATTACAGCTTGGCACACGACCTTAAGGGACTCTAGACTCAACTTACTCAAGAAAACAACTTGATCCACAATTGCTTGGTTACTTAATATGGGGGCCGATTACTTGTGGGCTTGGTTGGGTTGGGTTTTTGTTGGAATAAGAGGTATATTAGACTTAGAAGAGTAGGTTTAAAGGGTTAATAAGATAGGTTGAGGATGGTTGCATGATTGCCGATTGGTTTTAGGGGTTTAGAGGTGGTTTGCATGTTGTCAAGAGTGGTTTGAAGAGTTGGAAGTGGAGTTCTAAAAGGAGAGCCGATGGTTTCTAAGGCTTCTTATAGGCCTTGATGTTCATGCATGTAATCATGCTAGTAGATCCATAGGTAGTGAGGTGTTACACTAACATGACCTTGGAGTGTTGAGGTGTATTAACAAGACTTGATGGAATATTCCATAGAAGTGGCGGCAATCTCTTTCCAAGGTGGGCCGATTTCTTTAAATAATTATTAGTGGGCTTGCCTTATATTTGTTAATCTAAGCCCATATAATACCTAGAGGTGTTGGGCTTTAATTCTTAAAATTTGGCTTATGTCTATCGGGTTTAATAAGAGGCCCATTACTACATATACTCGGCCCACTTCATTTCTGCCGGGTTACTAGTTAGGCCCAATAATTAATCGGGCTCTATTTTTCATTCGGCCCACATGAAAAGGTTTATTGGGCCGGACTTATGGTGTGGGTAAGTTATTGGGCCTATAGGTGGCCCAATCATTATAATAATTAAGTATTATTAATTAGCCTAATTATGTTAATTATGACGTCATAATTTTCCGGTTGTTACACAGGTGCATTGAAGTTTCTTGACCCAGATCACAGAACGGACACGTCAAGCTGTCAAGATTGATCCCACGCCTAACCAGGTTTGCCTTAGTAGGAATTCTATCAAGAGTAGCTCTCCAAACAAAAATTTTGCATTTAAGGGGAGGCCATCCACTCCAATCAATAGATCGGCTATGACCTGTCGCTGAACCCATGTTAATGGCTGTTTTGGCGCTTTTAACGGAAAAAATGCGGCTCTTGTATGCCTCCCAAAGCCAAGTATCACTACCATCTCTCCATGTGTGGTCATGTATTTCTGATAACAAATTGAATAATTCTGCAACCTCGTCAATAGAACTCGGGATAGAACGCCAATCCCATCTCAACACTTTCATCCCATTTTGAAGCTCAACTCGATCAGCAATAGACGCCCATTTTCTTCTTTCGAGCCGGAAAAGGTTGGGATATCGGAAACGGAGCGGATCATTTCCCAACCAAATATCTCCCCAAAACGAAATGGTCGTGCCATCACCCACAAAGCCCACGAAAAGGCTGCTCAAAAGTCTACCATTAGGCAACCTTTTATCACCAACTTTCACAATCTCTTTCCAACAACCTTTGGTCGATTGATTACACGGCATAAAATTCCACATTCTATTCGACCCATGACACCCCACCACAATCCTTTTCCATAAACAATTCCCACCTTTTTTAAAACGCCACGCCCATTTGAGAAGGAGCGCGTCATTAACACCTTGCAATTTCGCCACTCCTAAACCACCTTCCTTTTTAGTCTTTGTAATAATATCCCACGCTACCCATGCTATCTTCTTTTCGTCGGAAGCTCCCGCCCATAAGAATTTTCTCACAAGCGCCTCTATACACTCTATCACCTTCTTCGGAGCCTTATACAAGGATAAATAATATATTGGTAAATTTTCAAGCACCGATTTAATTAAGACCAACCTCCCTCCAATCGATAGCATCCTCGCTTTCCACGATTCAAGCCTAGATTTAACCACTTCTATAACCTTTGTCCAATTAGCAATCCGATTCATGTTGGCTCCAACTTTGATCCCAAGGTATTCAAAAGGGAAAGATCCTTTTTTACACCCTAGAATTTGTATCATATCATCCACTTCATTGTCTTCAGTTCCCACCCCAATAAGGTTCGATTTATGCAAGTTTATACGTAGGCCCGAGCACAAATAAAAACTCTTAAGATGCGAGCCGTGCTTTCCAAATTCACCCGCGACCAATCCCCCATAATCAACGCATCGTCCGCATAAAACAAATGCGTGACCTCATCTTCATTATTGGAAAACTGGATTCCAGAAAATTCACCTATATCTTTCGCTTTGTTCACCACCCAAGACAGCGCCTCCATGACTATAAGGAAAAGAAAAGGGGATAGAGGATCACCTTGGCGTAACCCTTTCTGACAATTAAATTCAAAAGTAGGCGAGCCGTTCACCAAGACCGCAGAGCGAGCAGACCTCAAGATACCACTAACCCACGTACACCACCGAGAAGGGAAGCCCATTTGCTCCATAATTGAAATCAAGAACTCCCAATTTACATTATCGTACGCTTTTTCAAAGTCTATTTTTAAAAGAAAAGCCTTCTTTTTCCGCCTTTTTAGCCACTCCGTTAATTCATTAATAACCAACGGCCCATCCAGAATAAAACGATCCTTCAAAAAAGCAGACTGATGCTCGGAAATAACACTACCCAACACCTTTTTTAATCTATTAGCAAGAATTTTAGAAATAATCTTACTAATCACCCCAATAAGGGTAATCGGTCTATAATCTTTGAGACCAATAGGTGTTTTAACCTTTGGTATCAAAGTGATAAAAGAAGACCCACACCCTTGATTAATCACACCTGTATCGTAAAAATCAGCCATAATCTGCAAAACATCTTGCTTACTAAGAGCATTCGTAACGCTTGTCAAATATTAAACCCGCACATCACTTCAAATCATAACCATTCTAAACTAATTTTTTCTTCCAAGCATGAAAACATTTTAAACTTCCAAATCATATCCCACTTTTACACAAAAAAAGAAAAAAAAACAAAAAACAAAATTGTGTGGTGGTCCCCACTAAAACCAAACTGGACTAGTTTGGAATAACAACCGGACCACCAAAGTCTAACTCCTCCAATGCCCTCATTGTCCGATTTTTGTGGTCTGCTATTTCGAACCCATGATTTTTAATAGCATTGTGGATGCTCTAAGATGTTGTGGAATAAAATACATTTAACTATTAATTAAAAAAAATAAAAAAAAGAGAAAAAGGAAAAGAAATGTTGTTTGGTGCAAGTTGTGGCCCCACCATTTGTTGTCCATTAGGCTATGTGGTGTGCAATCGAGCACCTACGAGCTCCATTGCGCCACCTCAGCTCCACCTCAAGGCGATGGTTAATGATGCCGCCCAATGGTGCCCTCTCTCCCATGTTTTTCTTTTTATTAGTATAAATTGAAGTAGGGCTACAGAGGCATCTGTTGATGCTCGTTATTGGGCTGGTGATGGTTCAATGGTGCTTAGACCATGTGTAATGGTGGGTGAAATTTGGTGGGTGAAAGGGGCAATTTTTGACACTTGGCAATGTGGGGCCACTTGGTGGGTGAAGGGGGCTTGAAATGGGCAAGGGGTGTAATGGTAGGTGAAATTTGGTGCGTGAAAATGGGTGAATATATAATGATATTAAATTTAAATTAAAAAACAAAAATGAGGTGTCACTCAATGATTGGCCCATCTAAAATTAAACTCACGCGAAATATTTTGCGCAGTCCCATTTAATGGCCCTTTAACTTAGAAGGGGGCACTGTTCCTGGGTTAAAGGGGCGCCAAATGCCCCATTTCACGCCCATTTAACATATCATTACACATGGTCTTAGGAAATGGAGGGGGCGATGTTAAAGGGAAAATGGATAAGGTGAAGAGGGGCACGGTTCCACACCGGTCAGCCTAAGTGGGGCGGTGAAGGATTCAATGGTACCTAGTAGCGGTGTTCGAAAGTCTAAGTTCTAGTTGAAGGGTATGTTTGGCAAGGAGCTTTTAGGAGCTTCAAGCTTCTAAGAAAAAGCTATTACTTAATAAAAAGCCTTGTTTGATTGAAGATCTGGAAAAGCTACTACTACTAGCTATTTGGAGAAAAACCTCTATGGTGAAAAGCTACTACTACTACTAGCTTTTAAGAAAAAACTCTACTAGCTACAAGTTTTTAATTAGTAAATGGCACAAATACCCATTCTATTTTAAAAACAAAATAAAAACATTCCTTACAAACTTTTAATTATGCTCATTTTGGTCATTTTATACATTTTATTAAAAGCTCCAGCTTTCGGCTACCAGCTTGCAGCTACCGGCTAACAGCTTCCAGTTACCAACCTCCGGCTAATTTTACCAAACATACCCGAAATTGAATTAACTTTCATGTTTAAAGGAAACTAGTGGGTTATGCATGTGGGTTGGAGTGGTGCAATATAAACAAACATGAAAACGTAGATCAGAATAAGTGTATCACGAAAGTATACTCGAAATTTAAGAAAGCATTGCGTCTGTGTGAGAATGATCATTAAGGGAGGAGTGGCTAAAAATAAGAATGTTGCAACAAAGTTAGCAACATCAAATTAAAAATTTTGCAAGCAAAAACATAAAATTGCTAGCTATAAAATTACGTCATAAGATTCTCTCACACGAAGCGGAGGGAATTTAGTCGGTATCTGTTTTTTTCCCTTAAGGTACTACCGATCGCGGTAGCTTTTGGAAGATAACACAAAAAGTAAAGTCATTATATGCCAAAAAGGATATTGACACGTGTTTTATAACGTTCGAAAACTATAAAAACGAATACCGGTAGCAATTCTAAGAATGCTAGTACCGATGCTTGGTTAGAATTGGTTCGGCTCGTCACAGCACGGACACTCACTATATATCCGGAACCGGATCTTATTTTATAAATAGTAGATAGCAACGATTTGTAATGAGATCTTTTTAAGAATTCTTCCTCAAGTTCAAGAAAGGAGGAGCTGGGCTTTATATGTAGACCTCAAAGAGAACGACCCAAAAGGCCAGCAGACAATGAATCCTGATCTCTTTGCTCATTTGGTCTGCAGCCCATCTTGTATTTGGTCTTTAAAGTTTACACATCCAACTATCCAAGTAACCAACCCTTCATTTTCTTTTCTAACCATTTGATCTGCAGCCAATCTTCTTTTCAACCTTTACACATCCAACCCTTCCACTGGCGTAGCATAGTAAGGGCGGAGAGGGGCGGCCGACCCCCCCCCCCCCCCCCGGATTTTCGCGCAGAAGTTCCAATTATATAGTATTCGTATAGAAAATTTTGAAAATATAGGGTTTCGACCCCCCGAAACGGGTTTTCGACCCTCCGAAACTAGTGACTTCCGACCCCCCAAACCTTCGGGTCAAGCTTCGCCACTGATTACCCTTCATCATTTCTTTTCTATCTATTTAACCCCGAAACAACACACTTTAATGGGATTACCACGCATTATGCATACGAAAATTCGGTCTGTATTCGTTCAGTTTATTGCACTCGTTATAGAAACCGAAAAAGAGTTGAAAACCATAAAATGACTACTGGTATCGTATCAATTTTGATAACATTGATAATGGTACCAGTTAATGTAAAAATTGTTTTAAACAAAACGCATGTTCAAAAGTAATTATAATAATAAAATAATATGTTTGTGATTCAATCAATTATGCATTACTATACACAATTAGGGCTGCAAACAAACTGAACTTTCAGCGAACAGTTCATGAACCGTTCGGCAGAAAGTCCGTTTACTTAAACGAACGAACATGAACAGAGACCGCGTTTGTTCGTTTATGTTCGTAAACGTGTTAGTTTATATTCGTTTTTGTTTGATAGTTTAATAGGGTTTTTTGTTTTTTATAATGTTTTCCACATTCTTTAACTTTTTATTATTTTACCCAAATATATAAATTATTTTGTGAGAGGTAAGTATATGACTATATGAGATCAATAAACAATACTTTTAGTATAATCATTAAATAAATAAATCATGAGGAATTCAAATTTAAATAAATAATTAATGAAGACTTCAAATTTAAGATGCGAGCTTAGTTTTTTTTAGACACTACTTTATTATATTTACCAATATTAGGTTATGTACTAAATATGTTTGTATAACTATGTTATACTTTGGGTGAATCTAGTTAATTTCTTAATATATGTGAATTCGATCTTATTCGAAAGTTAATATATGTCCCTTTGTGTTTGTTTCCGTTCATGAACACTTCTTTGTGTTTGTTTAAGTTCATGAACATTTGTTTGTGTTCATTAATGTCCGTTTGTGTTCGTGTGCGTTCATGAACAAAATTAACAAACAAACACGAACATGAGTGTTTTCTTTACAAACGAACACGAACAGAAAATCCTGTTCGGTAAGTGTTCATGAATTGTTCGTGAACACATAATTTCCTTAACAAACGAATACGAACAAGGTCTTGTTCGTGTTCGTTCGGTTCGTTTGCATCCCTATACGCAATTCAATTTTAAGTAAATTTTTGTTGAGTCTTAATTAAAAACAAGCACGTTGCAACGTCACACTTACATTTTATAAAGTTGTGTTTTAATAGTTATAAGAGAAAAAAATATATATAATCAAGTAATATGTTTGTATATCGATCACTTATCAAACGAGAAAAACAAAATACACAGATAATTTGATATAATGTTATGTTTTTTTTTGAAAGCTGAATTGAGGTTAGTGTTTAACCTCAATTGTCATACTTTGTGCATCAACCAAGTAATACGTTTGTGCATCGATCATTTGTCATACTTTAATAGTTACAAGAGAAAAACAAACTATACATATAATTTGATACAATGGTATGTTTTTGGAATTCGGATTGAGGTTAGTGTTTAACAAGGTTAGTTTGTAGCATCAAACTATTAATAGTTTTCAAAGCAGCAATGAAGATTAGAGAATTTAACAATGTTAATGAAGGATTCTATAATTGTCAAGATGATCTCTATTATTCACAAGAGTCCAATATATAATTGTTACAAGTAACTCCTTATTTTTGGAGTCAATAAATACATTCAATACAATTTAATGAGATTAATTGTGAGTCAATGATTGTAGTCAATGATTGAGAGACAATCATTGCTATAATTGTGCAGACTATTACGCCCCCGTAGTCGAAGCGGGAGGAGGGCGAATGCTTAGACTGGAGCGAAAATCATCAAAGAGGACCCGCGGTAGACCCTTGGTGAAGATGTCAGCAACTTGGGACCGAGATGGGACGTGTAAGATGCGTACGAGACCCTTTTGAACATGATCACGAACAAAGTGGATATCTAGTTCAATGTGCTTTGTACGCTGGTGCTGAACAGGGTTACCTGAAAGATAAATGGCGCTGATGTTGTCGCAGTAGACCAACGAGGCTTTAGAGAGAGGGCGATGTAGTTCCAGAAGAAGATTTCGCAACCAGCATATTTCGGCGACTACATTTGCAACTCCGCGGTATTCAGCCTCAGCGCTAGATCGAGAAATAGTAGACTGTCGTTTTGATGACCAAGAAACCACGTTGTCACCCAGATATACACAGTAGCCAGACGTAGATCGCCTGGTGTCAGGGCAGCCAGCCCAGTCCGCATCGGTGTAGGCACGGAGAGTCAGGTTGGCCGTGGGGGTGAGGTGTAGACCGAAGTCTAATGTGCCTTGGAGATACCGGATGATGCGCTTTAGCGCATTCCAGTGTGCAACACATGGAGCATGCATGTGCATACAAATCTGTTGGACAGCATATGTGATGTCAGGGCGAGTGAATGTAAGGTACTGTAGTGCCCCTGCCAAGCTCCGGTAGGTCGTTGGGTCGTCAAATAGGGAGTCCGGTTGGCTGCCCAATTTGTGTTGAGTATCGACTGGAGTGGCGGCTGGTTTGCAGTTCTCCATGCCAGCCCTTTGAATGATATCTTTAGCATATGCCTGTTGAGAAAGGAAGAGAGAATTATCATGCCGTTGAACGGAGATGCCGAGAAAGTAAGTCAGTGGCCCCAAGTCTTTCATGGCGAATTCTCCTGCAAGAACAGACATAAGTTTCTGACGAAGTGCGTCAGAAGATGTGGTGAGAATAATATCATCAACATAGAGGAGGAGGTATGCAACGTCTCGTCCATGGTGATAAATAAATAAAGAATGATCAGTTTTGCACTGATTGAAACCCTGTTGGAGAACAAAATCTGTAAATCTTTGGTACCACGCCCTAGGAGCCTGTTTGAGACCATAAAGAGATTTCTTAAGGCGACAAACATGGTTAGGGTAGTCCCGATGCCGAAAACCCATGGGTTGATGCATATATATCGTTTCCTGTAGATGCCCATGCAAGAATGCATTCGTAACGTCCAACTGATGGATTGGCCAAGACTGAGAAAGTGCCAAAGTAAGGACGGTACGAATAGTAGTGGGTTTAACCACCAGACTAAAGGTTTCACCGCAGTCAATACCAACCTGTTGACTTCTCCCATCACATACTAACCGAGCTTTATACCGCTCGAGAGACCCATCCGACTTAAATTTGTGTTTGAAGAGCCACATGCAACAAATGATATTCATGTCAGGGAGACGAGGTACCAACTCCCAGGGTGATTTAGGGATGGGCACGAGAGAGGTGGTGTTAAGGTTGAACGGGTGTTTAGGTTTGGTTATCCCGTCCATAGCGTGTGTGTGCATGGTACGAGTGGGTTGAGGAACGGGCGGTGGTTCAGGTGGGTTTGGTAGTATGGGCTGGGTAGGCGGGCTAGGAGTGGAGGGTGTAGGTGAGTGGGAGGGGTTGGTGTTTTGTGGTTGAGTGTTGATGTTGGGCTAATTCGGATGGGTAGGAGCAGTAGACGGGCTGGTAGGGGACAGGCCGGGTGATGCTGGGCCGGGTGGTGCTGGGCCGGGTGGTGTTGGGCTGGAGGTGGAAGGCTGAGGGGATTGGACTTGTGGCCATAACAGTGGAGAAATATTATGGGTGAGAAAATTGTAATGTTGAGGTGTGGTGGGTTGTTGGATGGAAAGAGGGAAGATGGATTCCTCGAATTGGACGTGACGGGATATAAAGGTTTGCTTAGTTTTAAGATCATAGCACCTATACCCGCGATGATTTGGAGGATATCCAAGAAAAATGCAAGGTTGGGAGCAGTTTGCGAGTTTGTGAGTGGAGGTAGAGGGAAGTGTGGGGTAACACAAGCATCCAAACACGCGAAGGTGTTCATAGGTTGGGTAGACATTGTAGAGGAGAGTGGTGGGAGTGAGGAAGTGATGGTTCTTTTTGGGAAGGATGTTGAGAAGATAGGTTGCAGTTTCTAAAGCAAAATGCCAATAAGAGGGGGGTAGGGAGGCTTGGGCGAGTATGGTGCGAATCATGTTATTTATGGTTCTAATTTTACGCTCCGCTTTTCCATTTTGGGGGGAGGTGTGAGGGCATGAGAAGCGAAACTGCATTCCATTATTGTGACAAAAGGTTTTAAAATTATTATTGGTGTATTCAGTGCCATTGTCACATTGGAATTGTTTAATCTTTCTTTCAAATTGTGTATGAATTAGGTTGCTAAAGGTAGTGAAAGTGGAATAAACTTGGGATTTATTAGCAAGAGGACATGTCCACAAAAAATCAGTATAGTCATCAAGAAATAATATGTAATAACGATGACCACCGGTACTTAAGACCGGGGAGGTCCACAAGTCACTATGTATGATATCAAAAGGTAAATTGGTTTTATTAATTGAAGCATAAAAGGGAAGTTTGACGCTTTTGCCAAAAACACAAGATTGACAAAGTGTTTTATTTGGTTTACTAAAATTAATAAAGGAACTAGACTTTAACGATTGCAATAAATTGATGCCCGGGTGCCCAAGACGTTGGTGCCAACGATCTTGAGTTGTAGCAGAGAAAGCAACGGGGGAGGTAGGTGACTTGATGAAGTTGGTGGTGAGTGGGTAGAGTTCTCCCGAGCTATTGCATCGTAGGATAGGCTCCTTGGTCTTGAGATCCTTCACAAGAAAACCAAATGGGTCAAATTCTATGGATAGTAAATTGTCTGTCGTGAGGCGACGGACCGAAATGAGATTTTTAATTAAGTGGGGGGCATAGAGTACATTGTTAAGTTTGAAAGGTGGGAAGGGAGGGGGTAAGGCTTTGTTGCCTTGTCCAACAACGGGAATGGTCGTGCCATTTCCAACAATAATCTGTTTATTAGTGCAAGAATTAAAAACAGACGGGGAGAGATTACCTGGTTGCTCCATATGTCCGGAGGCACCTGTGTCCATGTAGCCTACTGGGTCAGTCTGCTGGCTCATGGAGAGGGTGTAGAGTGCCTGAGCGATATCAGTCGGAGTAGGAGTGTAAGGGGCCAAATGGGCCTGTGCTGGTGCCGGGCCTAGAATACCTTGTCCAGGGTTTGGTTTTGGGTTTGATGGATATGGGCAGGGGGTGTAGAAGATTGGGCCGAAGAGTTTTGTTGTGATTGGGCGTGGTTAAGAAGTGTGGTCCACTGGGTTTGAGTCCAATTATTTGGAAAAATAATGTAGGGATGTGTAGGTTGGCCCGAGAACTGTGAGGACCGTGACCGGTTGTTTGAGGTTGAACCAGAGCGGCCGCCACCACGGCTTCTGGAGCGGCCACGGCCACAGGATTGGGTGGTGGGGTTGGGTTGTTGAACGGTGGCAGGTGGGTTGGAAGAAGAGGTGGTACGGGATTGTGTATGGAGAGCGGTAGCAGTTTGGGAAGCCGAGTGAATGGCTTGGTTTGCCTTCGTGGTTTCGTTCATACATAATTGTGAACGAACCTCAAAGAACGAGGGCACCAGTTTGGTGTTGTGGAGAATAGTACCGACCGTTTCGTATTGTTCGGTCAGGCCAGCAATGGTTTGAAGGACAAGGTCCTGTTCATCGACAGGAGCATCGACACCGGCAAGTTGATCGGATAAAACCTTGAGTTCTTGACAATAGGCATTCATCGACGAGAAGTTTTCCAAGCGGGTATTGGCAAACTTCTGTTTAAGATAGAGAGCACGTGTGGCTTTATTATCTTGGAAAAGAGATTCAATGGCTTTCCACGCTTCATAGGCAGTGGAGCGTTTGATAATGACAGTTTTGAGGAGTCCGGGAGTGATGGTACCATAAATCCATTGCAGAACTATGGCATCCAAACGCTCCCAGGATTCAGAAGCGGGTGTGGCAGCGGGCTGGGTTTCAGTACAAGTAACTCCTTATTCTTGGAGTCAATAAATACATTCAATACAATTTAATGAGATTAATTGTGAGTCACTGATTGTAGTCAATGATTGAGAGACAATCATTGCTATAATTGTGCAGACTATTAGTTAACTAGTGGGGAACTCGCGCGTTGCAGCGGGATGGACAATACGAAGCAAGAACATAATTCAAACGTTAAAAATGACAAAACCCGCAAGTAAGAAGAGAAGCATGCATTTTGCTGCCCTGCCGCTCGCTGCCGCACCGCTGCTCGACGGCTGCCGAAAACTGATCGGCCATCGAATCCCCAGATTTAGAGCAGCCACTATCTATTCTGATATAAACACACCGACCACCACTTCCAAAACCCATATCCGTCGTCATCTTCCCTGCTCTCGTCTCTCTCTCATATGTGTGTGAGTGTAATATGAAAGGCAAGATATGATGAGACGAATCCAAACATTTATAAATAAAGAAGCGCACCTCTTTATCAGATGAAGGCATGAGACGAATTCCAAATATTTATACCATTTAATTGATGAATTAAACTAAAATATTAAACGTGGAAATCATCAGTTTCAATCTTGATTTCAGTTTCGAACGACTATGCTATTATAAATGTGAAAGGCTGATGGCTTAGAGCAGGGGCATGAAGGATCGATTATTAATTGCCATTAGCTATAACGGTTTTAAAAAGAATGGCTTTATCTTTCTAGAATGAATTGCACAACAAGGTGATTTAATGGGCAATTATAAAAATAGAGACTCTTGAACTTGCCCTATTCTTAATAACCATTAACCTCAACATTGATAAGTAAAAGACTAATTTACCCTTCATCAAATGCATCAAATATTTGTACCTTAAGCAATCAAACTTGTAATTACTTAACTTTGGCGGTCATCCCTCCCTCATGCTTTATATATAGTATAGATATAGATGATTGAAATTATCTATCTATATATATAAAAAGAAAACGTATATGCTGACGTGGCGTGCAATGGAGGCCTCAACCTTCCCTTGAGAGTGCCACGTGGCATCATAATGGAGAGTTTTTGGTGTTTTTGAATTGTTTTATTTTTTAATTAAATTGAGTTATTTTAGGAAAAAAGAATTTAAAAATAAATTTAAAATTTTTTCTCTCATATTTCCTCCCATAATTTTTATACGTTTATATCTTTTATATACGGGATTTTTTAAAGAAAAAAATTACACCAAATTAACGAGCGTTTTATTATCTTTCCAACGAGTACCATAGTGCTATATAAAAATAGGAGAAAAAATCGACTATTTTTTGTGGGGTTTCGTTCATACAGGAAAAAAACACGCAAAGTGTTCATGTTCTCACGTAAAATTAGATTTTGTGGGGAATATGAGTTATTACTGATTAGAATATTATGAACATGCAATGATTGAGAGATTTTGTGGTTAGTTAACTTGAGCCATTTGCAATAAGTTATCACGTAAAATTAGATTTTTCAACCGCGGGACCCTCCCGGGGTAATCAGCTAGTTAAACATAAAACAAAACAAAGACTATGTGTAGTGGTTTAATTAATGAGTAGGGCTTTCACTATATTGTCAGGTAGATAGTGACTCTCACTAGATATCCCATTAAAAGTGTGTAATGATATAGCACCTTCTTTCCTGAACTCACCATTCATCATGCTCGATGGTAACTTTTTTACATTCATGAGCATTAACAGAGCAACGCCCTTACCCTTGACAACCCTCAGTGGTGTCCATGGAAGAGTGTGTGGTGCCCCTAGATGGTGATATGACAGTGGGGTAACACCCACTACACATATTCTAACTGTGTCCTAAATTAATGTTTTTAAAACACTATATAACAGATATTTTTTACTTCGAATATCACATGAATTCATTCGAATCATAAGATATATCGATAAACAAATTATGAACTTTAGAAACTAAAGACGTCTTCAAAGTTGGAACAAACCTTTGGTACTTATCTTTTGCGTATTTTGTAGAAGAGATGTCTTAGACCGCCTGTAGTGGAGGCGTTATTTCACAAAAAAAAAAAATAGCGCCCCCCCAACACCGCTACGGGGGGGGCTCCATTTTACAAAAAACACATTTGGCGCTATAAAACTAACGCCCGGAAACAATTAATCCCACCAATCAGAGGTTGACACCTCATACCCTCTCTCCTTTATTATTATTTTATTATTTTTTTAATTTAAAAGATATAATAAAATATTAATAGGGGCTTTATATATAAAGCCCCTACCACTACACCCCTTTTTCAGTTTCCCTCTCCATGCTGACTCAGCTGCCACGTGGACCAATCAGAAATGGGGGCTTTATATATAAAGCCCCCCACTACGCATGGTCTTAGCACAAGACGTGGATGGATGCTACCCTTGTGTTTTTTTAGCAGCGTAACAGTCACACTTATCCTAGTGAACATGCCTTTAGAGACGCGTATCATATTGTGGACATAATTTTGTTATGTGGCTAATTTTCTTTAGTCCTATAGCTTTCATACTTAAGACATGTCAAACGATTCTAGAAAGTAATGTCATTCCCCTCCATAGACCTCCATATATGGAACAAAAACGAGTTGACAATTATAATTTTATACTTACAAGTCTCGTTTTTAAGTACAAAATTCAAAATTAATCTCATTTACAGTCTATTTTTTAGTCTATTCTAAAAAAATCTACATAAAGTAACAATTAAATTAAGCATTGTGTTTTTTATGACATAAAATATGTAAAATCGGAGATCCGAAACAAGTAGACGAACAAATTCTGACTATTGTGGGGTTGCAACTTGCTTTTTCCCCGTATCTAGATGATTTTATTATAAGCACCTATCATATGACATTAACCTTTTTATGTTTTGTAATACGATTCGAGTGTAAATTGATGTGATATGTGACCATTTTGGTATAACTTTTGTTGGAACTTATTCTCCATAATCGAAAGGTTAAATTAGAATCTTCAACGTTTACAATGTACAAAAAAAGGTGTCGTGTCTCCATATAACCAGGGTCTGATTTAACAACTTGCGTGGGTAAGGTCATGTTGAAGTCAAATAATTGAGATGGATACATGACAGTTGGAACATAATCTTAAAAATATGCTCCAATTTCATCTAGTGTACTGTGTACATATTCTTTTAACTGTTAATGCACCAATGCTTGTGGGTCGCCCTATGTTTCATTCACATCACATAATCGAATAAAAATTGCACTTTTTTATAAAATGTTTAAGATGGTAAAGTACTATTATTTCTAAATAAATAAACATTACATCAAATCATATAGATAATGACAAATCTTGAAAAGTAAAAAAAACAACAAAAAAAAAAAAAAAAAAAAAACCGAAATCACACAACTAACTAGCCATATGAATTAATAAAATCCATGATTCAGGCATATTACAATTTAAAACGCAATCAAATAAAAGCAGAAAGCATTAAGGAAAATTTTCAAAGTACTCATAGGGGATAAAGATGAAGAGACTTGAGTTGAAGAGTCGACATTTTAAGATATTTTCTTCATTTTATCGTTCTCATAATTTAAAACGGTACAATAGTGTTTATGGGTGGGTCACTAAAAATAAGGGAGGTACATTTAGCAATATCTTTGTGTTTATTGGAGTATTTTTTAGATATTCTGTCTTGATCTAATCGGTTATCTTTAAACGGTATAAGTATGCTTAACCTTTTTTTTTTTTTTTTTGATTTTATATCAATAGTTTGGTGGTGTATGAAAAAGAAATTTGGTATTAAGTTGAAGTGTCTGGTACCCAAAGTGTTTGTCTGGTGTATGAACAAAATGACTAGTGTTATCATATATAGTTTGCTTATGTCTTACGTTGACATCAAGTTGGAACGAACCACTAACAAAATATTTACTATGGTTTTAACTGATACGAAAAACACCATGTTAAAGTTACTTTGGCATCAAAATCATCCGAAGAACAACCCACTCTCGGTCCTTAGCTACATAGCTTGTAAAATATCGAACATATTTTATAAATTATCATCATACTTTATTTATATAAAAATTTGTTAGTAATGTCAAACTGTCCAAAAAACGCACATACTTAAAATAAGTAATTTATACACTTTAACCTATACTAGATATTATCATGGATTTAGATATAATCTTAAAATATTATATATTTAACATTATATGATAAAGAGTTTTGAACTGTCACATGGTCTAGACAGATATGGATTTGAATCTGAATTCCAATTATGAGTTTGATTATATTATTTGTTTGAATCCTTGTTTGCTAGGTTGGGGTTTGGGTTAGTTGTGTGTTGGGTGACTGTCGATCGGTTTAATAATAATAAAATGATAAATAAAATAACTAAATTCCATGCCACCATTATTTTGGATTGTCAAACCAATACAATGATAAGTTCGATTGGACTAGTTACCTATACCTTCATCGACTCGTATCTAATTGTGTTTCCTATCAATTTTAACAAGAGATTCATACTTAGGACGGTTTTAGCAACAGTTATCGAGCTAGATTGCATGTGTAACGCATTTTTTGGTTCGATTTTGAAGGCGGCGTGTTAGTTCATGCTTGATACTCATACTAGAACATCGAGATACAAAAACTGAATACATAAAAGTTCACGATAATACTTTTGCACTAATTGTCAAGATCAACTTGTATCTTAGTGACAAACTCCTATTAACAATCTAGTACAAACTACATTACAAAGAAAGGTGGTTTTTACTAAACAATAGTTGATTTTCACACACACCGTTAAATTTCTTCTTATAAATTTACCCGAGGGTAAATTTATCGAAATAAAATTCATTGTTATACGTAAATCAACTATTATTACGTATAAAGCACCTCCTACTTACAAACTAACATGATCGCGTACACTAATTAAATGAGCATGACAACCTTAATGCACTAGCTCACGCAACAAGAACCCATCCTCTAGTATCCGACCACCACAGGAAGTCGTGGTTTGCATCTAACCATGGCCGCCTCTTTCACTGGCGCCACCTGTAGAACTACGGGCCGTTGTGGCATGTATTGATAGTGGCAAGATTGTTGTGGAAGGGGTTTAACAAAGTGCACTTGTGGTGGCATTTTTTGTTCTTAATATCTCATAAGGTAGGTAGGAACTACAACCAATTTATAAGGGAGAAAAGTGTAGTCACTAGTCATTTAATTCACCAGAATAATATTTTTTTTTTAAATTATTAAAATAAATAGAATAAATAAGAATAAAGGAATAGAATTGGATTCAAGCTTGGGAGTAGTGATGTTATCAGAATAAAGGAATAGTATGGATAATATTTTGAATTAATGTGAAGTGTAATAATGTTATCAGACCCTACCTATAATGGACAGTCTTAAAGGTTACGTAATGGGTTCATATGTTCTAGCAAAACGACTACCAATTTGGGTCCGGACCACTATGATGATCGTACAAGAAAAATCAAACCTATAGAGACATGGTTAGACCTAACAGGCCCAATGTTTGGACTATATGTTAATGAATGGACACCATGGGTTGTTTTATCACACGTGATGATAGGTAACTTAAGTCTATTTAACAAACATGGATCCGGATCATGTGAGAACCCCATTGAATTGTGAGAATTAGAGAATTCCCCTGGACTAATCATCAAGTGACAGATCATCTACTTTATAGTATTTTGTATTTTTTTTAATTAGGGGTAAGAATGTCTTTTTATCAAATGACTTATGGGTATTTTAGTAATAATAACACCCCACCCCACCTCACCCCAGTGGCGAAGCTTGACCCGAAGGTTCGGAGGGTCGGAAGTCACCGGGGGGTCGGAAGTCACTAGTTTCGAGGGGTTGAAAACCAGTTTCGGGGGGTAGAAACCCTATATTTCCAAAATTTTCTATACGAATACTATATAATCGGAACTTCTGCGCGAAAATTCGGGGGGAGGGGGGTCGGCCGCCCCCTCCCGCCATCGCCCCTGCTCACCCCTACCCAAGTTACCTTTTAAATAATAATAATAATAATAATAATAATAATAATAATAATAATAATAATAATAATAATAATAATAATAATAATAATAATAATAATAATAATATCCCACTTCTCTCTCTCTCTCTCTCTCTCACACACACACACACACACACCTGTTCCCCTCTCTCTCTATCTATCTATCTATCTCTCTCTCTAAAAACCAACCGACGGTGGGGCTGTGGGCGTCGATGAACATATCGTTGGTGGGGGTTCGATGTGTGGTGGTTTTCAGTGGTGGCTCGACGTTTAGGTGGGTTTCAGGGGTGGTTTGGAGGGTGGTTTCAGGGCGGAGGACGACAGAGGGGGTCTGAACGTGGGGAAGGTGAGTGGTGGAGGTGGATCTGAAAGGGGGATGAACAGATCGTTGGTTGGGGGGGGGGGGGTTTCAATGTGTGGTGGTTTTCAGCGGTAGGTCGACGTTTGGGTGGGTTTCAGGGGTGGTTTGGAGGGTGGTTTTAGGGTAGAGGACGACGGAGGTGGTGGATCTGATGATGATGGTGGTGACGGTGTGGAGGTGGTGGTCCGACCAAGGGAGGTTGAAGACGAACAGATTCGGTATGGTTTTATTATTATTATTATTACTATTATTATTATTAATTCTGTTATTATTTTTTTTGTTATTTTTTTGTTATTATTATTATTTTTTTCTGTTGTTGTTATTATTATTAATATTATTATTATTATTGTTATTGTTATTATTATTAATTCTGTTATTATTTTTTTTGTTATTTTTTTGTTATTATTATTATTTTTTTCTGTTGTTGTTGTTATTACTTTTATTATTATTATTATTATGTTTATGTTTATGTTTAGAAGATGATGATGTTTTGATGAATGATGATGATGGTTTTTTGCAGATGCAGCAGTAGGTTTTTTTTTTTTGTTTTTTTTAAATAATGTGTAGTATGATTTTTTATAAATGTTTGGTTTGTTTTACATTTGATGAAATACTAATGTTGTTGATATTTTTGGGGCATTTTTACTGTGGTGTAATACGATTGTATAGATGTTTGTTTTGGTTTAACACTAAGAGTTTTTGTTGTAGTAGGGTTGTGTATGGTAGATTTACACTGGTGTAAACAATTACACCAGTATAATTCATGGTAGATTACACTATTGTAAATAATTACACAAGTGTAAATCATCCTCATCATATTTTTGTAAAATTATGTGTATGACAGATTTATACTGGTGTAAATAATTACACCAATGTAAATCATACAGATTTATGGATGGTTGTTTTATATAGATGTAAGTAAAACACTGGTGTAAATTTTACACCAGTGTAAAAACGAGAAGAGATGACAAAAATGCACGTTTTTTTTTGTTTTAAAATAAAGTTTAAAAAATATGATTGTTTTTAATAATCGAATAAAAAATATGATTGTTTTTTAAAAAGTAATTTAATTAAAAAAATAAAATAAAGTTTAAAAAGATGAATATTTTAATAATGGAATAAAATATTGAATGATATAGTATTAATTTTCTCTCTCACATGGGTTTTTACCTAAATACCCTTAAATGTACTTTAATGTATTAAAAAAATACTTATTAATCAAGTAAAGACAAAAACTCACATCCTTTAATCTCAACCATTGGATCATCAAGATCAATGGTCCACAGGAGTTCTCTAGTTTTCACAACTCTGTACAGTTCTCGCATAATCCTAACCCTAACAAACATTATATCAATGATATGTTATCATTTTTTATATAACGTAGGTATAACGAAAGAGTTTTTAGCCTAGCGTTTTCATGGTGTGTAAATGATGTTTCTTCGTATAAGGTTAAGGGTTTGTCGTTTGAGTCTTTTAGGGGACGATGGCGTAGATAAAAAGTGGAACTTGTTAAAAATGTAGCTATAATAATTTTTAGAAGACTATGTGGTTAAGAAGAGGAAGAGAAACAAGATCCTATGAGACGATGTCGTTGGTGGGGGTGTGCAAATTTCTGCGTAATATGAAAGCTGAAAATTGAACTGTATTCGTTAAAAACGAACTGATTTTTTTTCGGTTACTCGGTTTGGTTCCTAACCATATCCGAATTGCTCAGTTTTCATTTTGATTTCAGTTCCACAAATCTTGCTTATAATTCGAATAACCAAATTGAATCTTAACCGGGTTAATCAGATAACAGACCATATAAGACGAATAAATCGGTTTAATTGGTAGGTTCAGGTTTTTCTTAACCCCCCCCCCCCCAATAAAAAAATGTCTAGTTACATACATGTGACAAGGATTAACGCAAACTTTTATTAACGTAATCCTTTTGAATGACAAAACCCCTAACCAAACAATGAAAGACTTCAACTGGAATGTAGAGTGGCGGTGGTGGTTGGCACTTGGACAGTTGGTGGTGGGTGGCGGTGGCTGGCGACAGAGAGTGGCAGTGGTGGTTGGTTGGTGGCGACGGTTAGTGGGTGGCGGTGGTTGGGTCAGGTGGTGTCGGAGATAGGTGTTAGGCTAGTGGTGGGTAGACATTTACAAAAAAAAAAAAGGTTTTTAAAACCGAACCGAAATAAAAACCGGTAAACCGGTTTTTATAAAAAGCGGTTTGGAACCGACCCTAAGCCTCGGTTATGTATTCATTGGTGGTTTTTGAGGAATGTATTGGTTTGAAAACCGATTTGGAAACCGGGTTGACAATGGATTAAAAAACCGGTTCGAAAACCGGTTTGGAGGAGATATGTGACATCCGCCCCTTTCACTTTTATCATTTTACAACTTTAGTCCCCTTATTTCTTACATCTACATTTACAGTCTTGTATTCTGTAACATTTGTGATTTTTATTTTAATTACAACTTTAAGACCTAATATGACAAAAAAAAAAATATAACAATAAAACTATACTAATCTTTTTGTTAGTATGTATATATATTACAAAAGGGCTATGAATGATGTTCATATTTTTTTTTTAAAAAAATGGATTAATACAAAATATTTAAATTACTTATAAGTTACATTAGTAACTTTGAATGTTAATATATTTAATGAAAACATGAATGATATTAATAAAAAAGAGTTAAAGAAATGAAATAAATTGAGGATACTTAAAACATCTTTTATGTAAATATATACCCTATAAATGACTCCTATGTTTTGTGTAGTCATAAAAAAAAATATAAATCCTTTGTACATTACCAAGCTTCAATTTATTTGACTTTGAATCATCATATTAGAAAGTCCAACAATCGCTTTGAATCTTGGTCACTTTTTCTTGCTTGGATTGAAGGTATTCATGAAACTTTGTACAAGCTTAAGATTTTCTTTATTGCATAATTGTTACTCGTCGTTAGTAAGATAATATGTTCTCTTATTATTCCAAAATAATTGTGGTTCCGTTTTAAGTCGTTTTTTTTTACTAAACCAATACACAAAGACGGTGACTTCGGAAGAGCCACCTAAAATATTTACAGTTTTGCTAGTTTTTTTTAGTAAAAGTATTTGCACTTTTGTTAAACGAACCACAGATTCATATATTAACAAATTGTTTAAAATGATAGTTTGTGCAAATGAATTGTATCATATCTCAAGTATTGTAATCCTAGATCTATTTATACAAAGTTTGAGAAGTTAAAAATATTATTATTACTATTACTATTATTATTATTATTATTTTGGTATAAATAAAATATTAAGTTTTATATTGACACAAAACTATACTAATGTTATTTTACATACTAATGTATAAATAAATATTTGTTTGTTGTAATCACCTATTCGGAACTTTACGAGCAAGTCACTTAATTTTAGCTAATATTGTTATTTTGTTTACATAACTAATCAATTTGAATTACTATTATAAATAATTCTTTTTAGAATTTACGTTTATACTATATCATATGAAGTTAGTATTTGTGCTTAAAACAAAATATACCATAAACACAAATCATCTCAACTCATTTTCGCAATCCTAATCTCGAATAATATCTATATATAGGTTGTCCTAATTTTGAGAAAGACATTATAACACTTTGCCAATTTCGGACCGACCGTCTTAAGGGTCACAACATTAAGCACCCATACTTAAATCAAGAACTCTAGAATCTATGCAAGCCTTAAGGTGAGTATATCTTTCCCCTTTTTCATGTTTTACACTTTTGGGGTGACTCATGTACGCTTATTACTTCATTCACTTAATCATGGTTTATTCTATATTCACAATCGCAATTCTTGTATGTGTTTTACTTGTTGATTCGCTGATAGTGTGTACTTATGACCTGAATCATTAACCGCTGGGCGGCCTAGCATAGCAATAAATAGTACTTAATTATTGTTATGTGTGAACGATTATTCATCGCCTACTATGAGCGAATACTATATATATGTGACTCTTGATTCATTGAACGAAAGGTTTGATTTTGGGTAGCATTTGTACATAGCTTGAACACTAAATTGTAGACAGTATAACACGTGAATTGCGAAACATTTTTCTACTATATGTATTCAAAACAGGGTATGCTCACCAATACATTTTTGTATTGACATATACTATTTTCGTACATGTTTCAGGTTATTATTGAGACGTTTCTTTTAAGCTTTTGGATTTATATTTAAGCTTTGATTTCATTGTAATCTAGTTAGACTTGACGCTTTAGAATCATTGTACTTTGTATTTTTTTACTTTCAATGTAATAAACTATTTAATTCAATGTATTCAAATTTACACTTTATTACCATGAGCTATTGAGCAATCGTCACTACGTGACACCTCGATGTTTCCGCCATCGGTTGGGGTGTTACAGATTGGTATCAGAGCCATGGTTATAGGGAATTAGGTTATTAGAATGCCTTTTAGCCTAGTCTATAACCAAGCTTACATTCACGAGTCCTCTCGTGTATATTCCTCTTTATTCTTATATTTTCCTTTTAGGTATTTTTGCTATGATATTTTTCTCGTTATTCTTTCGGTATTTTGCTTAGAAAAGAATACGCTCGTATTTCACAAACGAAACGATAGCGCCAAGTTAGGAGTGACATCCATACCTTGGTGATTAGTTTCACTCCTCTATATGTTATTTATCTTAGGAATGTGTCTTTGAGATAGGAGTGACATCCACACCTCAAAGAGTGTTTCCTTCAAAAAAAAAACTTAACCACTAAGCTGGGAGTGATATCCTTAACTTAGTGATTGGTTTCATTCCACAATCGTTTTCAAATTTGAAATACATCTTGGAGTTAGGAGTGAAATCCACATCTCAATGATTTATTTCTACATCTCGTTGATTATGAATTTTCTTAAATGTTGGTAATCTATTACATACTATAATCTTATCATTCACGTCATTTTAAATCATGGTCTTTTAGAGCACATTAGAATTACACATAGTTCATGAAATGGTTTCATTTTGCATTTTACAAACTTGTACTGCATATTTTAAAGGACAAATGTAACCCTTTGTTTTCATATGACATAACCAATATATACTTTCGAAAGAAACTAGCAACTAATAATAAGCCTTATAACATTTTTCAAACTTGACGTCTCGTATACACATGAAAATGTGTATTCGCGAAGATTTTTTTCAAATGAACCTGTTTTGAATCTAAAACACACATCGACTTCTAAAAAGTTATCCCCATGCATTACTATTATCCTTTCAACTATATCACAAAGTTCGAGGAAACTACGTTTTTGATAAACGGAAATTTATCTTATTACACTCGCACTCTTTCAGTCGCAAAACTTTTGGCCTAACAAAATATTGGACATATCCTTATCAAAATGTCACTAATTGTCTTTTATCACATAGTGCATATATGTAAAACTAACTAAATTTAAACCCTTATATCAGTAGACTATACGTCTGTTCTGCATACTCTCACTTATCGTAAAATTCATCATTTTATTCTTACACCATTTTATTCATAGTTATTTTTAACACATTATTTGTGATTATTTTCACATTGCGTATTTGCATTAATTCAACTCGTTTACTTTCATTTTGTGCAATTGTGCGATTTACTCAATTTATGTTATACAATTCTTTCAGTCGGAATTTTATGCTATACTTATATACTTACTTGAACGCATATTTGGTATGCACATTTTCTTTCCTGTTTTGAGCAAAACCCTGTTATACATACTTTATTTTTGTTCTTCATCATGGCCAAGGAACATACTAGTTGATAACTCGTATGAGATCTAAGCCAGTGCCCACGTACGACTCGGATTAGAGTATTTCTTTAATCCGAGGGGAACAGTGTAAATCTCGGAGTTTACCAGTATAGGTGTTTTGAGCCCAACGATGTGAACAGAAGTTACGGTTAAAGGAAAAACCCGAAAGGGAAGGACCTCTAACCATGACATGATTAAACATTATTTCATTACAGTGGCTATTACATATTGGTTGCACACATTTATTTCATGTTAAGGTTATGGAAAAGCATAACACCTTAGTGTAAGGTAAATCGGTGATTACGGTCCGGAACACAATCATGGGTTTACAGGTACATGGGGGTGGTGTGTAATTCTATTTAGGTTGTTGGTAGGCAATCAGTACGAGTCCAAAGTATCGGGAGTGTGGTGGGTTAGCTGCGGTACACCCTATATATAAGCATAAACGATGCTGCGGGAACGGACTAGGAGTCTGACCAAGAATCTACCCATTACTTTATGATTACCTCTTCGATAGACCGTTGACTAATAGCTAGAATTTTTGATAAGAACGTTCTTACGTGAGTTTCAATTAGTTGGAGCCTTCCTTGTTGACCATCTCTACTGAAAACCTTAAACCTTGTAAACTCTTACACTTCTGTTAGTCAAAATCCTGTTGCATGACCTTAATAACATTTAGTCAGAAACCTTTCTAAAGTAGGGGAGACTGCTTCATTAGTACCTCTGCCCTCACCAGTTAGACATTCCCAAAAGCTTTCTCATTTAAACTCTCAATTTTCTAACTTTGGGTCAACTGCCAAGGATTTTGAAACTTTTTTACTTTGGATATTAGACAACTACCTTGAATTTTGTCAAAACATGACTCATGCAATATTTAAAAAAAAAAAAAAAAAAACTACTTGACTTTTACAACGCCTTTTGTTTCATAGTAACCTCCACTTAAAAGAAATTTCGAGACGAAATTTTCTAAAGTAGGGGAGACTGTGACATCCGACCCTTTCACTTTTATCATTTTACAACTTTAGTCCCCTTATTTCTTACATCTACATTTACAGTCTTGTATTCTGTAACATTTGTGATTTTTATTTTAATTACAACTTTAAGACCTAATATGACAAAAAAAAATATAACAATAAAACTATACTAATCTTTTTGTTAGTATGTATATATATTACAAAAGGGCTATGAATGATGTTCATATTTTTTTTTAAAAAAATGGATTAATACAAAATATTTAAATTACTTATAAGTTACATTAGTAACTTTGAATGTTAATATATTTAATGAAAACATGAATGATATTAATAAAAAAGAATTAAAGAAATGAAATAAATTGAGGATACTTGAAACATCTTTTATGTAAATATATACCCTATAAATGACTCCTATGTTTTGTGTAGTCATAAAAAAAAAATATAAATCCTTTGTACATTACCAAGCTTCAATTTATTTGACTTTGAATCATCATATTAGAAAGTCCAACAATCGCTTTGAATCTTGGTCACTTTTTCTTGCTTGGATTGAAGGTATTCATGAAACTTTGTACAAGCTTAAGATTTTCTTTATTGCATAATTGTTACTCGTCGTTAGTAAGATAATATGTTCTCTTATTATTCCAAAATAATTGTGGTTCCGTTTTAAGTCGTTTTTTTTTTACTAAACCAATACACAAAGACGGTGACTTCGGAAGAGCCACCTAAAATATTTACAGTTTTGCTAGTTTTTTTTTAGTAAAAGTATTTGCACTTTTGTTAAACGAACCGCAGATTCATATATTAACAAATTGTTTAAAATGATAGTTTGTGCAAATGAATTGTATCATATCTCAAGTATTGTAATCCTAGATCTATTTATACAAAGTTTGAGAAGTTAAAAATATTATTATTACTATTACTATTATTATTATTATTATTATTATTTTGGTATAAATAAAATATTAAGTTTTATATTGACACAAAACTATACTAATGTTATTTTACATACTAATGTATAAATAAATATTTGTTTGTTGTAATCACCTATTCGGAACTTTACGAGCAAGTCACTTAATTTTAGCTAATATTGTTATTTTGTTTACATAACTAATCAATTTGAATTACTATTATAAATAATTCTTTTTAGAATTTACGTTTATACTATATCATATGAAGTTAGTATTTGTGCTTAAAACAAAATATACCATAAACACAAATCATCTCAACTCATTTTCGCAATCCTAATCTCGAATAATATCTATATATAGGTTGTCCTAATTTTGAGAAAGACATTATAACACTTTGCCAATTCCGGACCGACCGTCTTAAGGGTCACAACATTAAGCACCCATACTTAAATCAAGAACTCTAGAATCTATGCAAGCCTTAAGGTGAGTATATCTTTCCCCTTTTTCATGTTTTACACTTTTGGGGTGACTCATGTACGCTTATTACTTCATTCACTTAATCATGGTTTATTCTATATTCACAATCGCAATTCTTGTATGTGTTTTACTTGTTGATTCGCTGATAGTGTGTACTTATGACCTGAATCATTAACCGCTGGGCGGCCTAGCATAGCAATAAATAGTACTTAATTATTGTTATGTGTGAACGATTATTCATCGCCTACTATGAGCGAATACTATATATATGTGACTCTTGATTCATTGAACGAAAGGTTTGATTTTGGGTAGCATTTGTACATAGCTTGAACACTAAATTGTAGACAGTATAACACGTGAATTGCGAAACATTTTTCTACTATATGTATTCAAAACAGGGTATGCTCACCAATACATTTTTGTATTGACATATACTATTTTCGTACATGTTTCAGGTTATTATTGAGACGTTTCTTTTAAGCTTTTGGATTTATATTTAAGCTTTGATTTCATTGTAATCTAGTTAGACTTGACGCTTTAGAATCATTGTACTTTGTATTTTTTTTCCTTTCAATGTAATAAACTATTTAATTCAATGTATTCAAATTTACACTTTAGTACCATGAGCTATTGAGCAATCGTCACTACGTGACACCTCGATGTTTCCGCCATCGGTTGGGGTGTTACAAGATAGCCGTTGGTAAACGGCATTATAGCCGTTAGAAAGGCTTTAATGCTGTTTTTTTTTTTTTTTTTTTTTTTTTTTTTTTTTTTGTATTTTTGAGGCACAATATTAGTATAAACACCCCGTTTATGTTTATGATTCATCACAACATAAAAAACACTCTCTAATCTTTCTAGCATACAGTCTCTAATCTCTCAACATGGACTTAACCGAACCAATGTCCGAATATGAAGCCAAAATTGATGAATGGATAAGAATCAACTCCGGTTCGGGTGAAGATTAGACGTCCACTTTGAAGTTTGAAGATTTATTTCGTTTAAGACTATGTTTTCTATTAAGAAATTAAGAATATGTTTTCTATTTTGTTTCGATGTTATCTTCGGATTCTATTTAGTTTCGATGTTATTGTCGTTGTTCTGAATCAAGGAAATCGTATTTTTAACTTATATTGTGTTGGTATTAATTTGGTTGTTGATTCAATGTTCAAAATAAAAAAAAATAATAAAATAAAAAAATTGAAACAGAAGGTTGAAAACAGCAGCATCAGCAGCTGCAGTGAAACAACATAAACAGGCCAAAAACAGTTTTTTCTGGTTTTTTTATTGGTTTTTTTATACCGTTTTTTTTTTAATAAAAACGGGTCCAAGACCCGGTTGGAATCGATGGGGATCAATGGTCCATTTGAGCTCACCAAACTAGTTGGAGAACCGGACCGGTTTTTATGAAAAACCGGTTTTTACACTAGAAAAAAAACCAGGCCGGTTTTTAACCCGGACCGGTTTGGGGAAAAAACCGGTTTGTCCATCTCTAGTGGTCTGAAAGGTGTCAGAGAGAATAGAATGAAAAAAAAAAAAAAAACAGAGGGGTGGGTGCAATAAATTTTTAGATGGACAAACCAAACGCCTTTTAATTTTTTTTTTGAACGGCAAACACCTTTTAATTCATTCATTGTTTTGCAACGAAGGAGGACACCACGACCTGCGTTTGGCAAATCCAAACCCTTGAACCCTTTAACCCTTCCTTTGACTCAGAACTAACGTTAGGCTATTATTTGTTGTAGTAACAAGTTGGCGCCCACCGTGGGGCTACGCTATTGTTTCCTTAAAATATCAGTTGTGTAGCTCCAACTTCCTAGCATGTCTGACCCTGAGTCTCAAGAAGAGGGGAACTAGATCTCACCAAGCACAGATCAAGCTTCTCCCAACAGATCTGTGTCGTTTTCCACTCCTGGAAGTACCCCCGCTGGTACCCAAACTCCACCAACTCACCCTGAGTTCACTATCTTCCAAAC
The DNA here is from genome assembly GCA_028751855.1 of Ambrosia trifida. Taxonomy (NCBI): domain Eukaryota; kingdom Viridiplantae; phylum Streptophyta; class Magnoliopsida; order Asterales; family Asteraceae; genus Ambrosia; species Ambrosia trifida. The sequence goes on from CM054132.1 coordinate 22,008,326, forward strand.
TCCACCCCCACACGTTCAGGGGTGATGTCTCCTCTCCCTAATGATATACAAGGTCCCAAACGTGTAGATCTGACCCCGGAAGGAATTGCTAGTAACTTCCTACAGCTTAGATCTCTCCTAAACCAGCATGTCATGAGGGAAAGAGAGAAAGGGGCCCGCATCTGGCTAGATTACAACGAGAAGGAAGTGTCACTTTCTCCTGGACCGCCCTTCCTCTCGCTAGTCAACCTAAGCAGCAAACTGCTTTCCGAAGTTATGAGGCAGGTCCAAGCAACAGGCTTCCTGTCCATCAAGCAACCAGACCTAGTCCTACCGCTTTTCCTCTGTTCACTATCCAATCCACCACCGCTGGTGCACCCATCGGGTATGAACTCACCCTAGACCAACTCCTGTAGTCACCCATTGCCAGTGTTCCACCATCGGCTGCCACCTCATGGGCTCAGGCCATGGCTACTCTGCCTATGGCCCGTAGTGCCTCCATGAGTGTACCCATGGTAGCAAGCAATGTAGCGGCAACTGAGAGCCTTCAAGGCTTTAACCTCATGCCCTACATGATGTATCAAATGATGGCTCACTTTCCCTGGCAACAACTCATGAGTCAAGCTATTGCCGCTCAACAAGGGAACGTTAACAGAAACAACGATAGGGTGGAACACACCACCCATCAACCATACAAACCTAATAGCCTGTCGTGCTTCTCTCGAGAGATAGCAGATTTTGAGTTCCCAAACAAGTTGAAGATGCCTGCTCACATCAGAACCTACGATGGCACTGATGACCCAGAAGACCATCTACAGATCTTCTCCGGAGCTGCTCGCATCGAAAAATGGGGCGACCCTGAATGTTGCCTCATGTTCATGCAGACTCTGGTTGAATCTGCCCGGATATGGTTCAATGATTTACCTGCTGAAAGCATCAAAACCTTCAACAACCTAGGAAAAGGATTCCTAGCCAACTTCTCACAACAAAGACGTTGTGCCAAGGATGCAACGGTTATCTTTCAGATCAAGCAAAAGGATGACGAAAGCCTAAGAAATTTCATTGAAAGATACAAGAAGGAAGGCCTCACCTATGTTGGTGCAGATGAAAAAATGAAGGTTTTAGGGTTCATGAACGCCATCAACTCGAAATACCTCACAAGAGACTTTAACAAGAGTCTCCCACGAACTCTTGAAGAAGCCCTAGAAAGGGCTGAAGCCCACATCCGAGGAGAAGAGGATGTAGACATCAAGGAGCAAAGAAGGAGAAGCTCCACCTGGAGAAGCAACAGCCCTAGCAGAAAGAGGGGAAACTATGGGACTCATGACAGAAGACCCAGAGGGTCTGAGTTTAAAAGGCCGGAAAGCAGGAACCCTCCAAACAGGGACCGAAATGTCAACTTCACAGCCCTCACCAAAACTCACCAGGAGATTCTGGCAACAGAAGAAGTCAAGCACACCTTTCGGCCTCCCCGTCCCTTGCCAAAAAGCAAAAGAAACGAAACTCCAACCAATATTGTGAGTTCCATGAAGAAAAGGGACATCACACCAACGACTGTTTCCAACTTAAGAAAAGAATTGAAGAAGCCGTTAAATCCGGGGAGCTTGCCCACTTGGTGAAAGGTGTAAAAGAAAACATGACCGACAACAAGAAAAAAGAAGTTGCTATGGTCTCGTTTGAACAGGGAACACCAAGCAAACGTCAGAGGTTGGAAGCTTGGGAGCATCAAAGCATCTATTTTCCTCACACAAAAGAGGACAAACATTGTGATCCCCTTCTCCTTGAAGCATCCATTGGTTCAAAAGAAACACAAAAGGCTTACATAGATACAGGAGCAGCTACCGAAATCATGTTTGAAAAATACTTCAAACTCCTGAGCCCTGAAGAACGATTCAAGCTCCAACCCACAGAGGCCTCTATAAAAGGCATTGCAGACATACCCATCAAGCCCCTGGGAGAAATAACACTTGATGTGAATTTCTCCAATGGGAAAATGCAAAGAACCGAACCTCTAAGCTTTATCGTCCTGGACCTACCGTCTAATTATGATGTTATCATCGGCAGACCTGGAGTAGTGGTTTTCGACATGACCATCTCCATCAGTCGGAAGAATGCCAAGATCCCCACCAAAGATGGGATTGCAACCCTTCAAGCATCAACCACAGTGCTAGTGGTGAGTGAAGATAACAATGACCGAAACAAAAGTCGGCCTCAACATCAATCCAAAGTACCCAGAACAAAGAATACGGGTCAACACAGATCTCCCCACAGAAACACTTTCAAAACTTGAAGGGTTACTACGAAACAATGTTGATATTTTTGCCTGGTGTCCTAGTGACATGACTGGCATCCCTCGAAGCATTGATGAACATGAGCTCAAGATTCCTCCACATGTCAAACCGGTTGTACAAAAGAAAAAGAGCCTTGCCCCCGAATGAAGCAAGGCTGCATGTCAAGAGGTTGACAAGCTAGTCGAAGCAGGAATCCTCCGTTAAGTCAAATACCAGTCCTGGGTTGCAAACCCGGTGATGGTCAGGAAGCTCGATGATTCATGGAGGATGTGCATAGACTTCAAAGACCTCAACAAGGCTTGCCCAAAGGATTGTTATCCTATACCCGAGGTTGACTTAAGAGTTGACTGATTGACAGGTTCCCCATTTACCTAAAGATGACTTAAAAGTTAATTCACTACCTCAAGGATTGTTATCCTTTGCATAAAGCATGCTTAAAAGTTGACTCTTTGATAGGTTTCCCCTTCAAGCGTTTCCTGGATGCCTATAAAGGTTATCACCAGATACAGATGAAGGCGGAAGATGAAGAGAAAACAGCCTTTCACACTGACAAGGGCATCTTTTGTTACCAAAAGATGCCTTTTGGCTTAAAGAATGCAGGTGCCACATACCAAAGGCTGGTTGATAAAGCGTTTGCTGAACAAATCGGCAAGAACATGGAAGCTTACGTGGATGATCTAGTTATTAAAAGCAAAACGAAGGAACAAATGCTTCAAGACATACAAGAAACGTTCAGCAACCTCAGAAAAATCAACATGAAACTCAACCCTGTAAAGTGTTCATTTAGGTTCGAAGAAGGAAAATTTCTGGGACATATCGTGGGAAAGCAGAACATAAAGGCCAACCCCAGCAAGGTTCGAGCCGTCCTAAACATGAAGTCTCCACAAACCAAGAAAGAAGTAGAAAGCTTGAACGGCAAACTCGCTGCTTTAAAACGCTTCATGTCAAAACTAGCTGAAAGATCCCTACCATTCTTCAAAACTCTCAAGGGGTGCACAGTCAAGAACAACTTCAGATGGTCAGAAGAGGCAGAGGAAGCCTTCAACCAAATGAAACAATATTTGGCTTCCCTCCCAACCATTGCAGCCCCTGAAGCAGGAGAGACTATCTCTGTCTACCTTTGTGTTACTGAAAAAGCCCTTAGTGCTGTTCTCACCATTGAAAGAGATAAAGCCCAGGTACCTGTTTACTTCTTCAGTAAAACTTTAAAGTTAGCAGAGGTCAAGTACCCTCCTCTAGAAAAACTAGCCTTGGCCCTAGTACAAACAGCTAGAAGACTCAGAAGGTACTTTCAAGCACACCCCATACAAGTGGTCACCGACCAACCCATCAAGAGTGTGCTTGAAAAACCTGAAACTTCGGGACGACTGGCCAAATGGGCCGTCGAACTAGGTGAACACAAAATCACCTACGTCCCGAGAAAGGCAATAAAGGCACAAATATTAGCTGATTTTATAGCTGAGGTCCCAAGGGTAGAAACCACTGAAGTTAACATAGCAACTGACGAACCCTCCAATCCCGAAGCCTGGAAGCTTTATACTGACGGAGCTTCCAGCGTTGAAGGATCCAGAGCAGGCCTTGTTTTAATCAATCTTGAGGGATTAGAATTCACATATGCTCTTCGCTTGGAATTTCAGGCCACCAACAATGAAGCAGAATATGAGGCTCTGATTGCAGGACTGAAGCTTGCAAAAAAGATGGTTGTCCAAAATCTTCAAGTGTTCACTGATTCACTCCTGGTTTCTAACCAAGTAAATGATAGCTACATAGCCAAAGAACCAAACATGAAAAAATACAGAGAAAAGGCAAAAGAAATCATGAACACCTTCCAGTCCTGCAAAATCAAGCAAGTTTCAAGATCACACAACAAAAAAGTTGACGCTCTCAGCAAGCTCGCCTTATTAAACTTTGCCCATTTCACCAAGAAAGTGCTGATGGAAGTAATCCAACATCCTTCCATATCCGAGCTCGAAGTACAAGATGTAATCACTGAAAATGAACCAAATTGGATGACCTCATACATAGCATTCCTGAAAAAAGGTGAACTTCCTCAAGATCATGTTGAAGCCGAAAGGGTCCGGATCAAGTCAAAGCAATACATCATCCAAGAAGACATACTCTATAAAAAGGGTATTTGGCTCCATTGCTTCGATGTGTTGGCTCGGAACAAAGCAGATACTTAATCAAGGAGGTTCATGAAGGTATATGTGGAGCTCATTGTGGTCCACGATCAGTGGTAGCGAAGCTCATGAATCTCGGCTACTTCTGGCCCTCCATGCACAGAGATGCATCAGAACAACTGAAAAAATGTGAAGCCTATCAAATACACACTCCAGTCCCAAAAAGCCCTAAGCATGACCTGATCACAGTCAACTCAGCTTGGCCGTTTTACAAATGGGGGATGGATATCGTTGGACCCTTCCCACATGCAAAAGGAAGAGTCAAGTTTTTATTGGTTGCTGTTGATTACTTCACAAAGTGGCCAGAAGTGAGGCCTTTAGGGAAAATATCTGGAAAAAAGATCATAGACTTCGTTTGGGAAAGCATCATCTGCCGGTATGGCTTACCCGGAGTACTGGTCACAGATAATGGGAAGCAATTTGCAGAGAAACCCTTTAGCACTTGGTGCAAAGAATACCGAATAACCCAAGTCTTCAGTTCTGTGGCATACCCACAATTGTAACACCCCAACCGATGGCGGAAACATCGGGATGTCACGTATTGATGATTGTTCAGTAGCTCATGGTAAATAATAAATTTCAATAATTGATTTAAATACATTACATACAATTGTTCTACAAGAGTTTGTACATCAAAATGAAGAATACTAGATACACATCCTTAAGCATTAACTCTAATCTTCAAGCAAGCTATAACCTGAAACATGTTAAGTTTGAAAATATTTTGGGTCAACAAAAGTTGGTGAGAATTACATAGGTTTTGATGATTGAATAAAACTTGTACAATTCAAGTGTCATGGCAAGTCTAGTCCATATGTGAAAACATACTAGAAGTAAATCGAGTGCATAATCAACCATTGTGACTGTTATATTGTGGTACATCCCATACGCTCATGGTTCACTCGAATATGTTATGCGATAACAAACACCCACGCTACCTTTGTAGGAGGCACGTATCCGGGTGGGATTGTCAGTCCAATAGATCTATCATTGTATACCGTCGGCTGATCAATGTTAATGATTATGCTAGAATTGTGCTTACCCTAGTCATGTTCAAGACATAATGCAACATAGAAAAACACATAGACACTTTGATGATTGAATTGCATATAGAATGTTGTAACATGTTTCACCCCAAAAATGGTGATAAATAGAAATGAGGCTATGTAAAATTCACCTGAAATTCACTGTGTAGGTACTAGCAAAACAATAGTCTGAACTTGAATTAATTGAACATCTTGTGCCCTATTAGAAGTAAAGGACGTCTTAAATTCTAATGCGAAAGAGTTTAATTCATTTGTTAGTTGTAAAGATAGTTGATTCAACTACCTAGACCCGTATTGTAAATAATACGTGTCTCAATGTGTATAACTTAACGAACCGATAGCAACTTGGTTTGGTTTATTGAAAATATAAGCGTTTGTATAGTTACTTAAAATAAGTACTTTGATATAGTGTTTATAGTCGCGTCATGAATTATTGCTAAAGAAACATCTTGGATAGCGAAAATAATATTTGCGTAATTCGACTTGAATGTTAACTCGTTTTGTAGCTCGGATATTGTATGTATTTTATCGTTATAAATATTTGTACTTTGGCGATGAAAAGTTTGGAAGTTAGGATTTATTTTCAAAACGTTGCGTCATTTACAAATTATAATATATACATATTTAAGTGTTCATGTGTCTTTCTATAGTTTTGGTTCGTCCGATAAGCGTATTATATTTTGTAAAAATTTGGGCAGAGTTTCCTCTGTTTTTTTGTAAGAAACCAGACAACACAAGTCGTCTATTTTATCTCAAAAGCAATCGCCCAAACTCACAAGACGCAATAAAATTTAACTAAGCCTTTTATACACAATCAATGGTTTAAATGATTAAAACTATGGCGAGAATTATATGCTTGATAAGTAATTCATGTATATGTAGCCCAACATTTGAAAGGCGTCACAATAACTTGTATGAGTATAAGTTGTTCATTATTTGATTATCCGAAAATGATATAATAAATTTTCTAGTATTAGAGTTAGAATAATCATGTTGATAATATACCTATACACACAAGTATTATAGACTTCGGCTATTCGACCCGTATATGGTTAACACATTGTTCATTTTTATGAAACACGAATCGAACTCACTAACCCAAATAAGTTAAGAAAATATACGTTTCGCTAAAAAAAAGAGTTTATACTAATAATATAATGACTCGTCACAAGTTGGTTCGGTTCGTTCTACATTCTTAAATACAAAGTTATTTATATGAATTAAACCGAAATAAGCAAAATAAAGACACAGTGCGCGCTTATACCTTCCCGCTAAACTAGCCCCGAAACTGGACCACATCTGACCACGTTCGACTGGTGTTGACTGTTGACTCATGTCTCGACTACCCGAACCACTCGAACTCTTGACCCGGAAAGGAAACAACATCGACATCCAGCACCCAATAGTGATCACCACAACCAAAGCTGATCTGGTACCCACCGGTCGGAAACTGCAACTCGGACCACTACCGGTAGCCGCACCACCATGTCTAACCTGACATCAAAGTTCGGCCTCCCTGTAACCGTAACCCTTACCGGTCACCAAACCGGGACCGGACCACACGACCATCGATCGCAGCCCCCAAAACGACTCGGAAACAACCACCACACGGACTCACCTTCGTCGCTACATCAACCCATCTGACCTACCAGCCACCATCACCTCGTTCTCCCACCTTGACACTACCACCAATAGAGCTTGACCACCACGAGACCACCAGAGCCCCGACGAAGACCCTTAGTTGAGAAATGGAGGGGCGTTGTCAGGTCAGGGGGGATAAGTTCAGGCCTGGTGCCTGATTTCTGCTGCCGCTGCGGACTGCCTTGGCGAGCCGCCATAGTCAGCCGACCGTTTTTGTTAAGGAGGAGATGGGAATGTGAGAGTGGTGAGAGGAAAGTGCAGAGAAAAGAGAGAGGGAGATGGTAGTTGTGTTATAGGGAGCATGAGAGTAGAGAAGGAAGGGAAAGGAACTTGGGGGGGTTTAATGGTGGTGGCTAGGGTTTTCTTGAAGAAGATAAGAAGGAGAAGGAGGTTTGTTTATATAGATAGGGTTTTGGTGTGGGTTAAGTGGTTGGGTACCGCGTATACGAGCCAGTTACTGACTCGGTCTCGTTTAAATTACGTAGCTTGTTTAATCGCTAAAATAGATATTTTGTTAAATTTATTTATATAAACCGACTTAAAACGAGTGGTTGGACTATATATATTTGTTATAATATATTTTTAGTCGCGTTTAGAAATTTACAAGGATACAGGTCGGTTTACTAGTATGTTACTACTTACAACGCGTTATTTGACGAATTTAAATAATTAAATTTGTTAATAAATAAGGATGTATTTCTTGTTAACGAGATACTATTGTTAATGAATTAAAATCGTTTTAAGAATAAAATATTATTATTATATTATTCGAGAAACGCTGGGCGTTACAACAATCAAATGTCCAGGTTGAACGAATGAACCGAAGTGTGGTTGAAGGGATCAAGGCAAGACTCGGCAGAAAAGGAGGAAGATGGTTGGATGAGGTCTCAAGCGTCTTATGGCCTATCCGAAACACCGAGAAAACAAGCAACAAGAAAACGCCATACAGTCTTACTTTCGGATCCGAAGCAGTTATCCCGGCCGAGATAGGGGTTACCACACCCCGAACGCTTCACGTTAACATTAAGACCAATGAGGAAGAAGCTCTGCTCCAACCTAGATCTCTTAGAAGAAGCAAGGGACTTAGCAGCAATTCAAGAAGCTCAATACAAACAAAAGATGGAGTCCTACTACAATGCTAAGGTAAGGCACGAACGCTTCAAGCCAGGAGATTTGGTCTTAAGGAACAACGAAGCAAGCAAGAAAGAAAATCAAGGAAAGTTAGGACCAAAATGGGAAGGTCCCTACACCATCCTGGAATCCCACAAAGGAGGATCCTATAAACTTGCCAACATGGAAGGCAAGAACCTTAAAAAGTTCTTTGTCTAGGCTTTCAAGAAATGTAGTTTCTATCCTAATTGAATGATGTAATATTAACTTGTTAAATCAATGAAAGGATCAGTAGATCCTCTTTAGAAAATTTGTCTTTCTATCCTACTTTCAGGTTGAGAACCTTGCAAGAAAATCCATGGCAAGGGCCATGTAAGGGGATGAGCTCCCAGGCCATATCACTCAATAGGTTCAAGGGTTGAATGAACCTATATAAGGGGTGAGTTCCTAGATCAATCCAACTCCATGAGACCTACAAAGCTTTTTCTTTACATGTCTCATAGACGGGTTTGAGAAGCCTACACCAATTGTTCCTTAAGTTTTTAAACAAACTTACAAAAAAAAAAAAAAAAAAAAAAAAACACTAAGTAGTGTACAGGATAGATGGTGACTTGTTTACCTAGACTACCTTTAGGATGAATGACTGCAGCATTCAACCTTTTAAGGTGCTACCGGTTAAACATTCCCAAACATAACAAAGACAAATACCATAGAACAAACATAGTCAAAAAGCCAACAAAGAAAGTAAACCTAAAATAGCCTTAAGGGCTTAAAACGTCAGAGGCCTTAACAGGCCAAATACTACAATTTGTTCACAAGGCTATAAAAGCCTACTACCATAAAGGAGTCCACCAGGCTCCAACAAAAGTCAAACCATTCAAACACCAGATTAATTGTTTACAAACATACTGCTAAGAAAGCTACGAATAAAGGATAAGAAACTAAGAAACATCACCAGACCTCGAAGGCTTCGAGGCTTCATCCTCTCCAACCACTTTCGCCACCTTTGTTTTCTTAGTCTTCTTTCCCTTTTTCAAAGGCCTATCACCAACAACCCCAGCCTAAGAAGCTTCAATGCTTGCATCCTTGGACAGTAACTCTTCAGCATCTAAAGTCTCCTCACTATCACCAGAGCGAGCTCGTTTCTTGGAAACTGATTCAAGCACTTGAGCACAAACAGCTTCATTCAAACCAATGGGCTTTATCTGTTTTAGTACCTGCAAAGGTTTTCCATAACAAGAGGACACCTGGGAAACATAATGATAGGATTTTTGCTCCATCTTCAACACCGTCTCTTTAAAAACATCCAAGGACTTGGGTTGAAACAAAGGAGACTCCTCCATAACCTCACCTGCTTCATGAGCTTTAAAACCAGCAACAAAACTTGTATGTTTGACATGAATGAGGAGTTTGGTATAAACCTCACCAAGAATAGAATTAAACTCCGCAGAATGAAGCAGATACGTGACAACTTGCTGGAAACCTTCCTCAATCAACCATTGATTGTCATCCAAGGCACCAGCAAGGGAAGCCTCCAACCCAACCTTCTCTTGCTCAAATGCCTTCCTCTATGCTTCAAGGCCCAACCTATCAACCTCAAGCTTCACACGAGCAGCCTCATGTTTAGCAACCTCAGCTTCATGCCCTTTCTTCAGCTCATCTATCAGACCAACAAAAGTCTTCTCTTTCTCAGCCCATTCCAAAGCATCCTTCTTCAAAGAAGCCAAAGCTTGCTTCATCTCTCTCCTTTTCTTGGCAAAATCACTGTACCCCCCCATCATCTTCCTAAACCTGCTCACACCTTCAGGAAGCATAGCAGCCAGATTACAAGTTCCAACCATCATTTTAGTCAAAAGAGCATCATCATCCAACCCCTCGAAGCAAGCCTTGGCACCAGGGGTAGCAAGATGTGCAAGAATATCCTCACAAACAGAAGATGATTTAAAGGTATCAGAGGGTTTCACATTCCAACCAGGGGTATACACCCCTTCACCATCCACACTTGTGGAACCCTCACCGTGCTTCATTATCATAACTTTTGCCGCCACCTTCTTACCCTTACTCTTCTTACCAACAACTTCACCAATAACGCCTTCAACCTCCTGATCTTTCTCCCCTTCAGAGTCCTCTATATCATCACTAACATCAACCGCTTCAGAAGCATCCGCAGACTTCGCAGCCTTCAACAAACGACGACTAAACCTCCTAGTCGAGACAGGCTTAGAAAAACTCTTCACATTAGGAACAACGACATAGTTACCACCATCATACCTTCCCTTCTCATACTTAGTAAAAGCATCCTCACCCTCGGCGGCTTCAGCATCCTTGAACACAACTTCTGAAGCATCATCACCCTTAATAAAATCCAAAGCCGACATGACTACAAGACAAACAATAAGAAAAACAGAAAACATAAATAATATGAAAGAGAAACCAAGTAAAAACGGTGATAAAAACAAGCATACCCTGATCACCCTTCATCAACACAGGGTCTCTACCTTGTTTGTCCCAACGAGTGCTAATACCGGATAAAACAAGAAAAGGTTTGATGTGCTAAAAGTAGTTTAATAAAAATAACTAAATTAAACCTAAAACTAGACACCTAGTAATACTCTAGACTCTCTAAAACTAAACTACTGACAGGCAAGTGAACCTATCGACTCTAGTATAGCTAAAGTAAGTCCGGATATCGAACCCACGAGACTCTAATGGAAAACGAAAACTAGACTCGATTACTTATCCTAAATATCTATTAAATTAATTTATTATTTTAAAGGGGGGTTTTACTGAAAAATAAATTGCAATAAAATAAAGAATAACTAAAATTACTAAACTGAACTAGAGACACGAACTTAGTTAAGCTGAATTCAGATGATGACAAGACACTACCTAGACCAGACTCCTAACTATGCCTGATAAGCTTCTATGGTTATGGAACTGATTTGGAACCAGGATCTTAAAATACTAAACATCAAGAATAAACTAGACACCCTCGACCCTTCTCAAGGGGAAACCCTAGAATATTTTTGTGCTGTTAAACTACCGGTTGGAGTACAAACCCTCACAGGTTATCTAACTCTTATGATCGAGTACCCGCTAGACAATCTACCTCACAGCGCGAAAGCCTCACTACACTAGGTGCAAGGGGTAATTATTGAAGCCTAGATCTAACTTGATACGCAAGAGTTGAAAGGGAAACTAGGCAGATCTTCTCACAAAGCCTCTAACCTAGCAATCTAACAACCTAGACATACCAACAAGCCCTCACCTCACAGCTATTGAACTTGGAAGAATACCTAAAATCTTCTAACCACCAAATACCACTCCTATGGTAAACTCGCGACTATTGACCATAAACTAGTTGCTACACAAAGTCTGCAACCTAACTAGCACTCATACATGAAAGACATTCACAAAAGTGCAAGTGGAGTGAATAAGTGACAATTAAAAAATAATAGATACGCACATACACCAGATCTAGAGAAATCAAAATCTTTACTGAATCATAAATCCAAAACACGTTCCAAAAACCATAGAAAATAAAAACAAATCAAAACATAGTTATTTGTCTTGGCCTAGGTAGCTATTAAAAGTTTTAGCCACAAATCATCTTGAAAAGAAAAACAAAGCCAAATAAAATTTCAACAATCATTATATAGAACAAAGATAATAAAGAAACGAAAACACCGAATGATTGACACCCGAATAATCGCTGGCTTAAAACCTTTAATCCCTGGCCTGCCCCTATAATAATATTTTTGCTCCTGCTGTCCTCGATGTCTCTTCTGCCAAGAATAATCTCTCCCTCTCGCTGCTGAGCTCCTTTTTTATAATCCTTCCAATTTATTAATATGCAGCCCCCTTCACGATTTTTTTCGGTCTCTTCGTATTGGAGCCCTACAATTCTTAGAGCCCTTTAATTTGTTTTTTTGTCTTTCATGGGCTTTTAGGGCCGTAAGTCACATTTTTGGTTGACTTTATTATTATTATTATTATTATTATTATTATTATTATTATTATTATTATTATTATTATTATTATTATTATTATTATTATTATAGCTCCGTGCTTTAGACTCAGGTGTTCTTGACTTAACCAAAGTTGCTCGTTTACGCTCCAACGTCCATGAACACCTACAAAATAAAAATAAAATAGATAAATACTAAAAAAGACCCAAAGATAATAAAAATATATAAAAACCTATAATACATAAAATATATCGGTACAAGCCTAAAACTAATAAAAACACTATCTAAACGACTCAAAAACTATACAAACTTTACATTGGAAATAGATGTATTTTACAATACATCAAGGTTCGCCAAAGGGACGAAGCCTTGAAGGACACGCCCGAATAGCCTTAAGAAAAATCCCATCTAAGGCAGACTCCAACAACTCTGCTTCATTAAGAACAACATCGGGATGCCTCCACACAGGCTTGAAGGGAAAAATAGACTCAGAAACCCAGAAAAATCTAGTCTTCCACTGACCAACGGTTGTTACATGAGAAGAAATCAAGTTAGTTTCAACCGAGGATCCCTCAAAGGTAAACCAATCACCATTCTTAGCAAGGCGAAAGAAACGCCTAAACATAAGAAGGGTCGGGTCATAACCAAGATCCCTACAAAGGATTTCAAAATGCAAAACACGGCCAACCCCATGAGGATGGATTTGACCAAAGAAACCCTATAATACTCAAGAACATTGAGCAAGAAAATAGAAAAGGGATGACGAACGTTGAAAAATTCAAAATGACGACAATATAGTGCAATCGAACCATCGGGACAACTGGAAACAGGATCTGTAAGACCAGGAGTGGTAGGCTTGAAGGACAGATCAATGTCCCACTCTAAGCAGAACGCTTCAACTTCCTCTTGGGTAAGGGAAGAGAAGGTGATAGACATATCCTTCTTAGCACCCATAGCGCCGTGAAGGATGATCAAAAGCAAAGAAAAGCAAAGAAAAGTAAAGAAGGAAAGACTGACCTGATGAATGCAAGCGAAACCCTAAGAAAAATGAAGAGGAATCGTTGGAGAAGAAGGTAAAAGAGTAAAGTTATTTTGTGGCAAAAAAAAGTAATATAATGACAGTTATTATAGATAATGATGCCCCATAGTTAATACAAAGACTGGGCGGCTGACACCTGTCACATCAGTCAGTCAAATCACAATTCAAATCCAGAAAAAGTAACCGCCCAAAACCTATGAACCTTCGAACCTTTCAACGAAAAACAAAGATAGCAAACAGTCAGAAGCCTTCTACCTACGCCACAAAGACTCCTGACTTGGGGGGCTGATGACGTAGGTAGCCCAAGGCAAAAAGTCTGATAACCATTACAAATATATGCTTGAAGCGTTGAAACCTACAAAGGTTCAAACGACGAATAAGCACAGATCAAAAGATGACCCGTCTTGTCACCTTTTCCTCGGCCAGCTCAAAGCAACTGTTGTGTAGACATTGCACAGCTCGGACCGCAGGTCCAAAGCCATTACCAACCTAAAGTGGCCTGTCCTCTTGTTGCAACATGGTCCAAGATAATATGCCTTCCTGAATTAGAAGACAACTCCTCTATATAATCAGGATCAAATCCATACATCTGATCCGTCCCTGATTATTCCTCTTACACTCAATCTTCTATTCCTTTAGTCAACACACACATGAGGAGTCTATCTCCATCACACGCACACATCACTCAAGTCTCAACAATTCTGGCATTGAGTAATTCTCATACCAGAATTCCAACACTACAAAACAATATTATCTTGAACCTCCTTCTACGTTTTGCAACGTAGGAGGACACCACGACCTGCGTTTGGCAGATCGAAACACTTGAACCCTTTAACCCTTCCTGTGACTTAGAACTAACGTTAGGCTATTATTTGTTGTAGCAACAACAACCATATAAAACTTTTGGACTGGATCAGATGGAATGGAGCAATGAAGGGGATGAGTCGATGGATGCATAGAGAAAGAAAACGAAGACTGAACCTAGGGAATTAGAAGTATAATTTGTTTACTTGATAAATAAATTTTATAAGTCGCCTAATCGGTCGCAACAATACCCGTTTGAAACAACATTTCAGACGTCAAAATACTTTTCCACCATGGTTTAAGTGACTGTCGAAAGCGGTTGCAAAATGGCATTTGTAAGATTTTACAACTAAACCCTGTAAATCCCACAAATAGCAAGGCTATAGGTATGGTCTGAGAAGAGTAAGATGCATACCTTACCTATATCCATGAGGATAGAGATGCTGCTTCGAGAGAGACCCTCAGCTCACTCATGGCAAACAAGTAAATAAGACATGTGATGATATATGAAGCTACACAAAACAATAAAATTGATAAAATAGTACATTGTAAAAATAGACAGGTATAGCATCACAAACAACCCATACCATAGTTACAAGAAAACAAGCGCAAGTATGTTCCACGTAACAAGTAAGCAAAAATATATTCTTACGACACACCCGAACACATTCGACCACCCCTAAAAGTCATGTAAAAATAGACAGGCATTTGCAAGACTTTCTGGCCGTTAAATAGTCGTTCTTTTTTTTTTAATTTTTTTTTTGTAGTCGCAGTAGTTGATAAGGAAAAAGCCAAAGAACGATACGTATCAAAGACAGAAAAATAAGTAAAGGAATGATCGAAGACCAAACTTTTGTTTCATCTTTTTCCTGTCTTGAGACACTTTTTACTAGGTTTAAGAGCAAAAGATCCTAAAATAAGGTCAACACTTCAAGTTTACCTATTTAGGTGATGCATTCTTTTAAAACATCATAAATTTATTATGGTATTTAGGAAACATACACCCTCCAATTAGGAATCATAACCTCTGGCTTACATTACACACTAATAGGAGGTTGCCACACACCTCAGAATGTGATGTCACGGGTATATGAAACCTAGAACCATTTTATCATTTCCAGTTTATTTATTTTTTTAAAACTCTTTTAACATAAAAAATTTGGTTATAAAAACGCACGTTGTCAGTATGTTGAAACAAATAATTAATTAAAATTTGGTTTTACAATCATCCAAATATGAGTGTGACAAAATATCATTGGAATGCTTTTGTTTGATTCCAAATAAATCAAAACAAATACATCTTCAGTGTATTGATTGATGTACCACTTGGAATTTTGTTAATAGTTATTTTAAAGGATATATATTATTATTTTTTTAAATTCGTGTATTACAAAAGTCGAAGAAAAAAAAATATCATCTAAATTCTAATAATGAAGAGTTGGGAAATAGTCAAATAGAATACCAAGAGTGGAAAAAAAGCATGAAAAAGAATTTTGAAGTAGTAATGATTCAAGTCATATTGCAGACCAAATAGTCTAAGATTATGCTACTTTGTTCCTTGTGAGTGGTATGGAACCATGCCTAGCGCGTGATCATCACCACGTCGAAGCCACATCACTCAAACCTGTCATATCCCCTTCACGCCTTCCCTCTCTACCCCTTCAGGTATTACCACTACCACACACCCAACCCTCCACGGTATGCGCGGTGCCGTTTCACGCCCTACCCACACCCATCTCTTGCACAAAGTGGTGGCACATCACTGCTACGTCGGGTTTACAAGCTTTTTGTAAAAATATAGAGATCGATATTATTATTATTATGAATCTTACACTAATCATCAACAGATGACCAAATACAAACAATCACCACCACTATGGTACCCTATTCTATCAATCTACCAGGTGAACAACTTACAAGTCTTCAATATAAAGACCTTGATAAAACCCTAGATCTAGAACGGACTCAATAGGAAAGTGATAAAGTACAGAGAAAGATCTGAGAACAAAATGAACGTAAACTTCTTTATGTGAGAGAGACACAGCTATTTATAGCTGACCATGTAGGCTTGGGAAGAAACACACCCAAGCCTATGTGATCCGTCCGATCAGTTTAAAGAAACACATCCACACTCAATATGAGCCCTTGATCATTTGCCTTGTATCTTGCTTCGTGTATTGCCAGCGTGGATGCAATATAAAATAAGGACTGGGCCAGACATAGATTGGACCAGGCCACCAGACTTCTCCATTTGCTATTGGGCTATTGCACTTCTACACTTCTTGGGCTTTTGACCACGAACATATGAAACCAATAGGCCGCTCCAAAGCACCTGATCCACTCCAAAGCTCTTGATCCACTAGACATCTACTGGACATCTCTAATCTAACCTGCATACCTTAACCCAGAAATAAGCAACAAATAATGAACCTATCAACCTGAATTTTAACACCCCCCCTCAGGTTGATAACCAAATACATCAAACATGTTTAATTTGTTGCATAAGTATTCATGTTGAGAAATAAGAAGTCCTTTAGTAAAAACATCTGCTAATTGCTCTTTAGACTCAACTTTAATAGTTTGAATTTTACCTTTAGCAACATAATCCCTTAAGAAAAATAAGTCCAACTCAAAATGTTTGACCCTATCATGCAAGACTGGATTAGCTGCTATTGCCATATCAGCAGTGTTATCACAAAAAAGAGACAAAGGATATTTTACCTCAACATCAAGCTCAGATAAGAGATTTGCAAGCCAGGTAAGTTCACATGTTGCAGAGCACATAGCACGAAATTCAGCTTCAGCTGAGGATCGTGAAATTGTGGCCTGTTTTTTACTTTTCCAAGATACAAGACTGTTACCCAGGAATATACAAAATCCTGTAACAGATTTCCTAGTCTCTAAACACTTTCCCCAGTCCGAGTCAGTATAAGCTTTTAGCTCAAAGTTGGATCCTTTCTTAAAGATTATCCCTTTTCCAGGGGATAATTTTAAGTATCTCAACAACCTAAAAGCCATTTGCTGATGAGCCTTAGTGGGCTTATGCATATACTGACTAAGCACATGAACTGTATAGGCTATGTCAGGCCTAGTGTGGGACGGATAAATAAGTTTGCCAACTAGTTTTTGATATGCAGTAACATCAACTACTGACTACTTTCCTTTTGCACACAAGGTAGATACAACATAGTGCTGCTCAATTGGACTACTAACTGGTTTACATCCAGTCATTCCATATTCAGCAAGAAGCTCTATGCAGTACTTCATTTGTGATAAGCAAAGTCCCTCACTTGACTCTATGACTTTTATGCCTAGAAAGTATTTTAGAGAACCTAGGTCCTTAATCATAAACTTGGAGTTTAAAAAAGTTTTAATAGTTAAGATATCATCATAACTATTTCCAGTTATAACTATATCATCCACATAAACCAACACAATAAACACAGAATCCTTATTCTTAATAAACAAAGAATGATCACATTGACTTTGTTCAAAACCTAACTCTTTAAGAACACCAACTAATTTTGAATTCCACATTCTTGGTGCTTGTTTTAAACCATATAATGATTTATTCAATTTACACACCTTATTCTCATTCTCAGAAAAATAACCATCAGGTGGTTTCATGAACACTTCTTCATTTAACTCACCATACAAAAAAGCATTATTAACATCTAATTGAAACAAAGACCAACTATTTTGAACAGCTAAAGCAATAACTGTTCTAACAGTTACCATTTTCACAACTGGTGAAAATGTTTCATTAAAATCTACCCCTTCTTTTTGACTAAACCCTTTGGCTACTAATCTAGCCTTAAATCTTTCAATCTCCCCAGTTGATTTGTATTTTATCTTATAAACCCATTTGCTACCTATAGCTTTTCTACCAGGGGGTAAATCAACCAAGGACCAGGTATTGTTCCTATTTAATGCTTCCATTTCCTCATTCATGGCTGTGACCCAATTGGGATCACAAGAAGCCTGTTGAAAGGAAGTGGGTTCTACACTTTTATTTAAAGTGGTAATAAAGCAAACATTTTCTAAAGAGAGATTAGAATAGTTTACTACTCTCTCAAGACCATATTTAACTTTACCACTAACCACAAAATCATTAAATTTCTTTGGAAAATTACTATCCCTGGTTGACCTTCTGATACTGGACTCAGCACTTGGCTGTTGTTCAGTATTTCCCTCAGATAGGTTTGTATTTTCATGCCTATGCACACCTTCTGCCCTATCTGGATCAGATGGAACACTGGAGGGTTGCTGATTATCAGCCATACCTCTACCAGAACTACCAGCTAATCCAGATTGCTGAAGTCCATGTGCACCAGCCTCATTAGTTACCCCCTGTTCATCATTGGGAGGAGGGTCATCATTAGGACAGTCAGATGTATTGTGTTCAAAACAGTCAAAGAAATTTTCATTATTAATAGTTTTATCAAAAAAAGGTTCTTTACCAACATAAGTTTTATTCTCTTTAAATGGAAAAACAGTTTCATAAAACCTAACATCTCTTGAAAAACTAATAGTCCTAGTCTCTAGGTTCCACAATTTATATCCTTTTTTCTCATTTGAGTAACCTAGAAGAACACATTTTTCAGCATGACTACTAAGTTTATCACTATTGTTTAAGACTGTACTGAAACACAAACATCCTATGACCCTAAGATAAGATAAAGGGGGTTTAAAACCATACACAAGCTCAAAAGGGGTTTTACCATTCAACACAGAAATTGGGGTCCTGTTAATAAGATAGGTGGCAGTTAGAACACATTCAGACCAAAAACTCAAAGGAAAACCACTTTGAAACAAAATTGATCTAGCTACATTCAATAGGTGTCTGTGTTTCCTTTCAACCACTCCATTTTGTTGTGGAGTATACACACAGGTTGTTTGATGAACAATACCATTCTTTTTTACAAAATCTTTCATTTGGTTGTTTACAAATTCTAAACCATTGTCACTCCTTAAAATTTTAACTTGTTTCTTAAACTGTGTTTTAATTAAAACAACTAGATTCTGAATGTTTTCAAATACCTCATCTTTGTGTTTCATTAAAAAAACCCAAACAGCCCTTGTATAGTCATTAACAACAGTTAAGAAAAACCTAAAACCTTCTTTACTTTTAACCCTATATGGGCCCCAAACATCTAAATGAATTAGGTCTCCTAATTCTTTAGTTTTATGTTCAGATAAAGGGAAAGGTTCTCTATGTTGTTTTGCCTTATGGCATGTTTCACAAGGTTGAGAAATGACAACATTTTTTAAACCCAAATCATGTTTTAAAACCTTTAACACATTTTCAGAAGGATGACCCATTCTAGCATGCCATAACTCAACTAATTCAGAAGTAATATGACTTGTATTAACCACTACATTAGACTCACCACACAAGTAAAGTCCATCCATTTGACTACCAGTTACCAGGTGTTTCTTGGTTAAGGAATCCTGGACATAACATTTTTCCTTATCAAAACACACAGTAAGTTTGCTATCTTTAGCTAACTTATAGACAGAAATCAAATTTATGTTATAATCAGGTACAACAAATACATCAAATAATGTGACTCTATCATTTATCTTAATGTCCCCTATTTTAGTTACAACAGCACTAGTTCCATTTGGATGTCTGACTTTAATATTTAGGTCAGACACATCTATTATGTTAATTAATCCTTTCTCATTCATAACCATATGTTGGTTAGCTCCAGAGTCTATTATCCATCCTATTCTTCTACCATTTATACTAAGACTTGCAAAACAGTAAATTGGTTTTATAAATGAATTGGAACAGAAAGGACCAGTGAACCTACCAGCAACATTACAACTAGGCTGTGGATCATCAGTCTTAGTGTTCAACAGACTCAAGAGTTTTGTAACCTGTTCAGCAGTAAGACTAGTAGAAGACCCATTAGAATCATTTAGAAACTCGAGCTCCATCACGAACTATTTACATTACAACCCAACAAATAAAAAAAAGGGGGGGTTCTAGTAGAATAGAAAAACGACGTCGAGCCAAGAGCACCTTCATTCCTATATAAAATGGTGGATGTAAGAATAAGAATCCACACCGGATCGTGTCCTTCAAGTCGCACGTTGCTTTCTACCACATCGTTTTAAACGAAGTTTTACCATAACATTCCTCTAATTTGGAACCAGTATGGAATTGATTCCATTATGGAATCATGAATAGTCATTGGTTCAGTCGGTACAGAGACACAGTCATTTTTCTTTTTTCTTATCTACATAAATAATAAAGATTTTTCTGAAGAAATATTAGCAAGACCCCGGCTTTTTTGTATGAATGGAACTTTTTCTATAAATCTCTATCTCAAAAAATGTCTAACAGAAATATCCAGAAATCTAAATATAGAAATAAAATAACTAACAGAACTAACAGAAATCACACGAAGAAAAAAATGCTATTTGACTCTGCCTCTTCAAGTGACTCAATAAGATAGACTGACCCATTCCAACTTCCCCAAACTTCCCAAAGATTCAATCCATAAAGAATCATTACAAATCTTTGTACTTGAAAAAGTTTCTTACTTCTACATCGTGATTATTTTCAAGAACGGGAATCTTATGATATGTTGGGAATCTCTTATGATAATCATCCACGTTTGAAACGTATCTTAATGCCTGAAAGTTGGATAGGATGGCCTTTACGTAAGGATTATATTGCTCCCAATTTTTATGAAATACAAGATGCTCATTGAATGATAAAAAACGAATCTTCACTTCTACAATTCTATAGATTCAAGGTTCTATTCTAGATTAAACAGAGTAATTGAAGTCTCGTTTGTATTATGGTTTGTATTTTTATTATGTATAGAATAAAAAAATACAATAAAATGAAAAAATGAAGGATTCATTTTTTCATTTTATTGTATTTAAATGAAAAAAAGTGAGATTATATATATGAAAAAAAAAACAGATAGAACTTGTACTGTTGTTAACATTGTTTCTTTTAACTTGACTATTTCTAGGTCTCATCCATGAAGGGTATCCTATTATCTCAAAACATTTGTCAATTGAGTGTCCAGTTTTATTGCAATGAGTACATTTTAACCCCTGACCACTAGTCTTAGAAATTTTTCTTTTATTATCAAAAGACTGAGTAGTTTTAGCAAAAAAACCAACATTCTGACTCTGTTCTTTGGTTGAAGTAACATTAGAATTTCTATGTGACTCCTCCCTAGATATAACAGAAAGGCTTCCTTTACTGTTGGAAGAGGATCCCTTATTAACAAACTAGTCCTAACAGACTGATACATATTGTCTAAGCCCATAAGAAACTGCATCAACTTAATTAAATGATTGAAATCATTGAATTCTTTTGATGCATCACAAGTACAAGCAGGTAGTTGAAGAATCTCATCTAGACTTTTTCACATTACATTCAGTTTGTGATAGTAATCAGAAACAGAGGAACCATTTTGAGAAAATGAATTAATTTTATTATATAGATCAAATATAACAGAACCATCAATCTTATTGTAAGTTTCTTTCAAATCCTTCCATACTTCAGAAGCAAGTTTTGAATAAACTTGTCCCAAGTATAGATCCTCAAAAATAGAGTTTAAGATCCAAGTTAAAACAATAGAGTTACATCTTTCCCATTGTTTTTCAAGAACAGTATCATTATTAGGTTTAATACATTCCCCATTAACAAAACCTAATTTGTTTTTAACTTGTAGTGCCAAAATCATTGCATTTGCCCAAACATTATAGTTTTCTGTTCCTTTAGTTTAACACTAACAATGGTCAAGTTAGCAGAATCACTAGCATGTAGATACAAAGGGTCACTAGCTTCTAACCTACTAACCAGAGTAGTAGAAGGTCCTTCAGACATATTATCAAACAAGTAAAAACACAAACAACAAGTAGCAGACAATCAAGATAAACACAACCAAAACAGATTCAATCAGATCAGAAAACCTAAGTGGTGAAGCCACATCAGTGTCCAGATACCTGGTTCATCACTCAAGGGTGCCAGGCCAGGTCTTAATGTGGGAACCACACCTAAAAAATAGACACACTCACACAGCCGGTAAAGAAGACAGATAATCGAACAAGAAACACAAAACAAGATCAAGCACACACAGATAAGAATCCTAGTGAATGCCTAACAATCTTGTAAGTATCAAACCGGTCCCCCTAACCCGGCCAAGAATGCCTAAATGATGCAAGATTAAAACAGTAACAAAAAACCAGAACGATCTCACCAGCCTCCAACCCAAGTTAGGGTTCTCCTTTAGCAAGTCAAGAAGTTGTAACCTTCACTCAGGGTTACAGATTCAAGACGCAATAAGATTCTCCACAAGCCACGAACAACCTTGATCTTATGGTCCTTCTTCGAACACAGATCAACAAGCAGATTTGTCCTTCTAGTCACATATACACCAGATCTGAACAGATCTGATTTTAACTATAACTGAGATCAAAAATGACTTCCGTGAAACCCTAATAAACCAGAAACCCTAAATCAAGAGCCTCAGCTCTGATACCATGTAAAAATATAGAGATTGATATTATTATTATGAATCTTACACTAATCATCAACAGATGACCAAATACAAACAATCACCACCACTATGGTGCCCTATTCTATCAATCTACCAGGTGAACAACTTACAAGTCTTCAATATAAAGACCTTGATAAAACCCTAGATCTAGAACGGACTCAATAGGAAAGTGATAAAGTACAGAGAAAGATCTGAGAACAAAATGAACGTAAACTTCTTTATGTGAGAGAGACACAGCTATTTATAGCTGACCATGTAGGCTTGGGAAGAAACACACCCAAGCCTATGTGATCCGTCCGATCAGTTTAAAGAAACACATCCACACTTAATATGAGCCCTTGATCATTTGCCTTGTATCTTGCTTCGTGGATTGCCAGCGTGGATGCAATATAAAATAAGGACTGGGCCAGACATAGATTGGACCAGGCCACCAGACTTCTCCATTTGCTATTGGGCTATTGCACTTCTACACTTCTTGGGCTTTTGACCACGAACATATGAATCCAATAGGCCGCTCCAAAGCACCTGATCCACTCCAAAGCTCTTGATCCACTAGACATCTACTGGACATCTCTAATCTAACCTGCATACCTTAACCCAGAAATAAGCAACAAATAATGAACCTATCAACCTGAATTTTAACACTTTTAAACGTGGAATCACACCACTCCGGCTAAAGATATAACAATATATAAATCCAACTAGTTTTTTTTTTTTTGAACGGTATACTTCATTAACACCAGCCAACCCACAAAACAGGGCGGCAAAAGCACTACAAAGAAGCAAAAAACACAACTTAGAGGGTGTTTGAGATTGAGTTTCAAAACAACTTATTGACTTATTGGCTTTTCCAAGAAGCGAACATGTCAATAAGTTGTTTGTGTAACTCAAAAGCACTTTATGTTTTGACTTTTGGCTTTCAAGGGTGGAAAAACAGTTTTTGAGAAGTTAGAAATACTGGCTTTTGGCTTTTGACTTTTGGAAAAAAATTACAAATCTACCACCCATAAAACCAATATTCACAATAAGTTAAGCGAAACACTTAAAAAAAAGACAATCTTTTGACTTTTTGACGTTTCTCATCCCAAAAGTTAATCCAAACACTTTTTATAAAACTCATTTTCAAAAAGTCATAAGTCAATAAGCACTTTTGCATTTCCAAACACAATCCCAAACACCTCTTACATGATTACAAATTTACACCAATCGCCCCAAGACATCGAAGTTAATTTACAACTTACATAATTACAAATCCAACAAGATATAAATCCAACTAGTTTGTTAAAAAAAATAATCGTTTAAAATAGTAAAAATATATAATATATGTTACAAAAGAATAAATCCAAAATATCTACAACCCAAACACTTTTATGGGAAACCAATGTGCCCCATTCTACAAAACCACACCATCATGAACAAACATGTCTTTTTCCATATCACGCCACGTGTACACAGCATGACAATTCTCTATCTTAGCAGCCACCATGTCCATTTTTGTAATTTCACCTAATGCTTCCTGGTTGACTCAACTCTTGACTCGCTGACTCAATATCCAACTCGGGTCGTATACAACTCGGTCCAACACCTGACGACGACGACACTATCGGCGACTTTCTACTCATGTTGATTATCCTCGACAATAATCTACTTCCTAGCTAGAGACCGAAACCCCTGACTGGGTGACGTCAGGGGACATCGGCCTCCGAGAAATACCCGTTCCTATTGGGAACATCTATTATGACATCATTTATTCTTTTTGTCCTTTCCACTAACGATGTTGTTTGTACTTGTTCCGGTTGAACCAGCGAGTTAACCGAAGTACTCGAACCGGGTTCGAGTACACTCGAGTTAGTTAACGACGTGGTTTCCACTGCCTCAACTGGCGCCCGACAAAGCGGGCAAGTGGTGTTGCTATGAAACCACATGTTGATACACTCGGTGTGGAAACTATGCTTGCATTTGGGTAAAACTCGACCCTTTTCACCCGGTTGAAACTTTGATAAACATACCGCGCATTCTGGCGTGTTCTCGTCGGAAACCGACGAGAACACAAAGACCGGAAGCGACTTTATTACGGAAGCGTCAAGCCCGCCGGTTGGGGAAGCGGGTGCTTGATTATTGTCAACATAAAAGACGATACGGGAGGAGCGGTTGCGACGGTTGTTACGCCGTTGGAGTTGAATACGGAGGAGATACCTGTTAAATAAAATAATGAAAACCCCGTAAGATATTAAAGATGTAAAAAATTATTAATTATTAATTAACTATACATAGGAATACAAAATAAATAAAACCTATTAATCTACATATAATATATGTATTTTTATTTTTTAAAAAGTAATAGTTGATTTTTATCTACTCTTATTAACCACCTATACGCCAGTAGATTTAAACCAAGTATTTTCAACTAAAATGATATATATTCTAAATATGGTACAAAAGTAATAATAAACGCTAACAATATATTCTCTCTAATATTACCGGCGGGCGTAGAGGTAGAGGATGACGAGGATGACGATGACGACGACGACGAATAGGATAATGAGCGAGGCGATTCTGATTCGACTCGAGAGGGCGTAGGACTTGGAGGAGTCTTGTAGTTCGCCATCAGACCATTGGTGGTTGATAGAAGAATCTGAAGACATTGAGACAATGAGAAAGAGATTGGTTTAGAGAGTATGTTTAGATGTAGACAATAATAATATAAGAAGGAAGGAAGGGAGAGGAAGCTTCGAGGTTGGTTCCTACAAGAACACTTGCAAAAACAAAGGTTTAGTTGATTGGCATTTGCCTGGAAGACGCCAAGCATTAACGCGGGATGCTTTAATGAGTAATGACCAAAGACCGATACGTATCAAAGACAGAAAAATAAGTAAAGGAATGATCGAAGATCAAACACTTTCAAGTTTAACTATTTATAAGGTGATGCATTCTTTTAAAACATCAAAATTTTATCCTTACCAGTTTTTTTTTTCAACTCTTTTAACATAAAAATATTTGGTTATAAAAACGCACGTTGTCAGTATGTTGAAACAAATAATTAATTAAAATTTGGTTTTACAATCATCCAAAAATGAGTGTGAGAAAGTATCATTAGAATGCTTTTGTTTGATTCCAAATAAATCCAAACAAAAACATCTTCAGTGTGTTGATTGATGTACTAATTAATTGGAATTTTGTTAATAGTTATTTTAAAGTGTTTTTTTTTTTTTTTTTTTTTTTTTTTTTTTTTTTAAATCGTGTTTACAAAAGTCGAAGAAAATAAATATCATCTAAAATCTAATAATGAATAGTTGGGAAACAGAATACCAAGAGTGGAGAAAAAACATGATAAAGAATTTTGAACTAATACATGACATAAATGTTACTTATTTAAATAACTTATAGATATAAAATCGTTAAAATTGAAATAAAATAATACAATATAGGTGAAGCCATTTGAATCGTTAAAAATATGGTTTTAGCCCAATGCTTTCAAGTTGTTTGCCAAAGTGTAGAAGTAGTAATGGTAAAACTGTAGAAGTCATATTGTAGACAAAATAGTCTTTAAGATTATGTTACTCTGATCCTTGTGAGTGGTATGGAACCATGCCTAATGCGTGATCATCACCAAGTCGAAGCCACATCACCCAAACCCGTCATATCCCCTTCACGCCTTCCCTCTATACCCCTTTAAGTATGACCACTACCACACCCAACCCTCCACGCTCCATACGCATGATGCTGTTTCACGCCATACCTACACCCATCTCTTGCACAAAGTGGTGCCACATCACAGCTACGTCGTATTTTCATGCTTTTAAACGTGGAATCACACCACTCCGGCTAAAGATATAATAAGATATAAATCCAACTAGTTTGTTTTTTTTTAACGGTATACTTCATTAACACCAACTAACTCACAAAACAGGGTGGCAAAAGCACTATAAAGAAGCAAAAAACACAACTTACATAATTACAAATCCAACAAGATATAAATCCAACTAGTTTGTTAAAAAGAATAATCGTTTAAAATAGTAAAAAAATATATAATATATATTACAAAAGAATAAATCCAAAATATCTACAACCCAAACACTTTTATGGGAAACCAATGTGCGCCATTCTACAAAACCACACCATCACGAACAAACATATCCTTTTCCATATCACGCCACGTGTACACAGCATGACAATTCTCTATCTTAGCAGCCACCATGTCCATTTTTGTAATTTCACCTAATGATTCCTGGTTGACTCAACTCTTGACTCGCTGACTCAATATCCAACTCGGGTCGTACACAACTCGGTCCAACGCCTGACGACGGCGACACTACCGGCGACTTTCTACTCATGTTGATTATCCTCGACAATAACCTACTTCCCGGAGACCGAAACCCCTGACTGGGTGACGTCAGGGGGACATCGGTCTCCAAGAAAAACTCGTTCCTATTGGGAACATCTATTCTGACATCATTTACTCGTTTGGTCCTTTCCACTAACGACGTTGTTTGTGCTTGTTCCGGTTGAACCGTTGAGTTAACCGAAGTACTCGAACCGGGTTCGAGTACAGTCGAGTTAACTAACGACGTGGTTTCCACTGCTTCAACTGGCGCCCGACAAAGCGGGCAAGTGGTGTTACTATGAAACCACATGTCGATACACTCGGTGTGGAAACTATGCTTGCATTTGGGTAAAACTCGACCCTTTTCACCCAGTTGAAACTCCGATAAACATACTGCGCATTCCGGCGTGTTCTCGTCAGTTTCTGACGAGAACACGAAGACCGGAAGCGACTTTATTACGGAAGCGTCAAGCCCGCCAGTTGGGGAAGTGGGTGCCTGATTATTGTCAACATAAAAGACGATACGGGAGGAGCGGTTGCGACGGTTATGACGGTTACGCCGTTGGAGTTGAATACGGAGGAGATACCTGTTAAATAAAATAATGAAAACCCCGTAAGATATTAAAAATATAAAGCATTCATTAATTATTAATCAACTATATACGAAAAACACAAAATAAATAAAACCTACTAATCTACTTATAATATATATATTTTTATTTTTTAAAAAGTAACCGTTAATTTTTATCTACTCTTATTAACCACCTATACGCTACTAGATATAAACCAAGCACTTTCAACTAAAATAATATATATTCTAAATATGGTAAAAAAGTAATAATAAACGCTAACAATATATTCTCTCTAATATTAATATTACCAGCGGGCGTAGAGGTGGAGGATGACGAGGAAGACGACGACGATGAATAGGATAATGATCGAGGCGAGCATGATTCGACCCGAGAGGGCGTAGGATTTGGAGGAGTCTTGTAGTTCGCCATCCGCCCATTGGTGGTTGATAGAAGAATCTGAAGACATTGAGACAATGAGAAAGAGAAAGGTTTAGAGAGTATGTTTAGATGTAGACAATAATAATATAAGTAGGAAGGAAGGGAGAGGAAGCTTCGAGGTTGGTTCCTACAAGAAGACCTGCAGAAACAAAGGTTTAGTTGATTGACATTTGCCTGGAAGACGCCAAGCATTGACGCGGGATTCTTTAATGACCAAATTACCCTTTGGGTCTTTTTACACTAGGGTTGTTGGTTTGAATTTATAGTGTACTTTTATGGTAATAATAAAAAGTAGGGAAGAAAGTGTGTGTAAATAATGGTGGGAATATGTTGGTTTGAATGTTTCTTGTTACATTTGATTAGTTACGGACTTACGGGTGTTAATTGTGTCAAGTTGATGGGGACGGGTTGAGTTGTTCAATTTAAATCGTGAAATCTGATGATCATGTGTTTAATCCGTTTATTCAAAGGTGTCAAACGAGTTGACGAATAATAATTAAGTTGTAAACGTGTTATTGGGGTTGGTGTATAAAAATGGGTTGAACATATTTGAAATGAGTAATTAGCGGGTTGCCCTGCTTAGTTAAATGGGTTATATATGACGACCAAAAACCTTATTCTATCTAAACTGTGTTTCAGACAGCGTAAAAAAAAGTCACACCTATGATCAACAATTCAACATTAAATATAAACAATCATTGTTTTCTAAATGTTTTTGTTTAGTCTTTATCTCTTTGGTCGATTACTGGTTGTGTTTCGAGTTTTGGTTCAAGATCGATGGGTGCTATAGAGCCAAGAAACACTGATTATAACTTTTTTTTTAAGGTATAGATCAACTGGAAACTCACTAACTACTTCAACCCTTTTTAACGGGAGTAGCCACCCGAGTTTGAATGAGGGGGAGTACGCATTGGCAGAGCCTTGCCTCTACCTCTATAAAGGAGAATAAAATCTTGCCCACAGCCAGGCTCGAACTCGGAACCTCAGGGCAGAAACCCCGAAAGGAAAACCTTCCCACCTCCCACAAACCAATTGGTCTGTAGATCATTGGCGACACTGATTATAACTTGATGAAGACAATAAGATAGGTAAGTCGATTTAAGGGATTGTTTAATTAATAATAAAAGCTAAAACAAGTATACAACGTGTTGGACTTCCTAGTAGAGTGTTTGACACGTACAAAATAAAACAATAAAAACAATGATAATTGCTGCTTTTGATCTTTAGTAAATGTTGGGACCGACAGTAGAGCGTTTGAAACTTTAAACCGTGGATGGAGTTTATTGTATTTATTTTTTTTAACAAAAAATTGTCAAGCTACCACCACAGACCGGTTGGAACTGGCAGTCGCAGGCACGACCGTGAGGTAGGCCCGGATCTAAACCCACCGGGTTTCTTCACGGAGGGGTATAACACTGGCTTACGGGACCTCTTCATGTTTCCATGGGAAACCACACTGCCGACTGCCACTTAACAGACGTTGCACCGCCACAAGAGCGGAGACTCTTTGGCGTAATGCATGGTGGGGCAAAAACCCATATTGGCTCGGATTCGAACTTGCAACCTCTAATGGAGACTTAGTTCTTATCTTCATTGCCTTTGTGACGAAAACCTGTGGATAGAGTTTAATATTGGTATAGAACCACAGGGGTAATGATGGAATTTTAGAAGTTAGTCAGCGATTTTTGGACTTGTCGGGTCCAAATTGTTTCACTATCTTGACTTTTTCAAGTTCATACACGTTAAATATGGCTTTTCTTCGGTTGCTAAGTTCTTAGATATTTCTTATTAATTTTTTATAGTCAATTAAGTATACTGTAAGTCTATAAGTAAAAGTATTTAAAGTATAAATATTATACTGTATAATACTTAGTTACTTAAATTAGCAATATAACTAGTATTTTGATTCGCCATACGTTGCGGCGACAGTGAATTTATACCATTAAATATTTGACTTAACCCATTTTCGAAGAAAAAAATGTCAAAGCGTAGACCAAATGAAAATGCATATAAGAATAAGTACACAAATGTATTATATTTGACTTGACTCATTATGGAGAAAACTTACTTCGAAACGTAAATCAACTTGGATTTATAACGAAACGTACTTAAAAATAATCACGTAAGAAAATAGTGTTTTTTTACGTTAAAGAATGGTGCCACACATTGCAAATGTAGACCAATAAAAAAACGAACATAAAAATAACACGAAAAAGTATTATACTTGGCCCAAGTACATAAAAATAAGCACGTAAAAACTCGAGGTGTCAAAATGACATTTTATAAAGTTTTTAGAAAGGTAACAAGGTGTAAGTGCCATTGTCAAAAGTTGACGGTTTGAATAAAAAAACACCATGGATGGCATTGTTGTAAATTTGATAAAGAAAAACAATTAATATTAAAAAAACTATTGGTAAAAGGATTAGATGGCATTTTTGTAAATTGGGCAAAGAAAAACAATATAGAAATATAGGATTTGTCTGTCTTAGGCACTATTCCTATGACACCATTTTTTGTTATATATAATAATAACCAGTGGTATCGATGGTCGCGCGATGCATGCCTTGCACCTTTGTCAACAACGAAACATAAACCCAATCTCTTTCACAAAACATACAACTCTTTTAACAGAAAACACAGTAAAAACATAACATAAATTTGTGTAAGAAAATAGCCGACAAAACATAGAGGAAACCATCATTGTAATAAATAAAAATAATTGTTGTTACAATTGAATTCATAAAAAATACAAAACGTATTGTTACAACTCCATCCATAAAAAACATAAAAAAAAACATTTCTTATTAAATGCCTAATGCGATCAAATGACGTCTTCATGCATCGGGTGGCACAAACCAACACTAAGCAACCCTCACTGCAGCCATCATTTATATTAAAACTTGCATCAGCTAAGACGGATGAATAACTTAATTGGTTCAGAGTTTTGCAGAAGCATGGCTGCAAGGCGGATTGCAAGTTAAGACCTGTCGTTCAACGATCTTGCCACGCCATCGTCATTAGTTGTCCAAAAGTATGTGTAACTCATCATAACCCAATTAAACAGATCTGAACATCAAATTTCATGCAACCCCCAAAAATGTAACAAAAACAAAGCAAATTTAAGAAAGACATGAAGAACAACGACAGGTGATAGATTTGGAGAAGCCACCTTGGTGTCCAGATCGTTGATTCATCACTCAAAGGTGTCAACGCAAGTCCTAACGTGGGAGCCAATCTTAGAGCTAAATAGAGGTGTTAATAAAATCAATAACAATAGTAAACAATAGAAAAAAACACATAAACAACGCAACAAATAAAGTGATGTAAACGTGACAAATAGAATACACAACTGACAGACTTGGCGAGCCGCGTTGGTGTCCAGATTATTGATTCATCACTCAGGGGTGTCAACGCAAGTCCTAACGCGGGAGCCAGTTTGAAAGTACATAATTACAAATAAGGGTTCATCACAGAAAGCATAACTTTCTAAGACTCAGAAAGGGTGATCAATTGTGGTTTCGACGAAACTATCGCCTCGCCATAACAACACAACCAACCCTTCTTTATCATCATCGCCTTAGGTCCTATTTTTGCCAAACTACGAAACTGCATAACAAAACTGATAATGAGTTTTAACAGAATGCAGGTATTCTAATATTTAATAACCAAATGCAAATGGCACCCAAATGATGATCACCAATGCAACCATCAACCATGCATCCATTAAAACATACTGATGACTGAATAAAAATACCGAAAACGTATGAAGCTCACAAAACCCAGATGAACGACAACATGGGTTATAACAGAATGCATGTGTCATGAAGTACTTTGAAGAACAGAAATACAAAAAACCCAGGACAGCAGAATCGAAGGTTCTTTGGCATAATAAGATGAGGTTTACTATTCTATAGTTACTAAATAATTGTAATTATGTATTAAAAGGCGTTGTAAACATAGCGAGGAACATACCACAGACAGAGACGTGTAAAGCAGCACAAAGATTATTATTTGGGAAAAAAATTGATCCCTAAAGAATCAAACGCGGGGCAACTGCGAGTGAAACAACGATTTGAACAGTAACTGAAGTTTTCTGCCCTTTATCATGTTTTATATAACATTCTTTCCAATAATCATTCAGTATTGTGCTTTGGTATCGTAACAACCCGACCAGGAGGGGGCTGGACGTTACGACAGTTTGGTAACAGACTTGCACAACGGAAGCAACGATAACGAATATTTAAATGTTATACAATTTCTAATCCAAAAATATAAATACAACACTAAAATAAATAGTCTAATATTTATGCAGAGACGAAACGCGGCGGTCGTCGAAGTAGTCGATAAGGTGTTATCTGCTAGTCGATCCAAATCTCTATCCATGCTTAGCTCTAGTGCTCTATACCGCTACACTTGCAGCTTGAATCCTCTACCATAACAATCTCTAGTCCACACAAGCAAGCATATACCTCGTCCTCAAGATTATCCAACTGAACACATGCTTAAAAGAGTTTTGGGTCAGCAATTACGCTGGTGAGTCCGTGTAAGTAGTTAAGTAAATCCAAAACAGTTTAACAGTTCAAAACAAGTTTACACAGTTCAACACAGTTTAACACACGTGATGTACAAGCGACCCCTCAACCCTAACACTAGATCTATCTACTGCCATTATAGATCTACAAGGCATAATATATGCCGCAACGGTCCGCAGGCCTCAGTGGAGGGTTTCCCGGTTCCCTAGTCCCGGGTCCACTGTGCGTGGGGGTTTCCCCAAGTAGTACTACCCATATATTAAGTGGCTCACCTATGAGTTAACGAGTGTCAGTATAATCCGGCAGCTAGTATCTTGTCACATCACAGTTTTAGACACACAAGCATATGTTCACCCCAAAACAGTTAAAACACGAAAAAGGGGAATGGTACACGGAACTCACCTTTGGTTGCATAATAATGGTATCCGGTGTCTTGAGCCTGTCTATTCATCATATGCCGAGTCCTAACAAGATCACGAGTATTAGCGCGTGTAACCCATATCGCGGTTACACATATGGGCACACTTAGGTCCTATATCCAACTTCCAATTGTCGAGTTCATCATCTTATGTTACACTAGTCACTAGATGAACAATGTTTATGTCACGTTGTTTATATAGTTCTTCGAGTTCCAAATGTCGGGTTATTAATTATGTGTATGTACTTATAATTATCTAAAGTCTCTAGTCCAAACGTCCATTTATAATCTCGTATCCAAAGGTGTATAGTCCAAGTTAATATAGATATATATACGGTCATTAAGTGTCTCTTGTCATATATTCGCTAGGTCCGTTTAAGGTCTAATGTATTCACAAGTGTGTCTTATATCTTATATCCAATAGGTTCGTTTCAAGGTTCAATGCTCCATAGATCTATTTCGTTTAATACCTTGGTCGTCTAGCTATGGTTCTATCTCTTAATCGTCCATATATCCAACTAGGCGTATACAATTATTGTGATACTATTATTAGTTTGTCCAAACGTCTTTATGAGTTATCCGTATGCCATTTATCATTCCAAATCTCTTATAACCCATATATTAATATCACCAAAGTGTCTTATAATTTTCAACATATATTTATATTTGTAAGTTAACTCTATTGGTTTATTCAAGAGGTTGAGTCCGGGTTCAAGATGTTCGCTAAAGTCCCACACGTGTTAGTCCGCTAAATAATATACTAAACAGTAAGAAGGTTTGGGTTCTTGCTTTATACCTCTCGACACACCTTCGGTTTGACTATGTTGACTGGTCAGTTGACCAACGTTGACTTTCGTTGACCTGTGTTGACCGAGTCAACTGGGTGACTCGGGTCTAAATCCTTCATCTTCCACACAATAACTACCCTCAATACTCATCACAACCCTATAGAACCACCAGCTTCGCCACCTGTGACCACCTCGGCAACCACCACCACCATCATCACCACCTAGCAACACCATCTCAACCTTTTACAACCAATCAACCCAAACATTGATTAGTTAACCCTTAACCAGAAAAGAAGAGGAAATAGAAGTTATTATCTAAACTTACTGATCTGGTCGGAACCCTAATCGAGCCGCTGCCGCCATCTCCATCTTAGTCACCGTCGTCCGCCTTTCTTCCTTATCTTTGTCTCCCTCCCTCTCTTCCTTCTCTGTTTTTCTGAATAAGCCGGTTGGCCGGAGGCCAGAACCGGCATCCTCATCTCTCTCTCTCTCTACCTTCTGTCCCGATCTCTCTCTCTCTCTCTCTAATCATCCACTTTCTCTCTCAAGAAAAAGGGGGTATGGGGTTGTTGTGGTTGGTGCCGCTGGAGACGATAACCGGAGCTCCTCCTCCGGTTCCTCTCTCTCTCTCTCTAATGTCTCTTTCTCGCTGCTCGGTCCTTTCCCTCTTTCTAAAATATAGTTGGGTATAAAAAGGGGAGGGTGTGAGGATGCGTGTGTCGGTTATAGTCGGAGGTCACCGGAGATGGTGGTGGCCTGAGGCCTTCCTCCGCCAGTCTCTCTCTCTTTCTAAATTCTAAAGTGTGTGTTGTGTTTGGTAGACAGACAAACAGGGAGCACAAGAATGGTTTGGGGTTTTTATAGTATGGCTTGTTAAATGGTTTTATTTGTTGTGTTGTCAAACAAAAGGAGGGACATGTGTCCCCCTCTAATGGGGACATGTGTCCCGTGTGGTGACTAGTCAATGGTCACGGGTCGGGTTCGTAATCGGGTGTCGGTTTGGTCTCGCGTCGCGTCAAATATTACTTCCATCGCCAAAATAACTAGATAATTCATTAGTTCAGTTTCACATTCGGTTGTACCTAATTATTTTACTATTGGTTTATTTATTATAATACTTTTAGTCGCGGAAAATTTTGGGCCCTACGTCCGGGTTGTTACAGGTTTAGTAGCCTGTGGTGATCTTTGATACACCAAACAATCGAAGTCAGTTGACCAAAGTTACTGTTAAAATCACTAGCATATTCGGCCTCAAAACCATCACTGGCTCAGCAAACGCATCATAGCCATGCTTTTATTTTGAAACATAAATTAAGGCTCAGGGAAGGGCAATTAATTATGGGTGCAATTAAACTATCACCTCGCCAAAACAATATAATGTACCGTTCCTTAACATCATCGCCTTAAGCCCTCTTTTTACATGATCTCCACAGAACTATAAAACACATCAAAGTTCAAGCCACAACCCGTGATGAGAAATTATAAATCTATTAATAGGCTAATTATATATATATATATACTATATTATAATGCATGAGGGAGGGGTATTTTAAGATACCCAAAAGTTAAGAACTAATTTTTCATTAACAACCTTAAAATGGGGGTAAAATAGTCATTCATACATTATTTACACTTTAATACCCTATCTTATTT
The DNA here is from genome assembly GCA_028751855.1 of Ambrosia trifida. NCBI lineage: Eukaryota > Viridiplantae > Streptophyta > Magnoliopsida > Asterales > Asteraceae > Ambrosia > Ambrosia trifida. Next base: position 22,043,640 of record CM054132.1, read on the forward strand.
ACACTTTAATTCCCTAATTTTTAGTTACTAATTACATTTTCCTCCCCTCATCTACAAAATTATAATTTCTTTTATTTAATTCTATCATAACTTTAAAAGTATTATATTTTAAAAACATTTGAATATACCATGACGACCAGCTCATTTTTGTCGACATGTCGGTGTTTGTCGTAATCAATACCGATGTGTGGATTGAAATGTACAAGAAAGAATGCCTTATGTACAAGTGATTATTGCATTTTATGTTTTAAATACTAATTAGATGAAATATAATATGGATTTATTATTAATATGGATGTTGAATCATAACACTATTTCATGATCAAGTAAAACTAAAAATTGTAAAATCGAATTTGTTGTTAAATATTGTTCCGCCCAATAATGAAAAATTCACATAAATCAAATGCAACGATTTAAAAAACCAAACAAGGCACTCGAAATCTACATATCAGCTTTGGTGATTCTTAAAATATGATAATGTTGTTAAACATTATGGTTCATCATTGCTTTGACAGACAAATAATTTGTCACACAGTAACAAAACTGCAACACAAGACTGGGCTCTAAGAATGCTTTATCACGTTTGTTACTGATAACTTCAATTGTAGTACCATATTTAAATAATCAACATTAGCAATATGTGCATATGTATATAGGCATGCATGCATATATTAACAGGTATACACATAACTATAATTAACTAAAAGAAATCTCATTAAAGTTTTAAATAAACATAACTAGCTACATATATAAAACTTTAAAATAATTAAGTTTAGAAAAAATATAAAAATGCATTGTAGATGTTAATTATAGGTAAATTTCTTTTAAAAACCTCAGCTACGTCAATTTGGTAGAAAACACATGATGCGTATTATATATCTATGTGATATGAACATCTATGTTAATAACAACAAAACTCCCTAATTTGAAGGGGTTCTTTTTAACAAAGTTTTTTTTTTAAAAAAAAAAGATAAACACAATAATTTTTTACACTTTAGTCAAAGATAAACAAAATTTCCTAATTTAAAGGGGTGGGAAAATCATCAATTTCAAAATTTAAACCATGTGCTAACCTACTAAAGTTTAACAAAATTTCGTAATTTAAAGGGGTAGGAAAATCATGAATTTGAAAATTAAACCATGTGCTAACCTACTAAAGTTTATTCTATAAATACATACTAATGAACACCTATTTCACTTGCTAAAATACGTAGGCATGGATACTGAATTCAAAAGTTGAAGCTTCTAATGTTGGTTATTTGTTAGTTTATGGTATTCATTCGTCCCGTTTTACTAATTATACTTTTTTATACATATCTTAATCATTTAAGTGTTAACTTCTTGGTTTTGCAGATTCATTTAGATGAAAAACATACGGAGATGAACAAACCAATAGCCATACAAGCGTCTAAAGTAGTGTCTAAGGTTGTATTTATTAATGTTTAATTTTTTAATATTAACACGACTGTTATTTTATGTGGTATATTGTATGTGTTTTAGTGCAGGATAATGGTGATAATAGTGTTGAGATTATTTGTTATGGTGCAATGTTTAGTCCCTACAAATCTGATCTTCAACATGAATTTAGTGAATAAGTAATATCAACATTTATTTCATCTTCTATTAACTTGTTTATTAAATATTTTTAATTTATTTTAAGGATCAGATGCATGAAATTAATAGGAAGAGATCTAAGAGGCTCTCTTAATGGAAATGGAGTCAAGTTATTGATCTAGACAGTTCTGATAAAAATGACAATGAAGACATATTTGATGACACTTTAGATGTAATAATCAAACATGGAGAAATACAAGAAATTTCAGTGATCGTTCTTGATGGCGAATGGTGGGTAGACAATATAGATGAGATCATGCATACTTGGAACGTGTATGACTAAATTGATCTCATGACTCAAGTAGTTCGCTAGCTTTTATTTTTCTCAACTTTTATGTTTATTAATACTTATTTTTCCTTTCGTATGTTACTTTATTTTATCAAATGTTTCTTAAAAGTACTTTACAATTTAAATGTTAAATCTTTTTAGTTACTAGACATGTGTAACGCCTATGACGTATATCCACCGCAATGATGCTACAATAAATACTATACGAATTTGAAATAAGTACCGAAATAAAAAGTGTCACTCCCGCCGCATCGCGTGGGTTTCCTACTAGTATATGTATATATATATATATATATATATATATATATATGCCTTAATAGGCAATCGATTTGAACAGTATAGCTTATGGCCTTTACTGTTCAAACTGGTTTGATCTTTCCCAATCATCCTGATCGGAAGTTTTATAACCTCACGTTTTTTCACAAACATACTTTAAGGCTAAAAAAAGGCGATTAACTGTGGCTTCAGTAAAACTATCGCCTCGCTATAACAGTATAACAAACTATAGACTCAATCAACTCAGTCAAAGTCTCCATCTCTCCTCAATCATAGCATAGTCAAATATTGTAATTTATTGTATTAAAAAGGGAGATATTCTCTCCTCAATTTCTTCTAATTCTCTTGTATATATTGTTGATAGAATGATATGCAAAATCACTGAATTCCTCAATTGTCTCATGGTATCAGCCTGAGATCCTTTTTTCCTCCATTTTTTCTTCCTTCTCTATTCGATTTCTGCTCCTTTCTTCTCCATCCATGGTTGCAAACTCTGATTTGTCTGCTATTCCTCTTCATTCTTTGAGTCATCTCATAAACATCATGCTCACCTCTCAAAATTACAGACCTTGGGAAAAGCAAATTGTACCTGTCCTCACTTATCTCAACCTAATCGGCCATGTAGACGGCACCTCTTCTCCTCCAGCCGAAACCATAACCATAAATGACCAACCTACTATTAATCCTGAGTTCACGGCTTGGAAGGCAGCCGACCAAAAGGTACGTTTGCTAATCAATTCTACTCTCACAGAGGAGTCCATGGCTGAAACTATTGGTCACAATACCGCCCATTCAATTTGGAAAGCTCTTGCAAATGCTTACCGTCATTATTCCGTTGAACGCATTCATAATCTAAAAGATGTACTTAGAACACTTCAAAAAGGTACCTCCACCGTATCCCAATTTGGTTGGGAATTCAAAGCCTAAACCGATCAACTAGCCGCTATGGTCACCCCGTTAGCGATGAGGATAAACGCCATTAGTTTCTCTGTGGCCTAGGCGCCTCTTTCGAAAATTTCTCCACTTCTCAAAGAACAATTCATCTCGCTCCCTCTTTTCGTGACCTTCTTGCAAACGCCGAAAATCAGAAAATATTTATGCAAAAACTTCATGGAAATCACATTCTCGATGCCGCCTTTTATGCTAATCATCCCAAATAACCAACTCTCGTTCCAACAACTCAACTCGAGGCCGAGACAGATTCACTTCCTCTCGTGGCAGGAGTGGTAGCTACAACAAACAAGCCCCTCATTGCCAACTATGCCACAAAGAAGGACATTACGCAAGTGCTTGTCCAAATATTGCTTCAAATTCTCAAAAGGTTGGTTCTCTAGATGCAAATCTTGCACACGCCTTCCATGCTCAATGTAACATTGCCTCGGACACTCCTGATTGGACTGCGGATTCAAGTGACTCATATGCTCCCAAATGACCACAGTTTAAATAATTCTCAACCATAATATGGTAATATGCGCGTAACGTTTGGTAATGGTCAATCATTACCATTACACATATCGCTAACACAAACTTGAGTGACAACATTTATTTACAAAATGTTCTTGTTGTCCCAAATCTCACAAAAAATCTACTTTCTAATAGTAGACTTACAAATGACTCTCTTTTTGACGTTTTGTTTTCTAACAATTATTTTCATATTCAGGACCGAAAAACGACTCAAGTTCTTGCTAGAGGCAATTGCGAAAATGGCGTCTACGTCCTCACCCAAAGTCACAAGCCTCTTGTTGCCGCTCTTTTCGCTTCGCATCTTCCTGCTTCATTCAATAAATGGCATAGTTGTTTAGGACATGTTTCTTTCGATACTATTGCCAATTTAAATAAACGTGGTCATGTTTTTGTTACATCATTATTACCCAAACCAGGTTTATGCACTTCTTATGAATTGTCCAAAGCTAAGCATTTTCCTTTTAATGAAAACACAAAACGTGCTCAACATGTTTTAGATCTCATTCATTGTGATCTTTGGGGACCCGCACTCGTCATCTTAACGGATGGTTACTTATATTATGTAATATTTGTTGATGACCACTCTCGATTCACTTGGTTCTACCCTCTCAAAGCCAAATTGGATTTTTATAACACCCTGGTCGCTTTCTTAAACTTTGTACAAAATCAATTTTCTTGCAAAGTTAAAGTTTTTCAAAGCGATGGTGGAACCGAATTCACCAACAATCGAGTACAACAATGTTTTCAACAACATGGCATACATCATCGTTTGTCTTGTCCTCACACCCCACAACAAAATGGTAGAGCCGAACGAAAACATCGGCATCTAACTGAAACATGCTTGGCTATGATGTTCAACACAAATGCCCCACCAAAATTATGGATTGATATGTTCACATCCGCCACATACATAATAAATCGTCTTCCCACACCTCTTCTTGAAAATAAATCACCTTTTGAGATTTTATTTCAACAACCACCTTCCTACTCAAATCTAAGAATTTTTGGATGTCGAGTTTTTCCATATTTACGTGACTACATCAAAAACAAACTTCTTCCGCGTAGTGCGCCTTGTATTTTTCTTGGATATAGCCCTAAATACAAAGGATTTAGGTGCCTAGATTCAACCACCGGACGCATCTACACAGCTCGCCATGCTAAATTTGATGAAGATCTTCTACCCTTTAAGGAATACTCCTCATCCTCCAACACTGACAATCTTCAAATGACAAATTTCGAAGATTACTTACCCTCACCAACCACCTCACCAAATCCTTCAACTCCAAATCCTTCTTAGCCCTCACCCAAACAATGTGCCTCCTGCCCACATCACATTCCACAACCCATCACACCTCTTGGACCCACTTCTCCAGTCCAATCCATACCTACCAAAACAACAAACAACCCACCCAACGTCCCACCCTCTCCTCCACACAACCCATCCAACGGTCCAAACCCGACTCCTTCATCCTCCAGCCCATTATCCACCCATCATCCCTCTCCTTCGCCCAGGCCAAACCCGAGCCTATCCGCCTATGACCCATCTCCCCAAAATAGCCCACATCACCCTTCCTCGGCTTCTTGCAACTCCAACGACCATCCTGATCCAAATCCACCACAACCTCCTCCTCAAAATCAATCTTCTCATCCCATGACAACTAGATCTAAATCTGGAATCTTAAACCCAAACACTTTGCAAACCTTTCCCACCTATCCACCAATAAACTTCAACACTCTCTTCATTCATCTAATCCTCCCAAAGGGATCAAAACAGCCCTTAAAGATCCTAAATGCTATGCACGATGAATTGAAAGCTTTGCATAACAACATAATATGGACTCTTGTTCCACGTCTATCCAACACAAATGTTATTGGTTCAAAATGGATTTATTGTGTCAAATATAAATCTGTTGGATCTATTGACTGATACAAGGCCCGTGTAACATCATGAAATTTTTCCCCAATTTTTGAATTGTTAAAATCACTACTTTACTCATCTCATACTTCTTTTGTTAAAAAAAAATTTATAGATATTGTGATCATTTTATAATTGGTATAAATTCAAACATATACAAGAATTTTCCAATATACCATGTATTTCAACCTCTTTATACTCTTTTTCTTTTTTTAATAATAATAATAATAATAAATTTTTAGCTATATATATATATATATGATAATATTAGAAGTAATAATATAAGTGATGAAACATATTTACTTTGGGTTTTGATAATATATTCTAAAGCTTTTAAGGTTAGTCCAACAATAATACCATAACCAAACCCAAACCCACCCTCTTAGCCCAAAATGCAGCCCACACCAACCTAAAATCTGGCCCAAACCCCATCCCCTTCACCCAACTCGCCCCTGGAGCCCCAGGTCCGACCTGACGCTACACCACCAACATGAAACGCGGTCTAAATCCCCTAATCTGCGTGGTTTCTGATATGGAAACTTTTCTAGATGTCCGAAATATGTAATAATCACCGGAGGACGCGTGATTGACGGGTATTTTGACCAATTTTACCGATTTATTAACTTTCCTTAGCAAAAAAATTGAATTCGTATATATAGATGATATTGTGACACTTAAACCTGCAAGAACACTAAGAAGGCGCCGATAATCATACCCTCAGTATCAATTTACAGACACAACCTTCAAATCGAGTGGAATCAAGCTTTGTGTTCGTTTTTCCCTTTTGGCTCGTGTACACCCATCTCGCATCGGTATGTATCAATTAAATGCAACTTTTGTTTAGTTTTAGGGTGTAGAATAAAAGCCCCATGCATCCAATCTCGATTTGTTACGAATCATTGATCTATTGAAAGGGTTAGTAGGTTAGGGTTTAACATAAACTGATTTGGGGAAGGAAGGTTGTTTTGAAAACTGTTTAAGTATTATACGATTCTGATTTTGTCATCAAAGCAAGCACCTAGACCAGTGGTCTGGGCGTCTCCTCCTCTAGACCAGGGTCCCGAGTTCGAGCCCAGCAGGGGCCGTTTTCTTTTTATTATTTTGTTCCAGCTTTTTCTTTTCCTTTTCTATTTATATAAATAGCTTATATGAATATGATTAATTGTTAAAAATAACAAATGTAGTCCAAAGTTTTTATAAAATTTATCATAGCTTCACAAAACTCTAAAGTTTATGTTTATGATTTTATTTTTCTGAAAAATATTTATTTATTATTTTTAATGTATTTATTTTGTTAAAATCATAATTAATTCATAGAAAATTCATTTTTAATCATTTTAACACCAAAATTTTTGTAGAGATATTTATAATCATATAAAACATTTTGGTAGTTTAATTTTCTGTAAAAATATTACTTTATCTAGTTTTACAATTTAATTATATTTAATTTATTTAATTCAATTAAATTCACTTTTAAATGAAAATGATATGGAAAATAATTTATTAAATTTCTTTCCCACTTATAATACATATAAAGTACTGTACAAAAATGAAAATAACATTTTTACACTTTATTTATATTTATTTCCCAATTATTTCATTATTAATAATAATAAATCAATTCAAAATACTGGAATATTAAAATTTTTAGTTTATAAAAAATTCTGAAATGTTTCTATCTCAGAATTAAGTTTGCTTGGAAATTTTCTATTTATTTGGGTTATTATTAATTTCCACTCTTAATTCATATTAATTAAAACCAATTAGAGTTTAATTCAAAAGCCCTAAAAATCCCCAAATTTTGTCTATGAAACCCTAAGTGCCCAATACTCGATAACCTAGACTCTTTTAAGTTTAGACGCTTATTTTGGGTACTTGAAACTTTAGGATGAGCTTTCGGGATTTGCCTCACATACATCCACGACGCTTATAAGTATATGCAACTTATTGAAGGTGAGTTTACATAGCCCCTTTACTCTATTTTCACTATTTTTGGGGTAAAACATGTTTAAACATTTTATACTATCATTTACTCATATTTACTTGTGATTCAATTACAACATCATTCTATCATTTGACTGTAACAAAAAGACACAGTACAATCATTAACAATGATCAAGCCGCCTGTTTAGATTATAGCACTATAGGTCTGACAAACCCATCCCCCCGCATAAATTCAGGGATGATCGATAACAGTAACAACATTTAACTAACTTGCGAGTTAGTCTTCAGTCGACACAAGGTTTGATTGTACAAAGACGCATTGTTACATGTCGGTATCATACTCTATCATCATACAACTGTGATTGTTGTACAAGCTATTGTTATCAATTATATTAAAAAACCTATGTATTCTTACCAACTTTTGTTGACCCAAAAATATTTTCAACTTAACATGTTTCAGGTTCTATTTGCTTGAAGAATCGAGTTATTGCTTGAAGATGTGTACATAGTATTATTCATTTTGATGTATGAATTTTTGTAAAACAGTTGTATGTAATTTATTTAAATCATTTAATGAAACTTATTATTCACCATGAGCTACTGAACAATCATCAATACGTGACATCCCGATGTTTCCGCCATCGGTTGGGGTGTTACAGCCCGTCTGTGGCTCAAGGATTCACTCAAGTACCATGCATTGATTTCTCACGCACTCCCGGTAGTCAAATCTTCAACCATTCGAGTCCTCCTTAGCCTTGCAACCATTGAACATTAGAATCTAAGCCAACTCGATGTTAACAGTGCTTTCTTAAACGACCATCTTAATGAAACCGTGTTCATGGAACAACCACCAGGATTTGAAAATCCAAAACATCCAACTCATGTGTGCAAACTCAATCATGCATTATACGGTCTAAAACAAGCACCGCGAGCAGGGTCGACCCATCTTTGTTCATTTATCACACAAACGACATCTTAGTTTAGCTCCTTGTTTACGTTGATGATATTATTCTAACAGTAAACAATGAAAAGTTCATCAACAACTTTACAAAAACTCTTCACAAGGAGTTCAAAATTAAAGATCTTGGTCCTCTAAACTTCTTCCTCGGTTTAGAAGTCATTCACACCAAAACCGGTCTTTTCCTAACTCAAGAAAAGTATGCTTATGACATTCTTACTAAAGTCAGTCTCTTAGACTCTAAACCCGTCACCACTCCCTTCACATCCAAAGATACTTTCAATTCTGCCGGTAAACCATTTCATGAACCCACTTTTTATCGCTCTCTGGTCGGATCCCTTCAATATCTTACTATAACCCGATCGGATCTCTCCTATGCCGTAAACCAAGCTAGCCAATATCTTCAAAATCCCACAACAACTCACTTTCAACTCGTAAAAAGGATCCTGCGCTATATCAAGGGCACATTATCTTATGGATTAACCTTTGATAGACGAACTAATCCTGTGTTACTAGGTTTTTCTGATGCAGATTGGGCACGGTGCATTGATACTAGAAGATCCACCTACGGATACTGCATTTACTTAGGTGGAAACCTCGTCTCTTGGAGTGCAAAGAAACAACCTACAGTTTCTAGATCAAGCTGTGAGTCGGAATATAGAGCTATGGCAAATACGGCTATAGAAATCATTTGGTTAACACATCTTCTATGAGAACTTCATGCTTTACCTCCAGGTCCACCCACGCTATTATGTGATAACAAGAGTGCTTTGTTCATCACTCAAAATCCAATATCTCATAAACGGGCAAAACACATCAATATTGATTATCACTTCGTTGGCGAATTGGTTGCCGCGGGTCGTCTTCACACCAAATTCTTCTCAACCGATCAACAAGTGGCTGATATCTTCACGAAAAGTCTACCAAAGCCACAATTTGAAAATTTTCGATCAATGTTGCGCTTTGGACCTACTCCAACTTGCATTGACCGGGGGGGATAGACTCAATCAACCCAGTCAAAGTCTCCATCTCTCCTCAATCATAGCATAGTCAAATACTGTAATTTATTGTATTAAAAAGGGAGATATTCTCTCCTCAATTTCTACTAATTCTCTTGTATATATAGTCGATAGAATGATATGCAAAATCACTAAATTCCTCAATTGTCTCACAAACCCTTCTATAACATCATTGTCTTAGGCCTCCCATAATGAATCATTAAATTTGCATGCCAATAAATATATTGATAAAATGCAGTTACCATTCATGTAGACACAAATTAGGGCCAAAATGAAACATACCGGGTTGCTTGTGTTAAGCCATCCCACTTGGCAGTTTAACAGCCATCATAAGCGAATATCATGTACAACGTTTCAAACTCAGACACAAATCATAACCTTCAATAACCAATGTAAAAGCATGTTAATCCCAACAAACAAAACATCATAGGCTCCGTAAACGCATCAACGCCTCACTTTTGCATCAGTAGACAACATAAATATAAAAAAACCATTGAACCACACACAACAAACATTCTTTAACCTCATGCAAGCAGGCCGAGGGGAAAATAAGTATTTAACGAAAAATAATAATCAATGCACGACATCCGAATTATGCCAACACCATTAAAAATAATATTTTACCACCTTATAATCACTTAAAAAACATAATGGTTCATCAGCTGATCAAAAAACATATAACATTAACAAAACACAACATGTATGGATGCCACCAAAATGATGATCACCAATGTAAGCATCAAATATGCATGTTTGAGAACGTAGCCATGATCGCATAAAAAAACAAAAACGTATGAAGCCACAGAATCAATCAATAAAAAAATGTTTGAGAACAGCGAAAGGTTGACATTAAGCACAACCACAATTCACAAGGTAGGCAAAGCCACGTTGGTGCTTAGGTCGTTGATTCATCACTCAAAGGTCTCAACGCAAGTCCTAACGTGAGAGCCAATTCTAGAGCTAGACACAAAGGCTAAAAAATTCAATAAGAATAGTAAACAACTGAACAAACAGACACACAGAATACACAACTGACAGACTTGGTGAAGCCACGTTGGTGTCCAGATCATTGATTCATCACTCAGAGGTGTCAATGCAAGTCCTAACATAGGAGCCGATTCTAGACCTAGAACAGCAAACAACTCAATAAACACGTACACAATGCAACTGACAAAAGCTCAAATGTTTTGACCCATTATCCAAGTCGCAAATGACATAAAGAAAACTTCCAAATTGGTTTTAAACTTGTCTACTAAAGTACAAAAATAAGTGAAACTGAGTTTTATAACACATAGGAAGCGGTTTTACATACATAAGTGGCAATCCTACATACAAAATTGTAACACATCGGAGGTCCTTTAGGAAGCCGTTTCACATACCCAAGAGACAGTCCTACACACAAAATTATCCCATTATCAACCTTAATAGGTAATACCAACCTCCTATTTATAACCCATAGGAGGCGGTTCTACATACAAAATTGTAATACATAGGAGGTCTTTTTTTACCCCAACCTGATCAGGTATTAGCGTCATTTTGACTTTTCTTTAAACCCCATCCAGGTTCATCTGCAGTGACCGCTGCTTTCACTAGTGGGCCACCGCATATCGTTTTCGGCTAAATATGGAAAGTATTTAAATCTTTCATTGTTGGATCTGGTGGATCATCAACCTCAGATCAATATATCATAACAATCAAAGACATGCTTAATTTTATATGCAGATAAAAGTGCAAATAACAATAACAAACATATACCAACAAAAATTGATAACAAAGACTTATTCAAACACCAAGAAACATTCACCATTTGACACGTAGACCTGGCCTTGATAAGCTCATACACACATGACACCGAAAACCATTACAACTTAATAAAAGATTTTTTTATAAAATAAACAATACAACACACAACAGTAAAGCCATAAGTTAAAAAACCTAAAAGACTAAACTATCAATCATATTGCTTCAAACCAATCAACCTAAACTATCAATTCTATTCCTTTCTATTGGTTGATCAACAACAACTTCAAAAAAGCAAAGACACATAAAAAAACATTGAGACAGACACAACAAGCTTTGTTTTAACCTCATGCAATCAGACCGATAAAAAAAGTTATCTAACCAAAACTAATAATAAATGCATGCCATTAAAAAATAGCAACGGAGGTTGAAGACCTCCATCCCTTCATTTACAGGCTAATTAACGAACCACCATCATCTAAACAAATGTAGACGATGACGGCAGCTAGGGTTTAGCAGGAAGGGGGTCTCCACCCCTTAAATCACATGCCAACCCACAGTCACCATCATCTAACAACCGAAAAAGAAACAATGACGTTAGCGGCAAGGGTTTAGCACACAAACACACAAAGAGGACGGCTAGGGTTTTGCAAGAAAGGGGCCTCCATCCCTTGAATCACAGGCCAACCCACGACCATTATCATCTAACAACTGCAAAACAAATGTAGCCTGGGCGGCTGGGGTTTAGCAATTAGCACACAGACACACAAACACACACTTATGAAATACAGATTATAAAGAAAAACAGAGACCGGGATAAAGAGTATCAGAGAAGATCAATACCTGCCATTCGATTCCGGCGTAACACCAGATACGTATGACAATGGTGGTTTCGAAAAATCAAGACGGTCATTATTGACGGTGGATGAAAAAGGAAGATGAAGGAGTATGTTACGCATAAGTGTTCGAGAGAGAGAGAGAGAGATGTTATTATAAAGTGAAGAAGGCTAATGAACCACCAAAACACACACCCCCATAAATACCTATCTGCCAAACACAACCCAAAAATAAATTAGCAAAAAAATAGCCCCCCCAAAGAATCGAACCCGGGTTGACTGGTTTATAAAGATCACCACAAACCACTGAACCAAAGCACAATATTGAATGAATACTACAAATGATGTTATATAAACCATTATAAAAGGTGCCAAACCAAAGTTACTGTTCAAATCGCTGGCCTATAAATAGATTTATAATTTGGGCTCTCTAAGATGAAGAAAAATATCATCATACGAGTACCGAAAGTACTTTATATTGTTATGTTGAAAAAACTAAAAAAACTATACGGTATCGACACCAATACTAAGATAGTATTGGTTCATTTTTCCACGATAAAGAAAAATACCACTAAATCAGAACCGAAAGTATCAATATATGAGTAGCTGTTATGAAATGCTCATCCTTAAAAGAAAAAAAAAAATCATTACCCCATACCAAATTAAAGGGGGTTATAAAAGTTTTTTTTAATATTGGTACACGTTAGAAAAAAATTTGATAGTGCATGTTAGCAAGAAAAGGTGGTGCACAATAGCAATTTGACACTATTAAAGTTTTACTTTAATAGGGTATATAATAATAATTTGTGTGTAGGTTAATAAGTAAATAAGCATGCTTTTAAAATATGTATAAATATGAGGGATTTATATATAAAAACGTTATTTGTAAATTATGAGATGAGTAAAAATGAATTATCAAGATGTGTGTTTTCTAAGAGACCCGTTATTTTCTTTCTTTCTTTTTTTATTTTTTATTTTTATAGTAAGAAATGTCTTAGATTTTGTAGTTCGGGTCGTATAGTTTATGTTTTAGTTGTTTATGTGGTTTTCCGGATATTTTTTATTTTTATTACTAGTTTTTATCCCGGTAGCGTCCTGGGTTGAAATATCTAATATAACATAATAAAATATATTATTATTATTATTTTAAACAAATCTCTGCCATAAGTTATCATATTCAAATATAAAAAAAAACGAATCTCTGCGCCGGGGTATAAATCTAGTGCCATTACAAATGAATTCGGAAGTTTGTAATCGATCATTCTAAAAAGAACTAACATGAAATAAGAAAAAAAAGTTAATTATTGAAATATCAAACGCATTAGTCTAAGGGTTATGTGATGCGTTAAAAAATTCATGGGTATATGATCGGGTATGTAGTTCGGGTATTTGGGTATGTTGTTTCGGGTAATCGGGTCGGGTATCACCTAATCCCAGACCCGACCCAAACCCACAATTTTTTTTAAACTAATCCCAAACCCGACACAATACCTGTCGGGTTACAAAAAATAGTCATTTTTTTTTCTCCGATTTTTATATAGCACTATGAATCTCGTTGGAAAGATAATAAAACGATCGTTAATTTGGTGTAATTTTTTTCTTTAAAAAATATCGTATATAAAAGATATTAACGTTTAAAAGTTATTGGAGGAAACACGAGAGATTTTATAATAAAGGTTTAATATTTAGATTTAGTAGATTATGTATTTAATAGATTAGGTTAAAGACTATAATGGATTAGGTTAAATTATATTTATTTCTTTTTTTTTAATTGGTTTAGAGTTGCCACATCACATCCTATGTGGCATCTCTCAAAGAAGAGATTGCATAAGAGCATGACATGTAGGATTAATCCCTTTGCAATATATATATACTAGCTGATTACCCCGGGAAGGTCCCGGGGTTGAAAAATCTAATTTTATGTGATAACCTATTGCAAATAGCTCAAGTTAACTAACCACAAAATCTCTCAATCATTGCATGTTCATAGTATTCTAATCAGTAATAACTCATATTCCCCACAAAATCTAATTTTACATGATAACTTGAACACTTTGTGTGTTTTTTTCCTGTATGAACGAAACCCCACAAAAAATAGTCGATTTTTTCTCTGTTTTTTATATAGCACTATGGTACTCGTTGGAAAGATAATAAAACGCTCGTTAATTTGGTGTAATTTTTTTTCTTTAAAAAATCCCGTATATAAAAGATATAAACGTTTAAAAATTATGGGAGTAAATATGAGAGAGAAAATTTTAAATTTATTTTTAAATTGTTTTTTTCCTAAAATAACTCAATTTAATTAAAAAAGGAAACAATTCAAAAACACTAAAAACTCTCCATTATGATGCCACATGGCACTCTTAAGGGAAGGTTGAGGCCTCCATTGCACGCCACGTCAACATATACGTTTTCTTTTATATATATAGATTAATTTTTTTTTTTTTTTGCTAATTAGGGTTTTATTTTAATAAAGTTTGGCAAAAATGAATTTTTTGAAATTGAGGTTTTCTCATAGGTACTAATTTATAAATCCTACATTTATCCATGTTTAACAAATTTTCATACGATTCTTTAAAACTTTCGACCTTAGGCCAAGCAATATGGGGTTCGGCAAAGGGTGATGAAATATTTTATTTTAGTTTTATTTTACTAATGAAAGATTTTTATTTTGATTATTGAATTATTTAATTTAGTTTTAATTTTTAAATGTGTAACAAAACTAAAACAAAAATTATGTAAAAAAAATCTATTTTTTTTAAAGGAAAAGAAAATCTATTTAAGAAAGGTGAATATGCTAACCAAAACATAGGTTTTGTGATGGGGGGATGACGAAAGATATGATTATTGTTGTATTGTCGTTTCAAATTATTCAACTACTTATTTAAAGCATGAGAATGGAGAAAATTACGTGTTAGGTCGCATAGTGTAGGTAAAAATACTAGTCTATACATATAATAAACCAAAGCCATTTTGATTACATGTCATAATATTATGCAATCTCTCTTTTGAGAGATGCCACATAGGATGTGATGTGGCAACTCTAGACCAATTAAAAAATATATGATTTAAATATGATTTAACATAATCTATTAAATACTTAATCTACTAAATTTAAATATTAAAACTTTATTATTTTCTCTCTCATGTTTCCTCTCATAAATTTTAAACTTTAATATCTTTTATATACGAGATTTTTTAAAGAAAAAAATGACACCAAATTAACGAGCGTTTTATTATCTTTCCAACGAGTACCATAGTGCTATATAAAAAACGGAGAAAAAACGACTATTTTTTGTAACCCGACAGGTATTGTGTCAAGTTTGGAATTAGTTTAAAAAAAATTGTGGGTTTGGGTCGGGCCTGGGATTAGGTGATACCCGACCCAATTACCTTTTTTTATATTAGAATATGATAACTTATGGCAGAGATTTGTTTAAAATAATAATAATAATAATAATAATAATAATAATAATAATAATAATAATAATAATAATAATATTCATTAATCATATATTGGCAAGTCATTAGTTATGTTGTCATATTAGATATTTTATTATGTCAGATTAGACATTTCAACCTGAGAGGCTCTCCAACAGGTAATTGCTATATAGATGCCATTTTTATAGTTTAAATACTTTCAATTTTATTCACTTTACTTAGATTTCTCAACCCGGGACGCTCCCGGGGTATAAGCTAGTTTCTATACATATGCTTAACCAAAGCTGAATAAAAAAAAATAATATCCAGATCACCCGAGAGGGGTTTCAAACCCAAGACCTTCAACTTTATAATGCGTGGGTTTGCCACCAAACCAAAACGTAGACAATCAAGTGATAAACATTTAAACACCAAATTAATAACACATTTGAATGCCATAATGGTCTGCCACTTAATCATACGAAAATGTGTGTAATCGTATATACAGTTAGAGGCTGTTTGATTGATTAAGTACTAAATCATTAAGAGGTCAAAATACATAAAATGTCTGAATGGTTAAGTTCTGAATCATTAAGTTAGACCTCTTAATGATTAGTTTTCTTCTCTCACATTGGTTCAGCTTAGTTCAGTGCTTAATGGTTCAGTTACATCCCAAGTTTAGCCTTAACCATTCCATTCAGAAGCTGAAATAAACACGTTGAATGCTGAATCATTGAGCACTGAATGGTTCAGAGCCTCATTAAGAGGCTTACCAAACAGCCCCTTAATCATATTGCAATGAGCTACATATCATATGTTGAAAGCGACTTTTAAAGTAGAAAAGTAACCTCTAAAGTATGCCCTTAACTAGAGTCGACGGAACACATAGTGATCCATTAACATACTAGCCCAATTATGATCTATACAGGGTATCATTCCCTACATTTACATTGAGCATAAAAGGTGGTCTCAAGCCTTCAACCTTGCACCTCTAACCCCTAACGAGTGTTTTTTTCATGTTTGTTGTACAAACTTAAGGCTATGAGGTGTGATTCCTCCTTTCTCTCCCTTGTCCATATCAGCAACACATCATTTCCCTATTCTCTTTTATTTTTTTATTATTTAATTTAAAAAAAAGGACAAAGAAAGAAGATGTGGGAGGGAGGGTGTCACACCCTCAAAATCCACTTGCGGAGTTTTACCGCGAGGCGCATGACAAACCAGGATCCAAACCAACGATCACAATAAACAAGTCTAAATTAACATATGCAATTTCAAAAACATAGTTTAAATATCCAGTTACAGCGGAAGCTTATTACTAAACATAATCCAAAAGTAAACCAAATTATTCAATGTTTGAAAACCATGCATTCCTAACTAGACGCCGTGCAGACGCGTGCGCCCTAGTTCCATTGTGCTACCTTAGCGACCTGAGAAAAACATGTAAAAGTTTACGTCAGCACAAAAATGCTGGTGAGTTTACAGGTTTTGTAATCAAAGTACCAAGTTCAACCTGTCCATACTATAACAATTTGCAACCCAATGTACGCTAGCTAGGCGTATGTTTATTACCACTACGATTGGAAAACCATTACTAACTCGCAAACCAGATGTTGTGCTCGAATAGTAAACCAGTTCCTGTTTGAGACAATATGCACTCGCCCGGCCCTCCAAGCCGACGAGCGGGGTTGGTCACTCCCAATAGATCTATTCACATTTCCCCGTTGTGCTAACCCGCACATTCATGGTTTCCCCCGGGACTTCCAAAGATCGTATAGTAAACCATAGAAACCCATAGTATGACAGTTGTTACCAAAACATAAGTTTAACACATGTTTTCTCCCCCAAAAAGTGAAACCAGTTAAAAGAGGGGCCGTAAACTCACCTTAGGTTGCGTTACTTCGAAACACGAATAATATCAGCAAGCTATGCTAGTCCCTTAAAGCGGCGACCTAACATATGACAGTTACAAGTACTTAGACTAATAACCCGTAGGTTAGTTAGTCCCTAGATGTCCAGACCATAACCAAGTTCGTTTAAAAACACCGTGACTGTTAAATTAACCCAAAGTACAAGACTCGACATCCCATTGGTGACCCGAGACTTCCCGTGTTATACTTACACTCACAAACATACAATCATGCAACACACACTTAACATACGTTAAAGTCCAACAAGTTATAGCACGTAGTTCAAGTATCACATAAATAAGTCCGAACACATGTTACCAAGTTATTAGATATGTTACGGGGTTCCTAGCATGTTCCTAGGTGTCAAATCGGGTCCCGAAATGCTATATTACACTTACAGCAGCAGTACAGGCGATTAGGAAAAGTCAACTAGTGATTACGTGGGTCAACAGGCATTTAGGAATGCTAATCGCCTATACTATAGGCGATTAGGGCTATCTCATATGTAATTTATGAGTTTATAGGCGATTACGTCGTAAAGCATGCAATTCAGGACTTAACTAGCATTTAGGATCGTAAATGCATGAAGTAAAGGGGAATAGGATCCTATTCGCCTATACTATAGGCGATTAGGGCTCCCCTTCAGGCGAATGGGCTCCTAATCGCCTATAGTATAGGGGATTAGGATTCCTATTCGCCTATAGCAAAGCTGTTCCGGTTTTTCGCGCGTTTAACACTCCAAATCCAATCCAGAACGTGTGTAAACATCAAATATCAATCAAACAACTATATCAAACATATTTCAATCAAAATCCTTCGTTTAACCTCGTTCTATCAGCCCTGCATGCAACCATGTATCCCAAAAACAACACATATAGCATGAATCATCACCTTAGCATGCATAACCCTAACCCTAATGAACAATTACTCAGATTTCATCAACATGCTATCATTACTAATTTGTAACTACCTTAATGTTATGTTATCAATCCATCTTGAATCATAAAAACCCTATCTTTCAATCATAAACACACATACAACATGCATAGTAGTTAGAATCCTATTAACAATGATTAATAACGAATTTCAGAAGACATTTATGTTTATAAACAGGTCTGGACCATTAGGGATTTAATAAAAACGTTATTAAAGATTGCATGAATGAAAACCACACCTTAGATTTGTAATAGATTGATGTAATAGGCTTGAAATCTTGTGTTTTGATCCAAAATCGTGTTCCAGAGGTTGTGTGGGTGTTGGGACGAGTTGTGGGACGACTAGGGTTGATATAATGAAGTTTATGAGGTCAAGTATTGTATTTATAGGCGTTTTTAGTCGTCCAGCACGTTATAGGCGATTACGCAGCAACATCAGGCGAATAGGGATCCTATTCGCCCCCAGTATAGGCGAATAGGGCCTATTCGCCCATAATGGGACCCTACTCGCCTACCCTATAGGAGAGTACAACTCCTATTCGCCTATAGGGTCCGGTTCAGCATGTTTGGTGCGTTAAACTCCGTTTTAACATATGTTAACACATTTTCACATACCGACAAGTCACATAATGATTGTAAACACATAATACTTGCAAACAAACACATTCACACTCGTTCGCCAATTCCCGGGACTCGAAACTTGTATATTCCCTGTGCTCTGACGATTCTACGAATCGTCACCCTTTGTACACTTGGTTAAGGACCGACATCTAATGAGCCTCTAGACTAACATCTAATGATCCTCTATACCAAACTAACAGTTCCCGGACCGTAACACGACTCAACTATCCCAGTTAAGTATAATATACGCGTGACTCGCTAAGGTAGACTTTAATCTAGATAACGTTGTTAATCAGAATTTGCCGGGTTGTCACATCATCCCCACGTTAAAAGGAATCTCGCCCCGAGATTCATTCAGCAGTAGTGGTAACATATCTCGATTCGAACGCTTCCTTAGGAAAGAGATGAGGATACTTAGACTTCATCTGATCCTCCCGTTCCCAAGTGTACTCTGGTCCTCGGTTCGAGTTCCAGCGAACCTTAACAATACGAATCTTGCTATGACGTAGGCTACGAATCTTGTAATCAAGAATCTCAACAGGTTCCTCGACAATCCGAAGACGATCATCCACTTTGATCTCTTCCAGTGGAACAATAAGAGACTTGTCAGCCAGACACTTCTTCAGGTTGGACACATGGAAGACGTTATGTACGTTGCCGAGCTCCGTCGGTAAATCAAGACGATATGCCACCGGTCCAATCCGTTCCAGGATCGTAAATGGACCGCCATACCGAGGGTTGAGTTTGCCACGCTTCCCAAAGCGTATGACGCCCTTCCACGGTGAAACTTTCAGAAGTACTTTGTCATCGACTTGGAATTCCAATGGCTTGCGACGCTGATCGGCATAACTCTTTTGCCGATCCCGTGCCGCTGCCAACCGGTTACGAATCTGTACGATCTTTTCCGAAGTTTCGTACACTAGTTCAGGCCCAGTGAGTTGACTCTCACCCACTTCAGCCCAACAAAGAGGAGACCGGCATTTCCGCCCGTACAGTGCCTCGAACGGAGCTGCCTTGATGCTCGTGTGGTAACTGTTGTTGTAAGAGATTTCTACTAACGGTAAATGAGCTTCCCAACCTTTGCCAAAATCGATCACACATGCCCGCAGCATGTCTTCTAAGGTTTGAATCGTGCGTTCACTCTGACCGTCAGTCTGTGGGTGATAAGCTGTACTCATGTCCAGCTGGGTACCCAAAGCCTTGTGCAAAGATTTCCAGAAGTGAGAAGTAAAATGGGAATCACGATC
The DNA here is from genome assembly GCA_028751855.1 of Ambrosia trifida. Classification (NCBI taxonomy): domain Eukaryota; kingdom Viridiplantae; phylum Streptophyta; class Magnoliopsida; order Asterales; family Asteraceae; genus Ambrosia; species Ambrosia trifida. The sequence goes on from CM054132.1 coordinate 22,063,828, forward strand.
CGAAATAATAGAAACCGGAACCCCGTGCTTAGAAACAACTTCCTTCAGATAAAGACGAGCCAAACGATCCATGGTGTCGGTCTCTTTAATAGCGAGAAAATGGGTTGATTTCGTCAATCGGTCAACAATCACCCATATCTTATCATTCCCGCTCGGTGACTTAGGTAGTTGCGTAACAAAATCCATTGTAATCCGTTCCCACTTCCACTCCGGAATTTCAGGTGGTTGCAAGAGACCCGACGGTTTCTGGTATTCCACCTTGACCTTAGCATAGGTCAAGCATTTGCTCACGTATGAGGCTATATCCGACCTCATGTTTGGCCACCAGTAAAGCACCTTCAGATCTTGGTACATCTTATCCGAACCAGGATGAATAGAATACCGGGACTTGTGAGCCTCATCTAGGACAAGCTCCCGAAGTCCCCCGAATAAAGGAACCCATATGCGTTCTGCGAAGTAGTGCAGGCCATCAGGTCTTCGCTCGAGGTGCTTGTCGGCACCGTGCATAGTCTCAGCTTTAAGGTTTTCCTCCTTCAAAGCTTCTAGCTGAGCAGAACGGAGTTGGTCAGGTAGAGAGGAATGAATGGTGAGTTGCAACGCCGGAACGCGATGAGGTTTAATTGATTCCTTCCTGCTCAAGGCGTCTGCTACAACATTCGCCTTACCAGGATGGTACTTAATGGCGCAATCATAGTCATTCAGAAGTTCAATCCAACGGCGTTGTCGTATGTTCAAATGTTGTTGGTCGAAAATATGTTGAAGACTCTTGTGATCGGTGTAGATGGTGCATTTGGTACCGTACAAGTAATGTCTCCAAATTTTCAACGCGAAAACCACCGCACCCAACTCCAAGTCATGGGTGGTGTAGTTCTTCTCGTGCACCTTGAGTTGACGAGAAGCATACGCAATCACTTTCTCGCGTTGCATCAACACGCAACCGAGACCATGAATAGAAGCATCACAGTAAACAACGAAATCATCAGGGCCTTCAGGTAAGGACAAAATAGGAGCAGAACAAAGTTTAGACTTCAGCTCTTGAAATGCCGACTCTTGTGGTTCACCCCAGTCGAATTTTCTATCCTTCTGAGTTAGAGTGGTCAGGGGTTGAGCGATCTTCGAGAACCCCATAATGAAACGACGATAGTAGCCCGCAAGGCCTAGAAATTGCCGCACCTCAGTTGGCGTCTTTGGTGCTCCCCAGTGCTTGATCGCTTCAATCTTAGCTGGATCGACATAAATTCCCAGTTCATTAACCACATGTCCTAGGAACTGAACTTCGCGTAACCAAAAGTCACACTTTGAGAACTTTGCGTAAAGTTGTTCCCGTCGCAAGAGTTCCAAAACCAAACGCAGGTGTTCCTCGTGTTCGGTCTTGTTCTTGGAGTAAATCAGGATGTCATCAATAAACACAATGACGAACTTGTCAAGATATGGTTTGCAAACGCGGTTCATCAAATCCATGAAAACCGCCGGTGCGTTCGTGAGACCGAAAGGCATGACCAAGAATTCGAAATGGCCATAACGTGTACGAAAGGCAGTCTTTGCAACGTCAGCTTCCCTTACGCGCAACTGGTGATAACCGGACCTCAAATCGATCTTAGAGTAGTAGCTAGAACCCTGGAGTTGGTCGAATAGATCATCAATACGTGGGAGAGGATAACGGTTCTTGACGGTCAATTTGTTCAATTCTCTGTAATCCACACATAATCGGAAACTTCCATCCTTCTTCTTAACGAATAGAATCGAGGCTCCCCAAGGGGAAGAACTTGGTCTGATGAAACCCTTGTCCAAGAGTTCCTGTAACTGGCTGGACAATTCCTGCATCTCGGGAGGTGCAAGACGGTAGGGGGCCCGAGCAATAGGAGCAGCCCCTGGTACAAGATCAATACCGAACTCAACCTGACGATGGGGAGGGAGACCAGATATCAGGAAACTCGCGTACAACAGGAATATCGTCGATCTTCTTCTCATCGGTAGAGGAAACAGATAAAAGTGCCAAAACGGCCGAATAACCCTTTCGAAGATACTTAAGGGCTTTCATGCTGGAGATGAGATTTAGCGGGACACCGCCCTTGATACCGTACACAGAAAGGAATTCTCCATCAGGGAGAGGAATCCGAATAATCTTGTCGTAACAAACGATCTCCGCGCGATACAAAGACAACCAATCCATGCCTACCACAACGTCAAAACTACCCAAAGGTACCGGCATAAGGTCGATGGGGAACGACAAACCCGACAACTCTAGTTGACACTCCCGAAGGATACAAGTAGCTTCAATCTTTTTACCGTCTGCCAACTCAATTATATACTTAGCCTCTAATGGTACGGGTACTACATCTAGCAGTCGACTAACTTCCATAGATATAAAACTTTTATCGGCACCGGAATCAAATAAAACACTAACAGAGCGATTATTGAGAAGGAACGTACCGGTAACTGTGTCAGGATCCTGTCTAGCCTCTGCGGCTCCAATGACGAAGGCACGTGCATTCCTGCCACCGCCCCCGTTGTTCCCGTTACCGTTGTTCCCGCCCTGCTTCAGTTTCGGGCAATCCTTCTTGTAATGACCAGTCTCTCCACAGTTGTAACATCCCTGTCTTCCCGTAGTTCCTTGAGTAGTAGGAGCCGAGTTAGTAGTTGGAGCTTGGGTCGATGGAAGTGTCGCCCGACAGTCTTTAGCAAAATGCCCCAGTCGCTGACAACGATGACAACGATTACGGTCGCAGTCCCCCTGATGATGACGCCCACACTTGTTGCATTTAGGCAATTTCCCCGCATAACCACCCTGTTTGTTACCAGAAGAAGATGAACCCCCGTTATCGAATCTCTTACCCTGTTGTGCTGGCACAGATCCTTTCCCCTCATTTTCCCATTTACGCTTGTTACTTTCCGGGGCCTTGACAGTCGAACCCTTAGCAGGCAAAATACCCTCATTCACCTTCAAGTTTGTCATCCTGTGAGCCGATCGGACCACCTCTGAGTATGTAGGATGATTTCCCGCAGCCACCAACCCTGCGATCTCTGGTACTAGCCCCGAGATATAGTGTTCAATCCTCCTGTACTCTGGCACATGCAGATCAGGACACAGCACTGCCAACTCATTACGCCTTACCGTATACTTTTCAATCTCGGACCCAGTCATCTTGAGGTTCCACACCTCGTGCTCTAGCTTCTGCACTTCTTCCCTTGGACAGTACTCTCGCTTCAGCAGTTGCACAAAATTTTCCCAAGGCATAGCATACGCCTCCCCTATACCCATATTCTGGGTGATGTTATTCCACCAGGTCAAAGCAACATCCTGGAATAATGCAGCAGCATACTTGACTCGATCCTCTAGGAGACGGTTGCACATCAGAAACACTGACTCCACCTTTTCCAGCCACCTGAGCAAGCTCACCGCGCCCTCAGTGCCAGAGAATTCCTGGGGCTTACAGTCCCGAAACATCTTGTAGGTACACATGGGTGGGGGTGGGTTAACAGAACCACCTGAAATGAAACGCATGAGGAACCACGAAGTATGTAAACAAGATTCATCAATGAGATAAAAGTGAATAAATGTCACACCACGTCAACGGCGGAAACACGTGGCGCGACGGTTCAAAAGCATAAAGTCAAGGTTATTGCTAAACATAAGTAATTTAAGAAAATGGGTCATTTATTAAGGCGTCATTACTTGTTCCAAACATTACACAAAAGTAAATTGTTTTTAAAGTAACATCAAGGTTTCTCAAATATATCCCAAGCTTTGGGAAATAAAGGTGAAACCCCGCAAAATGTACAACGCCGCATTGGGAGATTCTCCGACCCAGCTCGCCTGATCCTTCTTCATCTAGTTACCTGAAAGATATGTTTAAAAGTTTCGTCAATATAAATATATTGGTGAGTTCACAGGTTTTCAGTTTCTAAAACTTGAATACTTGGGAATACCATGTTATGACAATATATAGGAGTTGCAAATTCCTATAAATCTACTTGAGACTATAATCAAACCAAGACGTATATAAATAAAATGCCCCGCTCCAAGTCGTTACTCGGTTTCCCACGACTTAAGTTCAGAATATTTGCACCCCAGGCATAACCTAATGCATAATCGACGCTATCGATTAGGGGTGGGCCTTGTCAGGCACCAATAGTACTATCCGAATATTCCTCCGGTTTCAATCTCCGAATAAATGATTATAGAGGCGAGGACTCAACCCCGAGTGGCGGTCACACCTCAAGTAATAAACCCGTCAAACATTTCCCTAACATATCTTTCCCCCGAAAACGTAAAAATAGTTTAAAATGGGGCCGTGAAACTCACCTGAAACTGCGTCTGGCTCAATAGGGTGGATAGCAAGTGGGTGGTCTCGCACCTACAAACGTCCTAGACGTATAAGTCACTATTCCTATAGTGCATGTGCCTTGGCAAGTTGTACACCCAACTCCCGACCACAAGTTGTTCCAAATCCCGTTTAATTAAGCGCGTATCCTAGGTTTTGTTGGCGTTACATTACCCTTTGTATTACAAGTTATATATTACTCTTGTTAATATTTCCATAACTTGTATTTTATTATCATCGACTCGACGTCACTTAACATATAATTATTTTCCCATTTAAATAATTATACTTAAGATCGCATCGCTCGATATAATATATATTTCAACACTCGACCCGACTCACTTTGCCGCACATTTGTTTTCCCATTTAAACAAATATACTAAGATCTTGTCGTTCGATTGTATATTCTTAACGTCCGATTCAACTCACCACACCATATATTTATTTTCCCATTCAAATAAATATACTAGGATTTCGTTGGTACGACATACACATATATATATCCTTGTCTTCTCGTCGCGGCTTTCCTTCCCACATATCTACTTTCCCATTAAGTAGATATACTAGAATTTTGCCGAGACGAGCGTACATATATATAAATGTGTAATTTTTCTTGTTAAGCATATACGTTTGTTTTAACGTCTTATTTGTTTATGTCATGCGTTTCTCCCACGAATAATTCTTCCAACACTTAGGAAAGTGTTTATTAGTTTTCACCCAGTGTATATATATATTTTACTTCTTAAAATATATATTTTTCTTATCTTGCCGCAATGGCATTTTTCTCATGTTTTGTTCGTGTACGGTTCGTTAACGCGTCTTAGTTCGATATCTTAACTCGATTAGTTAATTTTTTCCAAGTTTTCCCCAACATGTATTTTATAGAAATATTATCCATATTTCTTCCTATTTTCACATGTTACTTGGATGGTTTAAAATACTTATGTATTTTTAACCCAACTTGTTAACTTAACTACAAAAATGTTTCCAACACTTTTATATTCCCATTTATATAAAAGTATTCATTTTTGTATAAGTTTCCCAAGTTTGTTTAATATTTTTATAAAATCTCTATTTTATAAAAATCCTTATGTTAAAACCCTTTTATATTTTTATAACTTTCAAAAATACACTTTTATACAAAATACCCAAGTATTTCTACTAGTATTTACAAAAATCATCCTTAGACTTTATTACTTGCGTTTTTGACACCAAACTTTCCATACTTGTATTTTTGGACTAATAGTTTCTAAAATGTCCATTTTAGTCCTCTAACTTTCAAAGTTACAACTTTAGTCCCTTAACTTACAAAAGTTGCATTTTTCCACTCTAACTTCCAAAGTTAGCATTTTTCACTCAAAATAGTAAACTTTGAAGATTCAACTTTTTATTGGTAAGTTATTTTTGTATCAAAACACTTATGTTAGTCTTGTATTCCATATGGAAGACTAATTATGTGTGTGTTTTATGTATTTGCCCATTTTATCAAAATATCATTCATCTAAGTAAGCTAACTTAGATTTTCCATCTTCTTCATTTATGAACTTCTAACATGTTTTACCACCTATTATAACTTAGATGATCATATTAAGATGATTTAAAGTTACTTTTATCATATTCAAGTTCATTCCATAATCTTAACCAAAACATCATCCTACTTAGTCTTGCATGTAAACTTTATATATTTTCAAGACTACTACATCATCATCAACAAATCCATGGTTTATTTTCATATCTTTAATCTTCCATTTTACACATGAAAACCTATTAAAGATTATGTTCAAAACCATTTTTAAACCCTTCATGTACAACTTGCTACTAGGAACACATACATGAATAATAACAATCAAAAACAAGATTAAGAAGCTTACTACTAGCACAAGGCTAGGGAAGACAAAAACCTTGGATTTGAGAGGGGTTTAGTGTGTTCTTCCAAGTGGTTTAGCTCCAAGCTCTTGAAACACACAAAAGGGGTTTGGATGATGGATTGTTTTGAGTAATTTGGAGATGTAAAAACTTGAATGGATGATGTGTGTGTGTGAATGAATACCTACGGCCAAGAGAAGGAAGAAAAGAGAATTGTTTTGCTTTGTTTTTGAACTCTCTAACACATGTTTATATATAACTATCACATGTAATCTTCCATGGATCTTGTGATTATTACTAAAGATATGAGAGATTTATGAAGTACAAAAATTGATCTTGAATGGGTGTGGGAGGGTGATAGTGGCCGTGGGTTTTGAAGGGACAAGAGAGGTGGCTTGTAAATCTTGGTTAAGTGTTTGTGATCTTTCCTAATCTTTACACTTGATTTTATACAAGACCCTTCCATGCATGCATACACTCTAGTGTAATGATGGCTAGCTTTGTCTTGGATTCTTATGGCCTAATGGCCGAAAATTCTTACCAAGGGGGACAAGAAAGTGTGTTGCTTTTGTACTTATGTTACTTACACATTTGTCTTATGTTAAGCATGCTTTATGTTAGGATCATAGATTATTATTACCACACACACATGTGCATAATTATGGCCTCTTAGGCCGGCCCCCATGTGGTTTAAGTGGGGTCCACAACTTCAAATAAATACCCATTGTTTGTTATGTTTAATCCCCCGTCGTTCGGGTATTTTTCGGGTTTTAATCACGCGTTATCCGGGCATTAAATATACCTTTAATAACCCTTAAATATAGTCTATTTTAAGCGTTGATTGGTTATTCAGGCCTTTGCCGGGTGAAATTATGAGTTATACGCGTATCGGGTGCGGTACGCGCATTTTATTCGTTACCGGGAGATTTGTACAAGACGTTTTCATTTATGGTTTTGGAGTTCCAAAACTCATTATATCTTATGAAAATACCCTTTATTTTATATTCTGGGTGTCCGGGATCCGTTTCGTTTATTTAATTATTACCGGGTAATTGCCAACGTCCATACCGGATAGCTTATTTACACATGATCCAATCATGCTTTACCATTAAACGTATGCATTCCTATGCACTATTTGGAAATTGCTATCTCCTAAGGCCTTGATAATTAAATCACACATAATCGCATTTAATTACGTTAATCATATATTAATTAATTTGTACGGAATTACCTTATTTTTGCCGGTTGTTACATTCTCCCCCCGTTAAGAGAATTCCGTCCCGGAATTCACTTCGAGTTCTCCGGTACAGGTGTCTTCTCGAATAGGGCGGGGTATTTTTGCTTCATCCGGTCCAGCCTTTCCCACGTGAACTCCGGTCCACGCTTGGCATTCCAGCGCACTTTGACCAATCTGATCTTGCTGCGCCTTAGTTTTTGGACCTTCCAATCAGTTACCTCGATTGGTTCTTCAACAAAATGTAACTTGTCGTCGATCTGGATTTCTTCAGCAGGAATAATGAGAGTTTCGTCGGATAGGCACTTTTTCAAATTTGACACATGAAACGTGTCGTGTATTCCACTAAGCTCTTGAGGCAACTTGAGCTTGTATGCCACTGTGCCTACTCTGGACAAGACTTCGAATGGTCCAATGTATCGCGGGTTCAACTTTCCGCGCTTCCCAAAGCGCGCGACACCTTTCCAAGGTGACACTTTCAGTAGGACCCTGTCTCCGACTTGAAACTCTAAAGGCTTTCGCCTCCTATCAGCATAGCTTTTCTGGCGGTCCCGGGCCGCTTTGAGGCGTTCCTTTATCAAAAAGACCTTATCCGTGGTCTCTTGAACAATTTCGGGCCCGGTGAGTTGCCTTTCCCCAACTTCCGCCCAACATAATGGCGATCGGCACTTGCGTCCATATAGAGCTTCAAACGGTGCGGCTTGAATGCTCGTATGATAACTGTTGTTATAAGAAAATTCTACCAATGGCAAGTGCGTATCCCAATTACCTCCGAAATCAATCGCGCATGCCCGTAACATATCCTCCAATGTCTGGATGGTTCGTTCACTTTGACCATCCGTTTGGGGGTGATATGCGGTGCTCATGTCGAGGCGAGTACCGAGGGCTTCATTTAAACTTTCCCAAAATCTTGACGTGAAACGACTATCTCGATCGGAGATGATCGAAACAGGTACACCGTGTCTAGATACTACTTCCTTAATATATAGACGGGTCAGTTTCTCCAACTTGTCCGTCTCGCGAATCGGAAGGAAGTGTGCAGATTTCGTCAATCGATCAACGATCACCCAGATCGTGTCATGGCCGCTTGTTGTCTTGGGTAACTTGGTAATGAAATCCATGGTGATTCGTTCCCATTTCCATTCCGGTATTTCCGGTTGCTGGAGCAAACCGGAAGGTTTCTGGTGCTCAGCCTTGACCTTTGCGCAAGTCAAACATCGCGCAACATAGGCTGCTATATCCCTTTTGAAATTCGGCCACCAATAAAGTTCCTTCAAATCGTGGAACATCTTGTCTGCACCCGGGTGAACCGAATATCTAGAACTGTGAGCTTCGGCCAATACTAGCTCACGCAATCCACCATATACTGGAACCCAAATTCTATTCATGAAATACAATGTCTGGTCCGCTTTTGGCTCCAGTGAATCAACCATCTTTCGTAGCCTTTCACCTTTGACATTCTCGGGTTTGAGGGCGTTAACTTGAGCTTCACGAATTCGTTCAGTCATATTCGTGTGGATAGTCAAACCCAAAGCTCGAACACGCAATGGTTTAACCCGTTCCTTGCGACTCAAGGCGTCGGCTACGACGTTCGCCTTACCGGGATGGTACTTTATCTCACAATCGTAATCGTTTAATAATTCAACCCATCGCCGTTGTCGCATATTCAAATCCTTCTGATCAAAGATGTGTTGCAAACTCTTGTGATCAGTGAAAATCGTGCACTTGGTTCCGTACAAATAGTGCCTCCATATCTTGAGAGCGAACACCACTGCACCTAATTCCAAATCGTGTGTAGTGTAGTTCTTCTCATGGATTTTCAGTTGCCTGGAAGCATATGCTATTACTTTTTCTCGCTGCATCAGTACACAACCCAAACCTTGATGCGAGGCATCGCAGTAAACCACAAAATCTTCCGTACCATCAGGGAGTGATAGTATCGGAGCGCCACATAACTTGTCTTTTAACAATTGGAATGCTGCCTCCTGCTTTTCCGTCCACTCAAATTTCTTATCTTTTTGGGTTAGCATGGTTAAAGCTTGTGCTATCTTTGAAAAGTTCTCGATGAACCTTCTGTAATAACCCGCAAGGCCTAAAAATTGTCGTACTTCGGTCGGAGTTCGAGGTGCTTCCCAATTTTTAATTGCCTCGATCTTGGCTGGATCGACGTGTATGCCCTTCTCGTTCACTACGTGGCCTAGGAAGTGAACTTCCCGAATCCAAAAGTCACATTTCGAGAATTTAGCATAGAGCTTCTCTTTGCGTAATACTTCAAGAATTAACCGAAGGTGGTTCTCGTGGTCTTCTTTCGTGCGTGAATAGATCAAAATATCGTCAATGAAGACGATGACGAATTTATCCAGGTATGGCTTACACACGCGGTTCATTAGGTCCATGAAAACCGCTGGTGCGTTGGTCAAGCCGAACGGCATCACCAAAAATTCGTAGTGTCCATACCGGGTTCTGAAGGCCGTTTTTGGTACATCTTCTTCTTGTATACGCAACTGGTGATAGCCTGACCTCAGATCGATCTTGGAGTAATAGCTGGAACCTTGGAGCTGATCAAATAAATCGTCGATCCTGGGGAGAGGATAGCGATTCTTGATGGTTAGCTTGTTCAGCTCTCGATAGTCGATGCACATGCGAAATGTGTCATCCTTCTTCTTCACAAATAAGACGGGAGCTCCCCAAGGTGAGAAACTCGGTCTTATAAAACCTTTGTCCAACAATTCTTGTAGTTGGCTGGACAGTTCCTGCATCTCTGATGGAGCTAGGCGGTATGGCGATCGTGCCACAGGAGCAGCTCCAGGAACGAGGTCGATGCGGAACTCGACTTGTCGAGGTGGCGGCAACCCCGGCAAATCTTCTGGAAATACATCCGAAAAATCTCTGGCGACTGGAATGTCTTCCAACTTTCGCTCGTCGGCCTTCTTGTCCACTACGTGTGCCAAGAACGCGACAAGCCCTTTCCTTAGACACTTACGAGCCTTCATGCTCGAAATAATCCTTAGTGGCGTCCCGTGTCTTTCCCCTTGTATTGAGAGAGTTTCACCGCTTGCGAGGGGAACTTGGATAACTTTATCGTTGCAAACCACAATGGCGCGGTGTGCGGACAACCAATCCATGCCAACAACGATGTCAAAACTTCCCAATACGACCGGTAATAGATCAATCCCAAACTCGTGCCCACAGAGTTCTAACTTACAATCTTTTGCTACCTCTCTCGTTTCAATAGTTTTACCATTAGCCAGTTCTATAGAGTAGGGTGTATCTAGTTTGCTAGTTTTTAAACCAAGCAGTCTTTTAAACTCAATGGATACGAAGCTAAAGTCAGCACCGGTATCAAATAATACAGAGGCATAATGACCATTTAGAGGAAATGTACCAGTGACCACATTGGGGTCTTGCCGTGCATCACCGGCTCCAATCACAAATGCCCGGCCGCGGGCCTGGTTGTTGACTTTGGGGCAATCTTTCTTCCAATGCTCCAATGACCCGCATGCAAAGCATGGTCTAGCCCCTCCATTTTTCGGTGCTCCAGATCGGCACTCTTCAGTCTTGTGCCCGGTGCGGTGGCACTTCCCGCAAGTTAATCCATTGTTTCTCCCCTGGTTTCCCTGCTTGTTACCGTTACCACGTCCCGTGGTGGCATATCCCTTTCCCTTCTTGTTCGAGCTACCCGACGCTCGATCCCTTTTTCCCTCATCCCTCTTTCTTTTCCCAAACCTCGGTTTGTTACCCTGATCATTAGTCACGACAGCTGAACTTGATCCCTGGTTCTTGGCCTCAACACTACTTGCCTCAGAAATTTTTAACCCTGAAACTTGGCGGATTAGGGTACCCATGCGGATAGCATCCTCAGTGAGGCTTAGTGCCAGATCAATTGCCTCGCGCATGGTCGTGGGCTTGGAAGAGGTGACCATGCTGCGGATCTGTGGTGCTAACCCGAATAAGTAACGTTCCACCTTGTTCTTTTCCGGTGTAACCAGACGAGGTACCAGTCGAGCAAGATCATGAAATCTAGACGTATACCCAGTAACGTCTGCTCCTACCATGGTGAGGTTCCAGAACTCGGTTTCCAACTTCTGAACTTCGCTTGCCGGGCGGTATTCGGCAGTCATAAGTTCCTTCAGTGCCGCCCATGATAGAGAGTATGCAACATCATCTCCTAGAGACTGTACTTGGCCATTCCACCAAGTTAGGGCCTGATCTAGGAACAGGTTGGTGGCGTACATGACAGACTGTCGGGGGGTACACCCGCTGATGCGGATAACTGCCTCGGTCTTTTCAAACCATTTGACCAGGCCTATGGAACCCTCAGTGCCGCTGAAGTTTATTGGCTTGCAGTCCAAGAAAGCCTTGAAAGTGCAGCCGCGCTCTCCTGAGGCTGTCCCTGTAATAGTAATGTAGTATGTTATTATGGGATAGGAGTTTTTGAAATATCCTCCCATTACTTTTTCATTTATTCTTAAACCTCTTACCACTGGGGGAGGTCTCTCGTCGCTCGCTCCCTGTCCTGTCATGGGAGTGTTCAGAGCGTGCGGCTTCGTGTTCAGCGATGGCGCGAGCTATGCGTTCAGATATCATGGTTTCGAGCTCGGCCGGTGTTGTGGGCAGTCCGTCTGCTCCACTATTGCTTCGGGTGGCAGGTGCCATTTTTCTTCAATAATAATTATCAAAGGTTAATTTGGCAAACATTTATACAATACAAAGCATAAATAACAAACCAAAGCATGAACACAATAATCAACACCATGTCATCACACAACATACCAACACATCATACATAAATATAAATAGAAATCAACACAACATCACCACACCAATATACAAACCACAACACATGGAGTAAGCAATAATAATCATAGACAACAACATATTTCACCATAATAATAAGATTTTTCATTAATTTCAATAATATCAGTACAATGCTTGTTCATAATACAAAATGGAGAATACATTTCTCATACAATACATTGCTTTTGAAATAATAAAACATCATATCATACGCCGTAATACCCGTACGGCTAGGCAAAATGCAGACGAGTGTCATAACCCGTGCTGTACTACCATACTGCTGCTAATATGTACATAAGCTGGTGTGTCTTCTGTGCATCCCCGATACATCCTACTGTGGCGGTGGCGGAGGAAACTGATACTGAGGCGCATACATGCTAATCGTCATGCTGATCTCCGTGATGCGCTCGTACAAAAACTGTCGGTGCGCCCAGTGCGCATCTCCAGTAATCCCGCACTGCGCATCCATGCGCAAGAGCTCCTCTGCGTAATGCGCTAAGGCATCTCGAGTGTCAATCATCCTCGCCCACATCAACCTCGTCTGCTGTTCAACCTGATTCACGGTGCGCTGCACCGTGTTGACTAGAGTCTGAAAGTCCTGCTCTAAAGTGATGGTTGAGGTCCGGGCGGGTCCCGAGGGGGGTGTCATCCTGTGACGGTGGGACGGTCCGGGTATATCAGGGTGTGTGGATGGGAAGGGCCCGAAGGGGGCTGGTACTGGTATGTGTGGCAGTAATGGAGTGAAACCGGGTGGCCTGATGGAAAAGTAGGGTGGCATCATATAAGGGTCCCCTGCACCTAGAGGGTATGGTGCAGGTGTCATGCTGGGAATGGTGGGGATGGGTAAAGTCATGGCAATGGTGGGTGGTGGCATAGGCTCGGCTAGTGGGGCTACTAACGGCTCAGAGACAGTGGCCCACTCTGGAGTGGACACCACTACAGGGGGTGTGGGAGGGCTCGCAGTGGCGAAGGCCTCCATGCCTGCCCTATGTAGCTCAGAGCTACGGGCGGGACTACCCTCATGTACAAATGCTGCTGGGACTGGCTCCTCCTGAGGTATAGGCTCGAGTGCTGGTGGGGCTATGGGGTCGGCTGGGGCGTCCTCTAGCATTGGAGCCACTGGCTCCTCCTGATCAGCCGGAATCTCGGGCACCAACATGTGCCCTACCGAACCTACAGACTCGTCGTCGGAGTCGTCGGATATCCACCCGTTCCTCCCACGGGGAATCGGCATGAGTCTCATGCCTGGAGGAATGTGGATGTGGGGTAAGGGTGCTGGCTCGTGCTCCACGTGAGCCTGTCGGTCGAATGGAGACTCTACTGTCTCCGTCTGGGCTGGGATCGGCCGGGACGGTCCGGCACAGCCCTCAGGAAAATCCCTAATAGCTCGAATGGGGCGTGGGGCTAACGGTACGGCCGGTACAATGGGTAGCGGCGCGTCGACCACAGCGGGTGCCCAATCAGGATCCTCGCTAGGATCCGTCTCATCCGAGTTGTCATCCGAACCTCCGTCGGCGTTCATCTCTACGTCTTCGTCCTCTGCGTCAAGTACTACCAGCTCTACTGGCTCAGGCGGTGGCGCAGGAATGATCTGGATGCTGCTATCGATACTGGGCGCTATACTACCAGCGTCGGACATCCTGGCAAAAGAACCGTACATGTATATATATGAATTAATTTAAATTAGACAGTTAAGGCGTACATTATCAGTATCCTTTCTAACCTCTAATACTACGTTAATGCATAACGATACCCCTGGCTAGCTTGGTCGGAATCTCCTCATGCCCAATGCTTTCTTGAAAAAATTACTTTAGTGTCTTTATATATTTTTCTTTCGAAAACTTTTATCCTTTGAACCAAATCCGGTTATAGTCTAGTTTTTAAAGAAAATACTCTAGTTCGCTATAACCTTGGCTCTGATACCACCTTCTGTCACACCACGTCAACGGCGGGAACACGTGGCGCGACGGTTCAAAAGCATAAAGTCAAGGTTATTGCTAAACATAAGTAATTTAAGAAAATGGGTCATTTATTAAGGCGTCATTACTTGTTCCAAACATTACACAAAAGTAAATTGTTTTTAAAGTAACATCAAGGTTTCTCAAATATATCCCAAGCTTTGGGAAATAAAGGTGAAACCCCGCAAAATGTACAACGCCGCATTGGGAGATTCTCCGACCCAGCTCGCCTGATCCTTCTTCATCTAGTTACCTGAAAGATATGTTTAAAAGTTTCGTCAATATAAATATATTGGTGAGTTCACAGGTTTTCAGTTTCTAAAACTTGAATACTTGGGAATACCATGTTATGACAATATATAGGAGTTGCAAATTCCTATAAATCTACTTGAGACTATAATCAAACCAAGACGTATATAAATAAAATGCCCCGCTCCAAGTCGTTACTCGGTTTCCCACGACTTAAGTTCAGAATATTTGCACCCCAGGCATAACCTAATGCATAATCGACGCTATCGATTAGGGGTGGGCCTTGTCAGGCACCAATAGTACTATCCGAATATTCCTCCGGTTTCAATCTCCGAATAAATGATTATAGAGGCGAGGACTCAACCCCGAGTGGCGGTCACACCTCAAGTAATAAACCCGTCAAACATTTCCCTAACATATCTTTCCCCCGAAAACGTAAAAATAGTTTAAAATGGGGTCGTGAAACTCACCTGAAACTGCGTCTGGCTCAATAGGGTGGATAGCAAGTGGGTGGTCTCGCACCTACAAACGTCCTAGACGTATAAGTCACTATTCCTATAGTGCATGTGCCTTGGCAAGTTGTACACCCAACTCCCGACCACAAGTTGTTCCAAATCCCGTTTAATTAAGCGCGTATCCTAGGTTTTGTTGGCGTTACATTACCCTTTGTATTACAAGTTATATATTACTCTTGTTAATATTTCCATAACTTGTATTTTATTATCATCGACTCGACGTCACTTAACATATAATTATTTTCCCATTTAAATAATTATACTTAAGATCGCATCGCTCGATATAATATATATTTCAACACTCGACCCGACTCACTTTGCCGCACATTTGTTTTCCCATTTAAACAAATATACTAAGATCTTGTCGTTCGATTGTATATTCTTAACGTCCGATTCAACTCACCACACCGTATATTTATTTTCCCATTCAAATAAATATACTAGGATTTCGTTGGTACGACATACACATATATATATCCTTGTCTTCTCGTCGCGGCTTTCCTTCCCACATATCTACTTTCCCATTAAGTAGATATACTAGAATTTTGCCGAGACGAGCGTACATATATATAAATGTGTAATTTTTCTTGTTAAGCATATACGTTTGTTTTAACGTCTTATTTGTTTATGTCATGCGTTTCTCCCACGAATAATTCTTCCAACACTTAGGAAAGTGTTTATTAGTTTTCACCCAGTGTATATATATATTTTACTTCTTAAAATATATATTTTTCTTATCTTGCCGCAATGGCATTTTTCTCATGTTTTGTTCGTGTACGGTTCGTTAACGCGTCTTAGTTCGATATCTTAACTCGATTAGTTAATTTTTTCCAAGTTTTCCCCAACATGTATTTTATAGAAATATTATCCATATTTCTTCCTATTTTCACATGTTACTTGGATGGTTTAAAATACTTATGTATTTTTAACCCAACTTGTTAACTTAACTACAAAAATGTTTCCAACACTTTTATATTCCCATTTATATAAAAGTATTCATTTTTGTATAAGTTTCCCAAGTTTGTTTAATATTTTTATAAAATCTCTATTTTATAAAAATCCTTATGTTAAAACCCTTTTATATTTTTATAACTTTCAAAAATACACTTTTATACAAAATACCCAAGTATTTCTACTAGTATTTACAAAAATCATCCTTAGACTTTATTACTTGCGTTTTTGACACCAAACTTTCCATACTTGTATTTTTGGACTAATAGTTTCTAAAATGTCCATTTTAGTCCTCTAACTTTCAAAGTTACAACTTTAGTCCCTTAACTTACAAAAGTTGCATTTTTCCACTCTAACTTCCAAAGTTAGCATTTTTCACTCAAAATAGTAAACTTTGAAGATTCAACTTTTTATTGGTAAGTTATTTTTGTATCAAAACACTTATGTTAGTCTTGTATTCCATATGGAAGACTAATTATGTGTGTGTTTTATGTATTTGCCCATTTTATCAAAATATCATTCATCTAAGTAAGCTAACTTAGATTTTCCATCTTCTTCATTTATGAACTTCTAACATGTTTTACCACATATTATAACTTAGATGATCATATTAAGATGATTTAAAGTTACTTTTATCATATTCAAGTTCATTCCATAATCTTAACCAAAACATCATCCTACTTAGTCTTGCATGTAAACTTTATATATTTTCAAGACTACTACATCATCATCAACAAATCCATGGTTTATTTTCATATCTTTAATCTTCCATTTTACACATGAAAACCTATTAAAGATTATGTTCAAAACCATTTTTAAACCCTTCATGTACAACTTGCTACTAGGAACACATACATGAATAATAACAATCAAAAACAAGATTAAGAAGCTTACTACTAGCACAAGGCTAGGGAAGACAAAAACCTTGGATTTGAGAGGGGTTTAGTGTGTTCTTCCAAGTGGTTTAGCTCCAAGCTCTTGAAACACACAAAAGGGGTTTGGATGATGGATTGTTTTGAGTAATTTAGAGATGTAAAAACTTGAATGGATGATGTGTGTGTGTGAATGAATACCTACGGCCAAGAGAAGGAAGAAAAGAGAATTGTTTTGCTTTGTTTTTGAACTCTCTAACACATGTTTATATATAACTATCACATGTAATCTTCCATGGATCTTGTGATTATTACTAAAGATATGAGAGATTTATGAAGTACAAAAATTGATCTTGAATGGGTGTGGGAGGGTGATAGTGGCCGTGGGTTTTGAAGGGACAAGAGAGGTGGCTTGTAAATCTTGGTTAAGTGTTTGTGATCTTTCCTAATCTTTACACTTGATTTTATACAAGACCCTTCCATGCATGCATACACTCTAGTGTAATGATGGCTAGCTTTGTCTTGGATTCTTATGGCCTAATGGCCGAAAATTCTTACCAAGGGGGACAAGAAAGTGTGTTGCTTTTGTACTTATGTTACTTACACATTTGTCTTATGTTAAGCATGCTTTATGTTAGGATCATAGATTATTATTACCACACACACATGTGCATAATTATGTCCTCTTAGGCCGGCCCCCATGTGGTTTAAGTGGGGTCCACAACTTCAAATAAATACCCATTGTTTGTTATGTTTAATCCCCCGTCGTTCGGGTGTCGTTCGGGTATTTTTCGGGTTTTAATCACGCGTTATCCGGGCATTAAATATACCTTTAATAACCCTTAAATATAGTCTATTTTAAGCGTTGATTGGTTATTCAGGCCTTTGCCGGGTGAAATTATGAGTTATACGCGTATCGGGTGCGGTACGCGCATTTTATTCGTTACCGGGAGATTTGTACAAGACGTTTTCATTTATGGTTTTGGAGTTCCAAAACTCATTATATCTTATGAAAATACCCTTTATTTTATATTCTGGGTGTCCGGGATCCGTTTCGTTTATTTAATTATTACCGGGTAATTGCCAACGTCCATACCGGATAGCTTATTTACACATGATCCAATCATGCTTTACCATTAAACGTATGCATTCCTATGCACTATTTGGAAATTGCTATCTCCTAAGGCCTTGATAATTAAATCACACATAATCGCATTTAATTACGTTAATCATATATTAATTAATTTGTACGGAATTACCTTATTTTTGCCGGTTGTTACAATAAATCAACTTACCACCACCATTGTGCCCTAACTGAAAGGCAGCTTGCAGCAAGTTGCTCAGATCTTCTTGTGATAGGTTTACACCTCCACGACCACCACCACCACCGCGGCCACCACCACGTCCACCATTGCGACCACCTCCACGTCCTCCTCGTACTCCAGACATGATTTCTGACAGAAAGAACGAGAAAATTTAGTTTCATAGCTAATGATAACCACTAGCGTTCACAAGATCAAAGCTAGATCCAACTCAGGACTATCCATCCAAACCCAGAGCTCACTAGGGCTTTCATGCATTTCGGTTTATGATTTTGTGTGCACCCAAAATGATAAACCGCTCTACATGGTCCTCCAAGTGTTCTCCTAGTTCGAAGTTCAAATCACCGAACATAGACTCTTAGCTATACACCGTAATGCTACGGTAGTTTATGGCAAGTGTTTCCATTGGAGTATGAAAGGGAGATGTCCGAGTCTTGGACAAATCTCAAGAGTACACGATTTACCCCAATATACCACACTGCCTAGAAAGCAAGTAACCCGACTAAGATAGAACGGATGATGTAACATAGGAAGGTCAGATGATTTAGAGACACCCCGACAAGCCCATACGTAATCCACCATAATGTTTAGTACTATATGATCATCTAGTGTGTGCGACTCGGCTATAGACTAGACTCTACATGCAGTCCTAGTTCACTATAACCATTGGCTCTGATACCAATCTGTCACACCCTCAAAATCCACTTGCGGAGTTTTACCGCGAGGCGCATGACAAACCAGGATCCAAACCAACGATCACAATAAACAAGTCTAAATTAACATATGCAATTTCAAAAACATAGTTTAAATCTCCAGTTACAGCGGAAGCTTATTACTAAACATAATCCAAAAGTAAACCAAATTATTCAATGTTTGAAAACCATGCATTCCTAACTAGACGCCGTGCAGACGCGTGCGCCCTAGTTCCATTGTGCTACCTTAGCGACCTGAGAAAAACATGTAAAAGTTTACGTCAGCACAAAAATGCTGGTGAGTTTACAGGTTTTGTAATCAAAGTACCAAGTTCAACCTGTCCATACTATAACAATTTGCAACCCAATGTACGCTAGCTAGGCGTATGTTTATTACCACTACGATTGGAAAACCATTACTAACTCGCAAACCAGATGTTGTGCCCGAATAGTAAACCAGTTCCTGTTTGAGACAATATGCACTCGCCCGGCCCTCCAAGCCGACGAGCGGGGTTGGTCACTCCCAATAGATCTATTCACATTTCCCCGTTGTGCTAACCCGCACATTCATGGTTTCCCCCGGGACTTCCAAAGATCGTATAGTAAACCATAAAAACCCATAGTATGACAGTTGTTACCAAAACATAAGTTTAACACATGTTTTCTCCCCCAAAAAGTGAAACCAGTTAAAAGAGGGGCCGTAAACTCACCTTAGGTTGCGTTACTTCGAAACACGAATAATATCAGCAAGCTATGCTAGTCCCTTAAAGCGGCGACCTAACATATGACAGTTACAAGTACTTAGACTAATAACCCGTAGGTTAGTTAGTCCCTAGATGTCCAGACCATAACCAAGTTCGTTTGAAAACACCGTGACTGTTAAATTAACCCAAAGTACAAGACTCGACATCCCATTGGTGACCCGAGACTTCCCGTGTTATACTTACACTCACAAACATACAATCATGCAACACACACTTAACATACGTTAAAGTCCAACAAGTTATAGCACGTAGTTCAAGTATCACATAAATAAGTCCGAACACATGTTACCAAGTTATTAGATATGTTACGGGGTTCCTAGCATGTTCCTAGGTGTCAAATCGGGTCCCGAAATGCTATATTACACTTACAGCAGCAGTACAGGCGATTAGGAAAAGTCAACTAGTGATTACGTGGGTCAACAGGCATTTAGGAATGCTAATCGCCTATACTATAGGCGATTAGGGCTATCTCATATGTAATTTATGAGTTTATAGGCGATTACGTCGTAAAGCATGCAATTCAGGACTTAACTAGCATTTAGGATCGTAAATGCATGAAGTAAAGGGGAATAGGATCCTATTCGCCTATACTATAGGCGATTAGGGCTCCCCTTCAGGCGAATGGGCTCCTAATCGCCTATAGTATAGGGGATTAGGATTCCTATTCGCCTATAGCACAGCTGTTCCGGTTTTTCGCGCGTTTAACACTCCAAATCCAATCCAGAACGTGTGTAAACATCAAATATCAATCAAACAACTATATCAAACATATTTCAATCAAAATCCTTCGTTTAACCTCGTTCTATCAGCCCTGCATGCAACCATGTATCCCAAAAACAACACATATAGCATGAATCATCACCTTAGCATGCATAACCCTAACCCTAATGAACAATTACTCAGATTTCATCAACATGCTATCATTACTAATCTGTAACTACCTTAATGTTATGTTATCAATCCATCTTGAATCATAAAAACCCTATCTTTCAATCATAAACACACATACAACATGCATAGTAGTTAGAATCCAATTAACAATGATTAATAACGAATTTCAGAAGACATTTATGTTTATAATTAGGTCTGGACCATTAGGGATTTAATAAAAACGTTATTAAAGATTGCATGAATGAAAACCACACCTTAGATTTGTAATAGATTGATGTAATAGGCTTGAAATCTTGTGTTTTGATCCAAAATCGTGTTCCAGAGGTTGTGTGGGTGTTGGGACGAGTTGTGGGACGACTAGGGTTGATATAATGAAGTTTATGAGGTCAAGTATTGTATTTATAGGCGTTTTTAGTCGTCCAGCACGTTATAGGCGATTACGCAGCAACATCAGGCGAATAGGGATCCTATTCGCCCCCAGTATAGGCGAATAGGGCCTATTCGCCCATAATGGGACCCTACTCGCCTACCCTATAGGCGAGTACAACTCCTATTCGCCTATAGGGTCCGGTTCAGCATGTTTGGTGCGTTAAACTCCGTTTTAACATATGTTAACACATTTTCACATACCGACAAGTCACATAATGATTGTAAACACATAATACTTGCAAACAAACACATTCACACTCGTTCGCCAATTTCCGGGACTCGAGACTTGTATATTCCCTGTGCTCTGACGATTCTACGAATCGTCACCCTTTGTACACTTGGTTAAGGACCGACATCTAATGAGCCTCTAGACTAACATCTAATGATCCTCTATACCAAACTAACAGTTCCCGGACCGTAACACGACTCAACTATCCCAGTTAAGTATAATATACGCGTGACTCGCTAAGGTAGACTTTAATCTAGACAACGTTGTTAATCAGAATTTGCCGGGTGTCACAGAGGGGATATATCCGTGTTTTCCCCTTTTTCCCAAAACTTGTTCGCTTTTCAAGCTCATCATGAAATCACTATAAACAATTCATGTACTAATCTACGCCTATTATATTGTGTAATACTAAAAAGCATAATACACAATTTCAATTTTCACATAAATTTAAAAATAAAAAATGTTTAAAAGTTGTAGTGCTATACTAGAAATTTGATAAGTTATTATAAACTCTTGGTCTAGGGGTAATATGTCTCCCTTTATAAATATGAAATTGTGGGTTTAAATAGTTGCAACTGTAAGGTAAGATGAAATTAAGGTGTAATAAAATTTGTCGTTAAAAAAATGACAAGTCAAAGACGGTTATTAAAACCAGTTCTCTATAGATAAACTCTTTTTTTTTTAACGACTAATTTCATTAAACTCTATAGATAAACTCTTAACCTTTAAAAGCTACAAATGAAAATATTTGATAACTTTTAAGAAACCCTTTAAACATGATAGTTAATAGGTAACCGATAAGAATTATATAAAATATAAGATATAAATTTGATTAGGGCTGGCAAATCATGTATCTGACCTGTTAAGACACGAATACGAAACATGTAGACATGAACACGAACCTGTTTATACCAACTTAACGCGATGATACATGTTTATTCCAACTTAAAACGATAAGACACGATAATACTTATTATATCAGGTTAACACGATAAAGGGAACCATTGATCATTAAATAGGTAGAATTCCACCTAGTACAAAACGTATAACTGTTGTACTCCACCCCACAACCTATCTTAAAAAAATAAAAATAATCTTAACATGACTTAATGGGTACTAAACAGGTATATTCGTGTCTACATGTTTAGGACACGAAACCTGTTAAGGTCATACATGAACTTGTTAAGCTTATGTAAGTCCGTGTCATGTATTCGTGCTTGAAATTGCCAACCCTAATTTTGATAAAGCCATCGCCTTCACTACCATTGGGTGGCCTTCCTACATTCACGTTGGTATGACAGACTTCCTCCAACAGACAACCTCTCTCCTTCTCAGAATACCTACTCAAGGATGCCCTTTGAAAAGACTTCACACTCCCTCCGCTTGTCATGTCAAACCTATCCGTCTTCCATTCCTTCTACTATATTCTGCTATATTATCTATTAATATATATAAAATAATTGAACATTGCTGACGTGGCGTGCAATGGTGCCTTCAACCTCTCCATGAAACTGCCATGTGGCATCATAATTGAAAGATTTTAGTCCCTAAATTTATCTCTCTATCTCTCAATTCTCAATTACTAAAATTAAATTGAGTTATTTTAGGAAAAAAGAATTTAAAAATAAATTTAGATTTTTCTCTCTTATGTTCCTCCCATAATTTTTAAACGTTAATATCTTTTATATTCGAGATTTTTTAAATAAAAAAATTACACCAAATTAACGAGCGTTTTATTATCTTTCCAACGAGTACCATAGTGCTATATAAAAAACGGAGAAAAAAACGACTATTTTTTGTGGGGTTATGTTCGTACAAAAAAAAACACAAGGTGTTCAGGTTATTCATTAATCATGATTTTTCTTTTAAACCAGGTTCTTATCTACGATGTTGAAATTCAGCCCAATCGCCATGCTATCATTGGAATTTTACTCTTCTAAAGATGGATATGTATACTTCATCAAGAGAAGCTAGGAGAAAGAATTGCGCAACACTGCAACACATGGTGTCACCTTATAACAAGGTTATTTTTTTATTTATTTAATTAGAAGAGTAATAATTATTAGTATTAGTATTAGTATTATTAGAATGGTTATATTTTTCAACCCCCCTCATGAATTCTACATCTATATAAGTCAAAGTCAAATTGTAACATATTTTAAATTACGTGAAGATGATTATATGTTGAAGGTTATCCTTTTAATAATGTATTATGTTTAATATGGTTTATGCTTTTTATTTTTTTTAACTTTTTAAATAAATGTTTTTTATTTATTTAATTAGAAGAGTAATAATTATTAGTATTAGTATTAGTATTATTAGAATGGTTATATTTTTCAACCCCCCTCATGAATTCTACATCTATATAAGTCAAAGTCAAATTGTAACATATTTTAAATTACGTGAAGATGATTATATGTTGAAGGTTATCCTTTTAATAATGTATTATGTTTAATATGGTTTATGCTTTTTATTTTTTTTAACTTTTTAAATAAATGTTTTTTTAACTAAGATTGATTATGTTTAAGTTATTTACTCTTTTCGTGATTTGAGTTTTCTTCTTTTAACATTTTTTATTAAATCATATTAAAATTTTTCAACCCCGGGACCTTCCCGGGGTAATCAGCTAGTATCATTATAGTTGCAAAGGTCGCTAGGTTGTACTAACTCGGGTGCTTAAGGAGTTACTAACTCGGGTGCTTAAGGAGTTGTGAGTACTCAGCCATAGTGGGAGAATAATACTCGAAGATGACTTGCCGATTATCAGCCTAGTCGAAAAGTACTCGAGAATTACTCGTTAAGTAATTGATGTCTAGACAGGATTTTTACAATGCTCTAAGGGGGGACGGGGTGCCACCCGAATTGGTCAGGGGTATCCCACTACCAGCACGGTAACACCGTCGCCACCTATGCTGGTAGTGGTCCCGTGAACCGTTTTCTGATTCTATATAACGCGCTGGTAACCGTGAATTTTTTATTTTTGAGTTTATATAATTCATCTATATATATATATATATATATATATATAGAGTAAATAGCCATTTTCGTCCCTGTGGTTTGGTTCAGTTTGCCACTCCAGTACAAAAGTTTTTTTTTCAATCTCTTACCTGTGGTTTGGATTTTTTTGCCAAATTCGTCCTTTTCACTAACCCAGTTAAAAAATCTTGTTAGTGTCAGGGGTAGGGTTGTCTTTTTACCTCAGGGACGAATTTGGCATTTAAAATTAAACCTTACCTCAGGGACGAATTCGGCATTTAACTCTTAATTTAAAATAATTGTTAATTAAATAATTTATTATGAATTTTTAAACATATGTCGATAAATTGGGAAAATTTAGGGATCCGGTTTATCCATGTTTGAATTAAACAAATAAACTAGGGCCTAAATCGACAACTAAGGAAACCTGGTTGGTTAAGTTCAGTGCAGTCGTAAACTCTTTGTATAATAATTGGCTTCTCCAACATGATTTAGGAGTATTTATGCTTCAAAACCACACTTTGGCTTTAAATCAGATATGTACCAAGAATTTATCCATTATCCAGCTTGCCAGTCCATCCACATTGCCATCTCATGATTTTATAAAGTTAGTATGCTTCATTCGACTTTGCATTACTGAAATTCAGGTAAAACAACACGGTGTCTCTGTCTTTCTAATGCCATCTGGAATGCTAGGAACATTGCTTTCTTTGGTTGATGTTTTACCTCTATTTTCCAACACAAAATACGGTCAAGATGCGAACCTTGCTTTTTTAAAGAATCACATGGGCGCTACTTTTGAGACACGACCTAAGCCATGGCGTGCAATTATTGATCCAAATGATGTTCATTCGGGTTATTTTTTAGGTGTTTCAAAGATCCGTGGGCGATGGGGCGGGTTTGAAACACTGGAGAAGTGGGTCACGGGGGCCTTTGCAGGTCATACAGCAGTTTGTATGAAGGACGAATTTGGAAATCTTTGGGTCGGTGAATCAGGACATGAGAATGAAAAGGTGAAGACATATTGGAATTTATTTAAATATAAGAGTTGAGTTATTTGTTTCACGGACTAGTGCCATAGAATAGCAACATACTTGAGTTGGTGGTTTATTTTGGTAATTTAGTGATGATCAATAGAAAGGACCACATAAACAAGAAACTATCATTTGTTGATCTAAATACCAATTAGCTCATTTAACAAGAATATAATTAAAGGGACACACATAAATTAGATATAATTACTGAAGACGACCACCAACATAAGCATGTTGCTATTCAGTATATGTACTGGACCCAAATCAACATCATCATATCATCTTTTAAGTAGACACGAAAAAATGGGTGGAAGAGGTGAGTTGGGTTAGGGTAACGAGTTAAATGCCAAATTCGTCCCTGAGGTAAGGTTTAATTTTAAATGCCAAATTAGTCCCTGACTGGTAAAAAGACAACCCTACCCCTGACACTAACGAGATTTTTTAACTGGGTTAGTGAAAAGGACGAATTTGGCAAAAAAATCCAAACCACAGGTAAGAGATTGCAAAAAAAAAAGTTTTGTACTGGAGTGGCAAACTGGACCAAACCACAGGGACGAAAATGGCTATTTACTCATATATATATCTATACATATAATAAACCAAAGTCATTTTAATGACATGACATCCAAAGAGGGTATTCTCTCTATTGAGTGTGCCATGTGTCATCCTATGTGGCAAGACCTTTATTTTAGGAAAATAATAATTTAAAATTTAAAAACAAAATTAGATTTTTATCTCTAATGTTTCCTCACATAACTTTTAAACGTTAATATCTTTTATACACGGGATTTTTTAAAGAAAAAAATTACACCAAATTAATGAACGTTTTATTATCTTTCCAACGGGTACCATAGTGCTATATAAAAAATGGAGAAAAAAACACTATTTTTTTGTGTGGTTGGTTTTAATATTAGAGCTATACATTGTTTAAGGTTATGCACTAACATTGGAGATACATTGTTAATTGTTTTAGGTTAAGTGCTATCTGAAGCTTTCCTGCATGTAACTGTAAAACGCATCAGTCTATTTCAGGTGTAAAATTGATATTTCAAATTAGATTTCTCAACTTGGGACGCTCTCGGGATATAATCTAGTATATATATATTGTAAAGTGATTAATCCTACATGTCATACTCTTATGCAATCTCTCATTTGAGAGATGCCACGTAGGATGTGATGTGGCAACTCTCAACCAATTAAAAAAAGAAATAAATATGATTTAACCTAATCTATTATAATCTTTAACCTAATCTATTAAATACCTAATCTACTAAATCTAATTATTAAACCTTTATAATTTTATCTCTCGTGTTTCCTCCCATAACTTTTAAACGTTAATATCTTTTATATACGAGATTTTTTTAAAGAAAAAAATTACACCAAATTAACGAGCATTTTATTATCTTTCCAACGACTACCATAGTGCTATATAAAAATCGGAGAAAAAAATGACTATTTTTTTGTAACCCGACATGTATTGTGTCGGGTTAGGGATTAGTTTAAAAAAATTGTGGGTTTGGGTCGGGTTTGAGATTAGGTGATACCCGAGCCGATTACCCGAAACAACATACCCAAATACCCGAACTACATACCCGATCATATACCCATGATTTTTTTAACGCATCACATAACCCTTAGACTAATGCGTTCGATATTTCAATAATTAACTTTTTTTTTCTTATTTCATGTTAGTTCTTTTTAGAATGATCGATTATAAACTTCCGAATTCATTTGTAATGGCACTAGATTTATACCCCGGCGCAGAGATTCGTTTTTTTTATATTTAAATATGATAGCTTATGGCAGAGATTTGTTTAAAATAACAATAATAATAATAATAATATTTTTATTATGTTATATTAGATATTTCAACCCGGGACGCTCCTAGGATAAAAATTAGTTTTTTTATTATAACCGTTAGTTTTATTAGTCAAACCACATTTTTGTTATTGTTTTTTATTTAAACCGTGTTTTTAAAGATAATAAAAATAAATTAAATAAAAAAAACATAAACATAATTCATTAATATTAAACATTGATAAAAATACATCAAAATAAAAAAATAAGTTTAAAGTTGGCGTATGAGTTGCCATATCTGGACATGGTCAAACATAATTCATTAATATTAAACATTAATAAAAATTCAACCAGAGCCATTTCTTTATTTTTGGTCCAGCGCATCATTTTGAAGGGTGTGGGTGTTGTTGATGTTGAAGTGCGGTTTCACCACCGTGGTATGGTGGTTTATATACAAAAAATATCAACCGTATTGCATGTAATATTCAAGTTTCTGACGGTTAAATGAGACCGGTTTTAATGCAAATAAATATTTTTGACCGTGTTGTGTGGGACGGTTTTCGAGAAATTAAATCTTGTGCTGACCGTTTGGAGGAAAAATTTAAAACCGTGTGAATTAAAAAGAAAGGTTTAGATTTGTACTTAAAATAAAACAAAAAAAACAAGAATAAGTGGAGTGCTGTCTCCGAAAAAGTGAAAAAACTTTAAGTTGAGCGCCCCTCCACTGTAATAAAACAAAACATTTAAAAAACATGATGCCGCCGTACCAATATTTTTTATGAACGGCTAATTGGAATCACTCACGGACCACTATAGTATCATCGTGCCAGTTACCACGCGATCATATTCCACCAATTCAAGAGGAAACTCATAATTATTATCGTGTCATTAGTGTTACCACGCGATCATATTCCACCAATTCAAGAGAAAACTAAAATTATGAGAAAATTTTTGTGAAATTCGAACCCAGAACCTTATAATTGTTAAGTATTATCTTACCACCAAAATCTCGCTGGTTATAATGCCTTTGGCCCGCCCATACCAATATACTTCCAAGAGTTTCACATTCTAAATTTGAAAATTTTCTTGAAAACCGAGTAAAGATAAAGAAAATACAAGCTTTTACAAAATCATCTCTGAAAAAGTCGGAATATTTAAAAAAAAAAATATGGACCACTTTAACTTTAACGTACTATGATTAAATATCTTCAAGTGGGAAGACAGGTGTAACCAATTTGACCGACATCTTAATGCATACATGTGATGAGATGACTGATGCGATCCAAAATTTACATTAAATTAAATTCACCCGAAATCACTCCACACTTTCATCCTCATCTATAAGTTTTCACACATATCTTACCTTACCAACCACAAACCCTAAAAAAAACAAATGCTAACTTTATCTGTTCCCACCTAAACAAATGGTAAAAAACCATGTCCCAGATCCACAGATCCGATCTGTGGTTGTTAATGCATGTAAGAAGCAGATGAAACATAGATCTGGTCATGTGTGGCTGCAAGATCTTGCAGATCGGCCGGCTGATTCGGTCGCCAAAGCTTTTCGGCGACCGTTGAGTCAAGAATCTTGTGCCGGCGGATTTAGTAAGGTATTGAAGATCTCAACATGCAATAGTTTTATTCATAATATTTTGGGTTTGAATAATGATGTTGACAGGTTTAAACTCATGGTATGGGTTTGTGTTTGTGGTGATTTTGATGTGTTTAATGTTAGCAAGGTTTTGTTTTTGGGAAATCAAGACTTTGCTAATGTCAACCTTCTTCAACAAGTGGCCTTTAAAGAAATTTTATCTTTAATAAGGTGTGTACTTGTCTTAGATGATGTCTGGAATGAAAATCTTTTCGTGCCCTTGTATTACAAGTGCATCGGAAAGTAAAACCCTATATAACTTGTAAGAAAAATCCGTCTAGCATACCACGCTTTAATACCCAACTGGAGCATTGGAAAGAAATGTGGTGGTTTGCCATTAGTTTTGAAAACACTTGGACGGTCGAAATAGTGGAGCTGTTGAATAGTGAGATATGTAATATCTGGGATGAAAGTGAGATTCATCCAGCCCTTAGAATAAGCTATAACGATTTTCCTCCACGTTTGAAGCAATTGTTTGCATATTGCCACGTATTCCACAATGATTATATGTTTGATAAGAATGAACTGGTATTATTATGGATGGCAGACGGGTTTTTGTACGAGTCAAATGGATGGCTGAAGGGTTTTTGCACGAGTAAAATGAATAATCAAAGGTTTTTTTGTACGAGCCAAGTAGATGGCAAAAGAGTTTTTATACCAATCAAGAGGTCTTGCTATGGATGACAATTTGTTTTTCTATTAGTCAAATAGATAATAGAAGGATTTTTGTACGAGTCAAAACGGTCGATGAAGTATTGACAATGCTAAATATTAGCAAATGTAGCAAACTTTAAAGCAAGGTTGCATATGAATTGTGGCTTGTGTGTTTGTTTACGTTTTCGTTTATTGAAGTATTCAAATTCAAATATGAATTTCCTGGGTAATGTGTACTACAGTTTTTAATTATGTATCCCTAAGAAACACTTTAACCGAAAATTCTTGAGAACACATGAACTTAAAACAATAACTCTAACTGGAATGATAATCTTCGAACGTTAGTTTATGAAATTTATAAAGTCGACCACCATTGATCTCGGATACGTTATGAGACCAACATAATGAACCGAAACATTTTTTTTTCGATCAGCCATGATACGGATGTTAACATCATTCAGCCGAAAGCCATATTAATCTGATTATTCAGGTTTCATAATTCGCTTTCCAATTTGATTTCAAAACTAATGAAAACTAACAAAATCAATCATGAGCAACATAGCTCTGATACCACATGTTGCATTAATTTTGTTAGTATGTAATGGAAAACAATTAAACATGTACCTAAGAGATTCGTGAGACCTGCACCTGATGCTGAGAGCGTTGAGGTCGACATGATTGTCAGTGCGTTCGAATTCCCTTTAGGGTATGCAGTTATGATGGCTAATGATCCTTAGAAGAATCGGTTATGGAGAGGGTGGAGAGAGCCGAAACTTTATGGTGTTATGTTGATAATTTTGTGTAACCCTTAATCCCTAGTAATATGTCCCTATTGATACATACTCAGGGGACACTCTAGTTAGGCCTAACTAATAATAAGTCCATCCAACAAAGACAAATCAGTTATGGACTTAGAGTATTTTAGCAATTGATCAATCATAATATAAATGATTATAACGACTATCGATATACAAAACGTTACGTATATTTATTCCTCCAAGAGACACTAATAACTTGATGAAGACAATAAGATAGATAACATGATGAAAAATTTCATCCAAAATTAATCAGACAATTCTTGAGTAAAAGCTTTTCGATTTCAGTTTCTCTAAATTTGCACAAATTAAACGGGGCCTACCGCCTACGTATATATCTATAGCATTTGGTATACTATCAATAGATTAATAATAAAAGCTAACACAAGGATACAAAGTTGGGACCTCCTAGTAGAGTGTTTGACACGCACAAAATAAAACAATAAAATCAATGATAATTGCTTTTGATCTTTGGTAAATGTTGGGACCGACGGTTGAGTGTTTGAAACTTTAAACCGCGGATGGAGTTTATTTATCTATTTATTTTTTTTAACAGAAAACTGTCAAGATACGACTGTGAGGTAGGTCCGGATCTGAACTCACCGGGTTTTGTAACGAGGGGCATAACACCAGTTTACATGATCTCTTCGTGTCCCCACGGGAAACCACACCGCTGACTGCCACTTGAAAGACGTTGCGCCATCACAAGAGCGGAAACTCTCTAGCGTAACGCAAGGTGAGACGAAAACCCATGTTGGCTCAAATTCGAACTTGCAACATTTTATGGAGACTTAGTTTTTATCTTCGTTAGTTCTTATCTTCGTTGCCTATGTGACGAAAACCCGTGGATAGAGTTTAAGAGGGTGTTTCTTATGACTTTTTACAAAAAGTTACAAGTAGTTTTGAAAAGTCACTCTCTTTCTTTCCATGTTTTAAAAACTCATAAGTAGAAGGTAAAAATCAGTTTCTCAAACAATTATCAACTTTTAAAAAAAGTAAGTTAGAAGGATGTGAAAATAAGGAGAGCCAAACATGCTTTAATATTGTTATAGAACCACAGGGGTACTGATGGAATTTTAGAAATTGGTCAACGATTTTTGGACTTATCGGGTCCAAATTGTTTCACTATCTTGACTTTTCATGTCCATACACGTTAAATATGGCTTTTCTTCGGTTGCTAAAACAAGTTTTTAGATATTTCTTATTAATTTTTTGTAGTCAATTAGGAATACTATAAGTCTATAAGTAAAAGTACTTAAAGTATAATACTTAGCTTCTTAAATTAGCAATATAACTACTATTTTGACTCGTCGCGTGTTGTGACGGCGTTAAAACTTAAAGATAACTTGAATTTATACCATCAAATATTTGACCCGAACCATTTTAGAAAAAAAATAAATAAATAACGTCAAATCGTAAACCAAATGAAAACGCACATGAGAATAAATACAAAAATGTATTATACTTGACCTGACTCATACCGAGAAAACTTACTTCGAAACATAAATCAACTTGGAATTATAATGAAACGTACTTAAAAATAATTGCGTAAGAAAATAGTGTTTTTACATGTTAAAGAATGGTGCCATGCATTGCGAATTTAGACCAATAAAAAACACACATAAAAATAGCACGGAAACGTATTATATTTGGCCCAAGTACACAAAAATAAACACGTAAAACTCGAGAGGTCAAAATGACATTTTACAAAGCTTTTAGAAAGGTAACATGTTGTTAAGTGCCAATGTCAAACGTTGACGGTTTGAATAAAAAAACACAATGGATGGCTTTGTTGTAAATTTAATAAAGAAAAACAATTAATATTAAAAAAAACTATTGGTAAAAGCAATGTTTTAAAAACCGGTAAATACCGCCCGGTTATACAAGTATTATCATTTTTGGAAGGAAATTCGGTCGAAACACTTCGGTAAATATGAGAAACGGTATCGATTTTATACCGCCGGCAAAATCGGGTACACCGGTTTCAACAGTTATTCCGGTATCGGTATAGGTTAGTTTTTGGGTTATTTTTAGAATATTTTTTTTTTAAATACGGAAAACAACTTTTAAAAAATTTAAAACTTTAGATTATCTTTTGGATTATTATTTAATTATTGATTAACTTTTTGATAGTATTTTAGTATTTAATTATGTACTTTTAGAATATCTTTTGTGTTAATGTTTAAATTATGAAATTATATAGCTAACTAATTAATTCGGTTGAACCACTCGGTAGAATGCGGTTCAACCGATTGAACCATTTTTAGCCAAATCCGGTATAATTAAAAAACCGATTTTTAAAACATAGGGTAAAAGGATTAGATGGCATATTTGTAATTTGGGCAAAGAAAAACAGTATAGAAATATAGGTTGTGCCTTAGGAAATATTTCTAAGACACCCTATTTTGTTATATATTTTAATAATTTGAGCTCTCTAAGATGAAGAAAAATATTACTGTACCAGTATTAAAAGTACTTTATATTGCTATGTTGAAAATACTTTAAAAACAATACGGTATCGGCACCAATACTAAGAAGATAGTATTGGCTTATTTATCCACGATAAAGAAAACTACCACTATACCAGAACCAAAAGTATCAATGTACGAGTAGCCGATACGAAATGCTCATCCTTAAAAGAAGAAAAAAAACTCAGTACCGCGTACCAAATATAAGGGGGTTATAAAAGTTTTTTTGAATATTGGTGCATGTTAAGAAAGAAAAAAAAAAAGAATAGTGCATATTAGCTAGACAAGGTGGTGCACATTAACAATTTGACACTATTAAAGTGTCTTTACTATATAATAATAACTAGTTTGATTCACTGCGCTTCGCGGCAGATCAATTGGCGGACACTTGTGTTTTTTAGCTGAGCATTTGGTTTAAAGTGGCTAGTACAAAATCTCATAGCTTTATTTTATTAATTACATATAGTTGCATTCTAGTGTTGCTAGCTACATATATGTGAAGCAGAATGTTGTGGACAAATGCTATGAAAGGCATATTGTTTTTAGCTGAACATGTGGTTAAAGGTAGTAACATTTACTTCTTGCTGCGAGAGCATTAGCATCACGGTGACTTATGTGGCTTCTTGTTGTTGTCTAATATGGAAGCGATCTATGTAACCTTCTTAGATGACCAGGCAATGCATTGAGCGTTGTTGTCTTTGAGTTTGTAGGATCCGCTATCTTTGTGAACGCTATGATATACACGTATTTGGGCTCCTTAACATTTTCGTGTGTTCCACATGACCAACCGGTGTGAGTTTCATAAATTTTTCTTGGGCAGTCCGGGCAGCTTGTGTTATACCATGGTTTCCCTTTGGAGTACGACATGATTGATGCATCACATAGTTGAATGTTTTCCCCTGTTAAAAAGAAATGGTAGGCATTGTTAGTTCAATTCCCATGTGTGAATCTTTTAAGTCTTAGCAAACATTCATGTAATCTGTTTAAAAAGAAATAGTATACAATGTTATTTCAATTCCTAGGCAATATTAGTACAACGGATAATATTTTTAAAACAATATATGTCAACAGAAGATTTTGGAAGAATATGATTAAAACAATAGTGTTATACCGATTAACATTACATCACTCCAACCAATCAACATTACATTCACTACAATAGTGTATCAAAACATAGCTATTCGTTTACCCGACTGACCCGTTATATCATAAACCCAAAAATAGTCGTCGTTGGGCTATTCAGTTGACATGACACAGCTGAAAACAGGCGTTGTCGCCAGCAAAACTACAACAGAGAACACCTTTTTGCCAAAAAAAAAATGTGGTAAACCTACTTTTTTAAGCGGCAAAAGCGTGCAGCGAAAGTTCTCTTTTAGGCCAATAATAATGCAGCTAAAAGTGCAGAAGATGAGCATGTTACTTGCTGCAGCAAAAGTTGTTATTTTAGTAGTTATTAGACCATTCAAGAAAGCGAATAAATACACCAAGTCATAAGTTATAAGAAAGAGGCTTTTGATTATCACACAACAAAGCACAGAGGTTTATGATCAGATCAACATACTTGTTGGGTCTGCTGACCTGGAGAAGAACAGATGATTGGAAAGCCAAAATATGCTATCTATTTGATCCTTGAATAAACAGTCCTTACAACTTGCTTCTCCCAAAAGACTGCTGACCCTAACTACTGTTCTATCCAAACAACTGCTCAACAACTGCTGATACAAAGAACTGCTAAGGAAACAACTGATGAAGAACAACTGCTGACCAAAGGTCTGATGAAGAGCAACAGCTGATACAAGTACTGAAGACCAAAGCACTGCTGGAACCAACAGCACTTAGGCTCCAGCAGTGGATACAAGACCATCAGAGTTTATCTTTAACAGCTGTTTATTATCAGTGCTTTCAATGTAACAGTAGTTTGTATAGCAGATGTTTAAGTTTGTTATTCTGTTAGAGGTCACTGTCTTAGGTGACGTCAGCCTAGGTCATCAGTGGTTTGAGTCAGTCTATAAATAGAACAGTGCATGTACTGTTCTATTGCATCACACACAAAACATTCTCTCTGACAAACAACTGTGTGATCAGGCTGAGGGGGAGTAAATTGTACGATTGTAATCTTTGAATCAATGAAAGCATTCGATCTAAAAACAATTACTCTCTTGTTTTGATTTACAGTTTATTATTCCGCTGCACTTTCATTCTACTTTCATTCCATTATTATCATCATTTAGTTAAACAATCAAAACAAACAAACTCAGATCCTAACAATTGGTATCAGAGCTTGGTCAATTAAATTCGATCTAACAAATCAATTTAATAATCAGCTCACAATTATTGATATCGTTTGTCAGTTTGATTGAAAACAGAGTAATAGTTTAATTTCGATTCAACCGTTGTTAAACAGACTTTGTTTTTTGAAAAATCAGAGAATGGCTTCTATCAATCACGATCCACATAACACTGGCACGAACAACAAGCCACCGATGCTTGTCAGATCTGAATACAATATCTGGCAACGTCGGATGAGCCATGTTCTAGCTCAACAAAACACTGGGTGTTGGAAGTCGGTTATCTTCGGACCACATGTTCCGACTGTGCCGAGTACTGAAGATCCCAAAGTGTTTGAGCCAAAGAAACTTGAAAACTACTCCGACCAGGATTTTCAGAAAATTGAGCTAGATGCTAAGGCCTTCAGTATTGTGGCCATGGCTCTACCCAATGATATATATGCTGGGTTGTTACACTGTAACAGTGCAAAGGAGTTGTGGGATGCACTGAAAGAGCAGTTTGGTGGGACAGAGGAGGTTATTGAAAACAACCGTGAAATACTTAACCAACAATATGAAACATTCAGTCATGTCAAAGGAGAGTCATTAACTCAACAGTTTGAGAGATTTAACTGCTTAATTAGTGAACTAAAATTGGTTGGTCTTACTTATCCTCATTCAACTTTGAACCATAGGTTTTTAAGATCATTACCAGACAAATGGGACACTATTGCTATTGTTATGAGAAACTCAATAGGATTTAAAGACCTATCACTGACCCAGCTTCATGGTAAGATCTTGACCTATGAAAGAGAGCTTAACCAGAAAAAGAAGCTCCAGGACTCTGGAAAAGTGTCTGATGACTATGTGTTTGGGAATACAGCACTTTTGGGTCATGATGAGGTGCCTGGAAACACAAAGGATCAGAGTTATGATCATTTCATTGACATAACTTCAGGTTTTAACTCAGGTTTTAACTCTGATTCTTATTCACCAAACTATGCTTTCACAGCAAGTGGTGGTGATATACAGGCATCTGACAACATATCCTTTGAGTATGATGACCTGAAATACTTTGACCCTGATGATTTGGAAGAAATGGACATTATGCACCAATTGGCCCTTCTCAGTGTAAGAACTAATAATTTTTACAAGAAAACAGGGAGAAGGTTTCCAGGGTTGACTGGCAGATCTAAGGTGGGGTTGGATAAATCAAAGATCAAGTGTTATAAATGTCATAGGTTTGGTCATTTTGCTAGGGAATGTAGGGGTCAACATGGTACACCTATGATAACCTATCCAAATCAAAGACCACAGACCAACACTTATCAGAATTCCTATAATACCCCTGGACCAAATGTGCAAAACACTGCTCATTTTGCACAGTCCTCAAACACTGTTCCTGTCCAGTATGTCCAAACCACTGTTCCTCAGATCCATTATGTGCAAACACCTGTTGCTCAACCACCTGTACAAACGACTGCTGCTCCATCCTCTGCTCCTGCAGAGACCAGTCAACAGAGCTTCTTTACACAAGGCTTTGTTGATTGGAGCAGTCTACCTGATGAGCTAACAGATGAAAATTTTGCACTAGTTGCCAAAGCTGAAAATGAACCAGAAAACTTTTGTTTCATGGCTATGGTTGATGAGATTGAATCTGAGGAAGTGGTAACTGAATCTGATGTTGTGACTGATGATATTGTTAGTGAAGTTGTTGCAGGTGAAAAACCTGAAGAAGAGGTTGTGAATCTCTCAGATCCCTGGGGTGCATCTGATGAATGTGAGTGCAAGTGTGATTGTGCATTGATGGCTGCTGCTAAGGTATCTCCTCAAATTCTTAAAGAATTGTGTTCTGACAAATGTGTAATAGCATTTGCTAACATCAAAGAGGTGAATGAAAACCTTAGAAAGAAAATTTTGGATGATGAAGTTAAATTTGAAAAACTCACAAAAGATTTGAAAACAAGTTTAACTGCAAAAGAATCTGAAATTAGCAGTCTAAAACATGAAGCAACTATTACCAAAGACCAGCTCCAAACTATGATAACAAAATATCAAAGTTGTAAAAGTGAGCTTGAGTCCACCCAAGTTGAATGTAAAAAATGGGTGGAATCATGTAGAGGTTTTGAGATGCTTCTCAACAAACAAACCAAAAGTCATGTGAAGTTTGGCTTTGGTTTTGCAACCACTGCTCCAGCTTTTGAAAACACTGACACAAAGAGTCAAAAGTCTGTTGAGATAGTACCAACAAACCTGCAGGGTCAAGAGATTAAAATCACTGAACCAAATGGTAAGAAAATTGTTCTTGAAAAACCAGAAGGTTCCTCATCTTTTGCTGAACTTGAAAAGTATGAATTTAAACCTACTTGGTCTGATGAGTGTGATACTCTTGAGAATTATAAACCTGTTGATTTTAAAACTCCTGAGGGAAAAACAGCTCCTCAGGCAAGGGTCATTCCCTTGGCAAAAGTCATTCCCCTGAAAGATTCTCCAGCAGATGCTCAAACATCTGCTGAAAAGAAGTCTGAAAAGGGGAAGAAGAAAGAAAAGACTGTTAACTTGTTTTGTGATTTCTGTGAAAAGAAGAATCATGTCACCAAAAACTGTTTTCTTCTAAAAGCATATGACATCAACAAAGGAACAAGTGAATGTGATTCAAAAGCCACATGCTCAATATGTGGGAAAAAGAATCATAAGACTAAAGAGTGCTTGTATCTCAAAAATTTTGATGTAAAAATACAAGAATACAAAGCAAAAACTCTTGCAAACCCTGTGGTTAGTACTCCTAAAGGAAAGCCCAAACAGACCTTCACACCTGTCCAAACATCTGTTACAAAAAGGCTTGAAACATCTGCTTCTAGAGATGTCCAAGTAACAGATGCTCCACCCACAAGCAAATACCCAAGAGGTTATGGTCAACCTCCATGTCACAGTCTGCCACATGTTTATGAGGAGCCAAAAAGACCCTCTAAACCAAGAGTGAACAGAAATCCATATGGGTATTATCATCTGTCAGGAAGTGATCAAACAACTGCTGCCCCAAGTGCTGACATACAAGCACTGGCAAATGGTCAGCAGCAGTTGTTGACCTTAATTCAAAAATTGGTCCAAACCACTGATCACCTTCCAAAACTTGAGTCTGAAAGGTCTGAGGATCCATCCAAAGCCAATTTGGCTTTGGACACTCACCAAAACTAATCATTTACTGATGTGCAGGGAGCTTCTGCTTGTTTAGATAGTCTTTGGTATGTAGATAGTGGAGGTTCCAGGCACATGACAGGATGTAGAGCCCTACTTCTGGACTTCTTGGCTCATGGAGGGGGTGATATATCCTTTGGTAATGATTCTAAAGGTAAGGTGTTGGGTTCAGGGACTGTACAGGCAGGAAAACTCAAGTTTGAAAATGTCAATCTTATTGATAATCTCAAGTTTAATCTTCTGAGTGTTTCACAAATGAGTGACAAAGGTTATGGCTCATTTTTCACAAAGAAAACTTGTAAGATTATTGGGCCAGAAGTGGTGAAAAAGATTGATACCATTATTGCTGAGAGCAAAGCACAGCTTGTTGCTCATAGAAGTGGCAATGTGTATGTTGTTGATATGTTAAAGGACAATCCTATGGCAAATGTCTGTCTGTTTTCTGCTGCCTCCACTAAGGAGACAGAATTGTGGCATAGGAGACTGGGTCATACCAACCTTAATACTATCAACACACTCTCTAAACAAAGCCTTGTCAGAGGTCTACCATCAAAAGAATTTAAATGTGATGAGCATTGTGTTTCTTGCTTAAAAGGGAAACAACATAAAAGCTCTTACAAATCCATTGATGAGTCCAAAACTAGTCAGTGCTTACAACTGTTGCATATGGACTTGTTTGGCCCTGTTAAAATCATGAGTCTAAGAAGAAAAAGATTTTGTCTTGTCATAGTTGATGATTTTTCTAGGTTTACATGGACTTACTTTTTACACTCTAAAGATGAGACTGCAGGTATATTGAAGGACTTTGTCACCAAGGTTGAAAAGCAGTATGACTTGCCAGTAAAAGTCTTCAGGAGTGACAATGGAACAGAGTTTAAAAATAAGGAGTTAGATGACTTCTGTGTGTCAAAAGGGATTGTGAGGCAGTTCAGCATCCCAAGAACACCAGAACAAAATGGGGTAGTTGAGAGGAAAAATAGAACTCTTATAGAAGCTGCAAGAACCATGCTAGCAGATTCTGGTTTGCCACTGTCCTTTTGGGCAGAAGCTGTAAACACTGCTTGTTATGTTCAAAACAGAGTTTTGATCAACCCCAGACATCAAAAAACTGCTTATGAAATTTTGTTCAAAATCAAACCATTAATCTCATTCTTCAAAATCTTTGGCTGTCCATGTTTCATTTTAAATCTTAAAGATTCCATTTCAAAATTTGCAGCCAAAGTAGACTGTGGTTATTTTCTGGGATATTCTTCTACTGCTAAGGCCTACAAAGTGTTTAACACAAGGACTAAAACAATAGAAGAAACCTTGAATGTTAAGTTCAATGAACTTTCATCTCTGAAAATCCCTGCAAACCCTGCTGAATTATTTGATTTAGATACATTCAAATTTGAAGATATCACTGTTAAAACTAACAATGCAGGTATTCCACAGTCTCCACAGCAAGATTACAGAACAGATGTTGTGATTCCCAGTCACTACAAAGTCTATTCTGCATCAGAGGAAGCAGCTGTTCAAAACAATTGTCAAAACTCTGCCACAGCTGTGTCAACCACTGTTGGCCAGTCCTATCCTCAAACCTCTGCTTCACCCCTCCCTACCACTGACCTATCATCTGTTGACAAAAGTCAATCATCTGTTGACAAAAGTCAGTCAAGTTTCACACCACTCGGACCCATTCCTCCATTACCATTTCAAACATCTGTTGGCACTACAGAAGTACCAACAGATGTTACACCAACAGAGTCATCAAACCTCTGTCCATCACCTCAAAATGCCATTGTTCCATATCAAGGAGATCTTATTTACTTAAGAGCTCATCCACCAGACCAGATCATTGGCAACATCAGAGAGGGTGTGCTCACAAGAAGCCAATCTTCAAATATCTGTCTTTTTGCAGGTTTCTTATCCCTCACACAACCTGTCAAGTACCAAGAGGCACTGAAAGACAACAGTTGGGTAGAAGCCATGCAAGAAGAACTCCTTCAGTTCAAAAGACAACAAGTATGGGAGCTTGTACCACTTCCTAAGGATGTTTGTCCTATAGGAACAAAGTGGGTCTTCAAAAACAAAACTGATGAAAGGGGTATTGTTGTCAAGAATAAAGCCAGGCTTGTGGTTCAAGGTTTTAGACAAGAAGAAGGAATAGATTATGATGAGACCTTTGCTCCTGTAGCTAGACTAGAGGCCATCAGACTCTTTCTAGCCTTTGCTGTCAACCACAATATAAAGGTGTATCA
The DNA here is from genome assembly GCA_028751855.1 of Ambrosia trifida. Taxonomy (NCBI): domain Eukaryota; kingdom Viridiplantae; phylum Streptophyta; class Magnoliopsida; order Asterales; family Asteraceae; genus Ambrosia; species Ambrosia trifida. The sequence goes on from CM054132.1 coordinate 22,104,022, forward strand.
GATGGACATCAAATGTGCCTTCCTTTATGGCAAAATTCAGGAGGAGGTCTATGTATGTCAGCCACCTGGTTTTGAAGACACATTCCATCCTGACTATGTCTACAAGCTCAACAAAGCTTTGTATGGACTCAAACAAGCACCAAGGGCCTGGTATGAAACTCTTTCCACATTTCTCTTATCCATTGGCTTCACAAGAGGTAAAATTGACAAAACTTTATTTCTTAAATGGAAAGGGAAACACTTAATGATTGTTCAAATATATGTGGATGACATCATCTTTGGATCCACATGTAACCAAATGTGTGAAGAGTTCAGAAAACTCATGACAGCAGAGTTTGAGATGAGTGCCATGGGTGAGCTTCAGTGTTTCCTTGGTCTTCAAGTGAAACAACTGCAAAATGGCACATTCATTCACCAAAACAAATATGTCAAAAATTTATTAACCAGATTTGAGATGAATGATTGTAAGCCATGTAGCACACCCATGAGTACAGTCAAGCTGCTCACTATTGATGACAAGGATGAACTGGTTGATCAAACACATTATAGATGTATGATTGGGTCTTTATTGTACTTAACTGCATCTAGGCCAGACATTATGTTTGCTACCTGTGTCTGTGCCAGATCCCAGGCTTCACCCAGAAAGTCAAACCTTATTGCTGTGAAAAGGATATTCAGATACCTCAAAGGTGCTCCCACACTTGGTATCTGGTATCCTGCTAATGGAAACATTGAGCTTTCAGGTTTTTCAGATAGTGACTTTGCTGGCTGTCACACCACAAGAAAATCCACTTCAGGAGGGTGCCAATTTCTAGGGAATGCCTTAGTTTCATGGCAAAGCAAAAAGCAGGCAGCTGTTTCAACTTCAACAGCTGAAGCTGAATACATTGCTGCTGCAAGCTGTACAGCCCAACTCATGTGGCTTCAAAATCAACTACTGGATTTTGGGATAACTGCACTTAGGACTCCACTCATGTTGGACAGCCAAGCTGCTGAAAATATCATCAAGAATCCAGTCTCTCATTCCACTACCAAGCACATTGACATAAGACATCATTTTGTCAGGGACAGCTATGAAAAAGGTTTGATTTCTTTACACCATGTTCCAACAGAGGATCAGTTGGCAGATGTGTTAACAAAAGCTTTAGACACATCTACCTTTACAAATCTGATTTCTAGAATTGGCATGTTAAACATGGATTAACCAAATAAATTTTTAAAATAAAATTGTTCAGAAATTAAATATTTTCTTAAAATAGCTGTTTGGTTGAAAAATCTGTTTATAACATCTGATCAGATAAAACAACCACTGTTTCATTCATTTCCACTGTTGGTTGAAAAGTCTGTTTCCAAACATCTGATCAGATAAAACAACTGTTAGTTGAAAAATCTGTTTCAGAACATCTGTTCAGATAAAACAACTGTCCACATATATATATATATATATATATATATATATATATATACTATATTAAAAAAAAAAAAAAAAAAACCCAACGGTTGGATCCATCAGCTGTTTGTATCAGTTGTTTACCAAAACAGTTGTTCTCCACCAGATGTTACATCCATCAGATGATTGCCACGTCTGCTCATATAAGCAGATGTTTGGCCACATCAGCGGTTTCATTGAGCCTATAAAAACCCTGTTTTACCACAACAGATGTTACACTGTCTCATTGTATTCAAAATACTGTAAACCGCCTTCTCCACTCTCAAACCCTTCATCAATCTTCAGTCATTTTCACCTTCGAAATCTATTACAATGGATCTTCAAGCCAAAGCTACACACAATTGTCTTCCTTATCTGATTAAAACAGATGACAACACTCCATTTCATTCCACCATCGACATTTTCCTTAATTCCAAATACTTACCCATCCTAACCGCCAACGCCCCCATTTATCTGGATACACTCCAAGAATTTTGGTTGAATGCTGAGTTTCTCTTACAAGACAAAAAGCCTACATCCATTATTTCCAAAATTGGAGAAACCAGTATCGTCATTACCCCTGATATCATATCCACAACCTTCACACTGAATGACCTGGCAGGTAAGGATTCCTTCACTAAAACAGAGCTTCACACTGAGTTCCAAGAAAGAGGGTATGATGGTCAGATGACTGGATCAACTCTTTTCAAAAAGTTTTTCCCTCCAGTCATGAAATTTTTCTTCCATACTCTTCTTCTTTGTGTCTCTGCTAAGTCCACATCCTTTAATGAAATTCCATTAAGGATGCAATATCTGGGATATGCTATGTTGTCAAACTCTGACTTCAATCTTTCCCAGGGATTGTTCATGGACTTGGTATCAAATGTGAAAGCAGTCAAGTCTGGGTCAAACAATGCTTTTCTTATTTACCCACGAATTCTTAGTGTAATTTTACAAAAATTATTACCTGAAAAAGTTTTCAAAAAGGGTGCTGCTATGCAAATGAAAAGCTTAACTGATGAAACTTTCACAAGAATGCTGGGTGGAAGCACCCAAGAAAAAGTGTCAAAAGTGTCAAAAGTTTCTAAAACACAAACAAAGAGGACAAAGGCAACAACTGTTGTCAAAACCTCTGTTGTTGAGCCCACTGCTCCTGGTGATCATGGCACTACATCCAGTGCTGTGAAACCCACACCAGCCACTTCCAAAAAGAAACATTCATCCACAAAAACCACCACTCAACCACAAATGAGGCTTCTGGATGTTGAGGTACCAGAAGAAACCTCTGTTGCACAACAAAAGCAACCTGAAACCACTGTTGTTACTTCCTCACAACAGTTGGACATACCTCCACCTGACCAACCTCCTCATGAATCCTCTCAAAAGGATCATGTTGTAAGCCAAGGGGACACACATCATGATGCATATGAGTCACTTGACCATATGTTCACAAGCCCCTCTCCCAGGGCTAACTCTCTTCTTACTCCACCACTCTCACCATCACATGTCCCACAAACAATGCAACCTCTGTTTGAAGCAATTGAAAAATCTCAGGAAGATCCCAGTTCCTCTCTTCCACCTGTCACTGAGAGTATACTCCAACAAGTGACTGAGCCTGAGAATATTCAATCTGCTATCCCCCAAACAGAAGAGGAGGTTACACCACCTGGGTTCAATGAAACTCTAGGTGAGTTTTCAAGTGGAGCAGCCACTACTGATGTAGAGACCACTGTCTCACATCAGGACAGTGATTTCATAGCTAAGACTCCCTTGAAGGCAACAACTGTTGAAGCCACTATAGTGTCTCCAAAAACAGTTGGAAGTCCCCAGTACCAAGACAAAGGGGCATCTGATTCACCTATAAGGCCTGAATCAGATAAAACTACCACTGGTAGGGACTCAGATGATCCTATTCATTTAGGAGATGAGTCAAAATACCAAGAATTGACGGCCAGAGTTTCTGTTATTGAAACATCTGTTGCTGACATCAAATCTGATGTCAAGCTTCTCCTAAGCTCAATTGCAAATCTCTCCAAGAGTCAACCATCCACCACTGATATAGCCAATGAGTTATGGAAATCAGTTTCCCCCATCATCATAGCTCACAGGAAATTGGCTGATCAGACACATGAAACCTACATGGCTGAGATCAGAAATATGGTTGATGCAAGGTACAAGGATACCCATGCTGACATCAAAGCCATCAAGGACCATCTGCTGAAGACTACTGGCTCTGCCCCTACCACCATCCTCAGGGATGAAACTGATGATGCTTTCACGGCTGATGATGCCAAAAAGGGGGAGAGTGGCAGAGATAGGCTACCAAAATTAGATCCTTTTGGTTGCCCTCCTTCTCAAAAAGGTCAAGCCAAGTCTGCCAAGAAACCAGAGTCTACCAAATCAGCTCCACAACAACAACATCAAGCACCACCACCACAAACCACTGAAAAGAATAAGGCAGTAGATGACTCTGCAAACATAGAAGCTGAAAAGGCTGCTCAGTCCAAACAACAAAGGGCTGACACCTTAGAAGTAAAAGCAGAGTCATTGATTGAACTCAAGAAGAAACAACAAAGGGAAACTGAAGATGTGGGATCCTCTAAAAGGATGAAAAGACCTGCCAAGCATGTTAGAAAACCACCATCTAAGTTACAAACCTCTGTTGATAAAACCACTGCTGCTGAAACCACTGCCACCCAAAACACTGAAACCACTGCCACCCAAACCACTGAAACCACTATACCCAAACCAACACACACTCCTGAACAAACAACCACCAAACCTACATCACCAACCAAAACTCCAACATCTGCTGGTTCTTCTAAAAGGCCAACAGATGTTAATCCAACCACTGCTACCAAATCACCTTCACCAAAAATCATGTACACAAGGAAGAGAAAATCAACCTTTGTTGTGCATGATGAAAACATACACACATCACCAACCACCATTTCAACTGCCCAATCCACTCCTCCCATCACAGCCATTCCACTCACATCATTCTCACCACATACATCCAAATTCACAACCCATAGACCACCACCAACCATTACACCATTGGTTGTTCAGTATCCCCTTGAACTTGATCTACTCAAGGGGGAATTACAATCCTTCTACAATACTGAACAGCCATCTGAAAGATCCTTCCCATCTCTCCCAAATTTCCCTGTTCCCCTCAACATTGATACCTATCTAAAATACAAGGGTGAACAGGTGGATGCCATCATCAGGGAGAAATGCAAAGGGAAGGATGACAGGACTGCTCAGGGCATCCATTCAGCAGAGCTTAGCAAACTCAGAAGGATTGAAGACTTTGCTAAGACCCTGAGCAATTCCATGTCCACCATGCCTCTCAGTGTAGATTTGGAGAAGGAGGTAAGGGAATCCCTTCTTGAACAGATAATGGCAACCAAGCCTTACAAAGCAAACAAAAAGCAGTTCAATGGCTGGACTACTCATGCTTTGAGGGAAGAACTGATCAGAATTGAAGAAATGGCCAAAAATCCCAAAGCTAAAGTCTCCATTCCCAATTTTGGCAAAGGCAGAGACCCAGTCAGAGCCTTGAAGTTCAAGAGAATGAGGCAGGAGATTGTAGCTGCCAATTATGGGGAGATGAGGTCTGTTTCCAGATGGTCAGAGCTTAGATTGGTTGAAACCTATAAAAGTCTGGAAGAGAATAGAAAGAAGGATCCCAGCCTTCCAAGAAAGCCAATCTACAATGATGAGCCAATGATGAAGAGACCCCAACAGACTTTTAATCTTGACAGCTTACTTGAAACCTCTGATCTCACAGCTGCTGCAAGTAGACAGTTCAAAAGGCAGAAGGAGATGTCAGAGGAAGACCAAAGAAAGTTTGCTGACACATTTATAAAGGAAGGGCTCTTCAATCAAATCCATTATTTCTCTGATCCCACAACAGAGAAACTCAGAGAACTCATAGGAAGACCACCTTCACCCAACTCATCAAGAATAAAGGTTCATCTCAGCAAATCCACTGACTCAAAAATTCTAAAGTGGAAGGTCAACAAAGACAACCACGAATTGACACTGCTCAGGTCAGATGGAAAGGTTCAGAAGATCAGTATGGATGATGCTTACAGCCTTTGTGCAGAAGATCACCAAGCACTGCTAAATCTGGATCTGGAAAGAGATGAAGAAGACCTATTTGCTTTGAACTTTGAGTTACAATTCAAAGGTCAAATCAGAGAAAGTCTGATGAGAAATAAAGATCAATGAATAAAGCTGAGTTTTGGCATCATCTGTTCTAGGGGGAGATTGTTGGGTCTGCTGACCTGGAGAAGAACAGATGATTGGAAAGCCAAAATATGCTATCTATTTGATCCTTGAATAAACAGTCCTTACAACTTGCTTCTCCCAAAAGACTGCTGACCCTAACTACTGTTCTATCCAAACAACTGCTCAACAACTGCTGATACAAAGAACTGCTAAGGAAACAACTGATGAAGAACAACTGCTGACCAAAGGTCTGATGAAGAGCAACAGCTGATACAAGTACTGAAGACCAAAGCACTGCTGGAACCAACAGCACTTAGGCTCCAGCAGTGGATACAAGACCATCAGAGTTTATCTTTAACAGCTGTTTATTATCAGTGCTTTCAATGTAACAGTAGTTTGTATAGCAGATGTTTAAGTTTGTTATTCTGTTAGAGGTCACTGTCTTAGGTGACGTCAGCCTAGGTCATCAGTGGTTTGAGTCAGTCTATAAATAGAACAGTGCATGTACTGTTCTATTGCATCACACACAAAACATTCTCTCTGACAAACAACTGTGTGATCAGGCTGAGGGGGAGTAAATTGTACGATTGTAATCTTTGAATCAATGAAAGCATTCGATCTAAAAACAATTACTCTCTTGTTTTGATTTACAGTTTATTATTCCGCTGCACTTTCATTCTACTTTCATTCCATTATTATCATCATTTAGTTAAACAATCAAAACAAACAAACTCAGATCCTAACAATACTTTGTTTAAAATTATTTACATGATAAATTATAAAGTAAGCACAAATCACCTCCAGAAATTAATAAATCTTAAGAACAATCTATGTTTTATATCAACATATTTTGTCCAAAGAAATTTATATTAAGAAAGTAACCTAATCACATATTACCTCTAAAAATCACCTATATCTCCATATTTTCTTAACAAACTGTATACCAAGATATTAACAGCTTAGTATAATATCTTATGGAGTTGTAACAAACAAAGAAATAGCATTATAGAAAATTATGTTTCTCATTAATAAACGACTATGCTAACATCAAATTAGTATCGCGTTGAAGTGAAGAAGCAAGGAGGAAGGAAGGAAAAAAAAGTTTGAAACAGGTGAATGAAGCAAAAGTCACAAACATCCACATCTAACCAAATCATCCAACAAAAAAAAAAAGAAAACATCTAGTGAAAAGTGTTACCAATTTTGGTGGTGAAGTAGAGGCGTGAAGAGTGGTAAACCCTAGCCACCGCATGTTTTCACCGGTCCATGTACCACTCACTCCTTTATAGCTTCGACAATCCTGAATGATGCAAAGCAAACCCAAATCAGAATCAACTACACAAACCAACCAAAAGATATACACAGACCGATTGAGTTCAAAGGTTATTATAAAATAGGCAACAAATCGATTACAAATGAGTTCCATGAAACGATGGAATGGGGCTATTACCTACCGAGACTTGTCAGAGAGGAAACGTCATCGGAGAACTCGGAACACCAATCATTTTTGTGTGATTGTCCTCTACAGAGCCGGTACCGTCCAAACCCCACCTTGTCTTAGTCAATCAACTCCCAAACGCCACCAAATTTTTGTCTAATGTAATTGACGGTGTGGTAGATAGAAGGGATCAAATGGATTGTTTTCTTTCTATTGAGGAGAAAGAGAGATTACACAGATATCAGGAAATGGAGATGACGCATAGCTTAGAAATGAAACGTGTATTCCTCTGATGATATCACGTGGATTGGACTGGTGAGTCATGACTAAAGGCGTATTCATCTAAATCACTATTCATCTTAACTTTTTAATTATACATAGTATAATTTGTGGGGGAAATACCATAAAAAACAGTAAATCTTCTGTTTTTTCTCACTAAAGTCACTCAACAATATTTTGCACATAAAAAGCACTACATTTTCAGTTTGTTCTTACAAAGTCACTCAACATTTCTTTGCACCTAAAAAAAAACTATACTTTTTGTTTTTTCTCATAAAAGTCACCGAACATTTTTTTTTCCGCATAAAACCCCTTAAAATGTCAATTTCAAACAAAATTTTGATGTTTTTGTTTTAAATAACCTGGAACCGGAACTCTTAGTTGTGTTTGCTTACGTGTTGCATAGGTGGTCCATATATTTTGTATCCTTAAAAAAATCTCAAACTGATGAAGTTGATTAAGAAAGTAAAGTACTTCACTCGTCTTATATCGATTAAAAAACAATGTTTATTTGTTATATAATTTTTTTCTTTGTACTTAAGAATTGTATGGCTATTTAAATTAGCGGAACTAATATTACTTTGATTGCAACAAGAAATTTTTTTGTCATATAATTTGTTACAAAAATAAATATATAATTACAAAAGATCTTAAAAACTACAAAAAAAAACATGACAAAAAGAAATAATGTTGGGTGACTTTTATGAGAAAAAACATAAAGTATAGTGTTTTTTTAAGTACAAAGAAATGTTGAGTGACTTTTATAAGAAAAAACTGAAAGTGTAGTGCTTTTTATATGCAAAAAATTGTTAAGTGACTTTAATAAGAAAAAATGAAAGTTTAATGTTTTTTATGATATTCCCCCTAATTTGTGTGTAAGTTAATATGTAAATAATCATGCTTTTAAAATATGTATAAATCTAAAGGATTTATATATAAAAACGTTATTTGTAAATTATGAGATGAGTAAAAATGAATTATCAAAGATGTGTGTTTTATAAAAGAGACCCATTATTTTCTTTTTTTTTTTTTTGGGTAAGAGATGTTTTAGATCTTGTGGTTTGGGTCGTATCATTTATGAGAATGAAGTTTGCCGATAAAAAAAAATTATGTTTCAATTATTTATGTGGTTTTCAGGTTAGGTTTTTTTTTTTTTTTTTTTTTTTTTTTTGGCTAATCAGGGTTTAGTTTTATAAAGTTTGGCAAAAAATGAATTTTTTGAAATTGAGGTTTTCTTATAAGTATTAATTCTATCTATATTAATTTAGCGACACTTGAATAGTGTTTTAGCCTCTTAGGTCTAAAATACGCTGCTTTGCTTCTCTTTATTTTTTTAATGGTTTTGCAAAGTTAATATTCCACTAACTTTCTTACAAACTTATTTGACCACCAAACTTTGATCATCAAAGTTTTAACTTTTATGATTTCAAAATTTGACCACCAAACTTTTAGCCTTTAGAATTTTAAACTTTGACCACCTAAGTTTTTTAAAGTTGCATTGCAGCCACATCCACCGCAACATCTTTTAGCTGAGCATTGACACATTTTTTCTAACTCTGACCACCAAACTTTTAGCTTTTAGCCGCGAGTATTTTTTTTAAGCCCACGCGAGAATAACAATCACTTAATATTATCTTTTATATCCACGAAACCCTCGACGCAACAGAAGCTCCCACAGCGACGCGCGATGTTTAACGTCCACCAAACACTCAACGCGCGATCGTTAACGTAATTTGTGCACTTCGGTATCGTTACCGGCAACAAATTTTGCCGCTTTTCAGGACTAATGCTTTCAATACAAGTATAGTGATCTAGATGATTCAATTGTTCTATCGAGTGGATGTATCGTGAGGTCATCCACATATTATGTTTCTATTGGTCCGCGTAATATGCCACCTTTTAGCTAAGCTTTGAAACATTTTTTCTAACTTTGGCTTCAAATAAAGCGTAGTACTAAACATGTATGCACAACAGCTGCGCCTGCGACGAAGCGCGTGCCAACGCGCCCCGCGGCAACGCGCGGGTAACTACCACTAGTTTATTATAATTCATACATTTGATTTATCCATGCTTATGATCTCAACAAGAATTATCATGTTTAACAAATTTCCATACAATTTTTTTTAAACTTTCGACCTTAGAGCATTCACAACCCGTCCCCCATCCTCAACCATATAATTAAAGGAAAAATCATAGTTTTCTAAATTTGCTTCTCACCTTTTCAAACTCTCTTACATCCCATTCCCCATTCATATCCCCTATAATCTTTTTTTATTATTATTTTATTTCTTTACAATCAATATTAATCCACTCCATCTTTTATTTGTATTATTTTATTATTATTAAATGATATGGGGGAAGAATGGAAAACCCCATATATAGGGGCTCAACATAGATTTTTTGTAAATTTTAAAAATGAGGGTTGGGATGAAATGAGTTTTTATAACATTTTCTTAAATTTTAAAAATGGGGGAGGAAATGAGGGATGGTTTGTGAATGCTTTTAGGCCAACTAATATGGGTTTCGGCAAAGGGTGATAAATATTTTAGTTTAGTTTTAGTTTACTAATGAAAGATTTTTATTTTAATTACTGAATAATTTAATTTAGTTTTAATTATTAAATGTGTAACAAAACTAAAACAAAAATTATTAAGAAAACATTATTTAAGAAAGGTGAATAGGGTAACCATAACATAGGTTTTGTGACGGGGAATGACGAAAGATATGATTAACTATTCAACTGTTTATTTCAACCATGGAATGGAGAAAATTACGTGCTGCGTCGCAGAGTGTGTGTAAAAATACTAGTTTCTATACATGTACTTAACCAAAGCTGAATTAAAAAAAAAAAAAATATCTAAACCACCCGAGATGGGTTTCAAACCCAAGACCTTGAACTTTATAATGCGTGGGTTTGCCGCCAAACCAAAACGTAGACAATCGAGTGATAAATATTTAAACACCAAATTAATGACACATTTGAACGCATTAGTGGATCTGCCACTTAATCAATGAAAATGTGTGTACTCGTGTATACTGTTAATCGTATTGCAGTGAGCTACATATCATATGTTGAAAGCGACTTTTAAAGTAGAAAAATAACCTCTAAGGTATGACCTTAACTAGAGTCTGCCTAAAAGGTTAGGATCGTACATATAGTGACCCTTGGTATGGAGCCGGCATGCCCAAGCTACAACAACTTATTGTGTCATTTTTTCCAAAGCTAAACACGAACTTTTTTATACCAGGTTAACACGATAAGACACGATAATATATGTTTAGTCCAAGTTAACACGGTAATACCTGTTTATATCAGGTTAACACGATAAAATACAAACCAGTTTTCCAAATCCTACAGGATAAAGGGCACCATCGAGCATTAAAAAGGTAGAATTTCACCTATCACAAAACGTATAAGTGTAGTACTCCACCCCTGCAACCTATATTAAAAAAAAAAAATCCTTAATATGTCTTAATGAGTAATAAACAGGTAGACATGTATTTAACCTGTTTAGACACAGAAATTAACAGGTATATTCGTGTATATCTGTTTAGGACACAAAACCTAATATTTGAACTTGTTAATTTTGTGTAGGTTCGTGTCTGAAAATTGCCAACCCTAATTTTGATAAAGCCATCGTCTTCACTTCCATTTTCAAGGGTGGCCTTCCTACATTCACGTTGGCATGACAGACTTCCTCCCACGAACAATCTCTCTCCCTCTCACAGTACCTACTCAAGGACGCCCGTTGAAAAGACTTCACACTCCTTCTGCTTGTCACGTCGGACCCATCCATCTTCACTTCCTTCTACTATTTCTGCTATATTTTACCGTTATAGTTGTAAAGTCGCTAGGCGGTACTAACTCGGCTACTTAAGAAGTTGCGAATACTGTGCCATAGTTGAAGAACACTCAAAGATTTTTTTTTTTTTGAAAGATTAATTTCTTTTAAATCCTGTGGTCTGTAGGACTTGAATCCAAGACCTTTCACAATCTAAGTGTTTTAAAGGCTTTGCCTTTACCAATAGACCACCACCCCATTAGTGAAGGACACTCGAAGATGACTCGCCCATTATCAGCCAAGGCGGAGCGTACTCAGTTAAGTAACATTTATCTAGAAAAAAAGTATTTTTACAATGCTCTAATAAAACAAAACATTTAACAAAACATGATGCGGCCCATACCAATATATTTCCAAGAGTTTTCACATTCTAAATTTGAAAATTTTCTTGAAAACCGAGTAAAGATAAAGAAAAATACAAACTTTCTCAAAAACATCGCTGAAAAAGTCGGGAATATTTACAAAATTTAGTGTACCACTTTAACTTACTATGCATTAAATATCTTCAAGTGGGAAGGCAGGTGTAACCAATTGATTGACATTAAATTCACACGAAATCACTTCACACTTTCATCCTCATCTATAAGTTTTCACACATATCTTACCTTACCAACCACAAACCCTAAAAAAAAACAATCTTTTTTTTTTCTTTTTCAATGGCTGATGCTTACTTGATCTGCTTCCAGCTAAACAAATGGTAGAAACCCATGTCCCAGATCCACAGATCCGATCTGTGGTTGTTAATGCATGGAAGAAGCCGATGAAACATAGATCTGGTCATGTGTGGCTGCAAGATCTTTGGGATCTTGCAGATCGGCCGGCTGATTCGGTCGCCGAAGCTTTTCGACGACCGTTGAGTCAAGAATCTTGTGCCGGCCGATTTAGTAAGGTATTGAAGATCTCAACATGCAATAGTTTTATTCATAATATTTTGGGTTTGAATAGTGATGTTGATAGGTTTAAACTCATGGTATGGGTTTGTATTAGGAAGGTTTTGATTTTGGGAAATCAAGATTTTGCTAATGTCAATCTTCTTCAACAAGTGGCCTTTAAAGAAAATTTTCCTTTAATAAGGTGTGTACTTGTCTTAGATGATGTCTGGAATGAAAATCTTTTCGTGCCCTTGTATTACATGGGCATTGGAAAGTAAAACCCTATATAACTCTGAAGAAAATTCTTTCTAACATCCAACAGTTAAATTCCTAGTTGAAGCATCGGAAAGAAATGTGGTGGTTTGCCATTAGCTTTAAGAGCACTTGGACGGTTGAAATAGTGAAGTTGTTGAACAGTGAGATATGGAATATCTGGGATGAAAGTGAGATTCATCCAGCCCTTAAACTTAGCTATAACGATTTTCGTCCACGTTTGAAGCAAATGTTTGAATATTGCTGCTTGTTTCCCAAGGACTATGTGTTCGATAAGGATGAACTGGTATTATTATGGATGGCTGACGGGTTTTTGTACGAGTCAAATGGATGGCTGAAGGGTTTTTGCACGAGTAAAATGAATAATAAAAGGTTTTTTGTATGAGCTAAGTAGATGGTGGAAGGGTTTTTATATCAATCAAGAGGTCTTGCTATGGATGACAAATTGGTTTTTCTACTATTTAAATAAATAATAGAAGGATTTTTGTACGAGTCAAAACATTCGATGAAGTATCGACAATGCTAAATTATAAGCAAATGAAACAAACTTTAATTAAAGCAAGGTTGTATATGAATTATGGCTTTTATGTTTGTTTACGTTTTTGTTTATTGAAGTAATTGAATATGAATTTCCTGGGTAATGTGTACTACAGTTTTTTTTTCTTCTTGGTATAGCACATTTGTAGTTTAGATTAGTAACGATTGATATTTTGTTGTTTATTGTTATTAGATGTACAAGAACTTCAGGTTATATGTATTGATACTATGTACTGTGTAGCACATGTATGTTTTTCTTTTTGGTAAACCATTAGCGACAAACCTATGGTAATGACTTTTTTGCGCCGACATATGAAGTCAATAGCGGTGACAGTCGCCGCTAAAGTTCGGAGTTCTTGTAGTGAATGTATAGCTAGCTAGACTAAAACAGTAAGTATGAAACTAAAAATAGTGTGTACAATACCTATATGTCTAGATGATAATAATAATAATAATAATAATAATAATAATAATATGTTGAGAACATAATAGCGTCTAGGTAGATTAGATCAATACATGTTATGAAAAAAAAGTATTAACGCGTTAACCTAAGAATGTAGTGTGTTGTAAAAAGATATAACCTTTGATAATTTACATGTTTGGATGATTAACATATACAAAAGTCAAAAACAAGAACTAATGACATGAACATTCATTTTATAATTCTTTAAAAAAAAATAGACATATAACAATAGAAACCTTTTTGTATCAAGTTGAATGAGTTAAATGACAGACTCTTAGACCCCGTAGTGGGGCTTGGAAAATGGCGCTCCTGCACACGTGGCACTAAAATAGCGCCGCCCACACCATTACAGGGGGGCTCCATTTTTCAAAATCAGCTTGGGGCTTTATATTAATAGCGCCCAACACATTTTAGATCACCCAATCAGACCTTGCCACATGGCAAGGTCAATAATTCAACCAATCAGATTAAAGGCAGGGGCTTTATAAATAAAGTCCCACCACTACACCCTTTTTTCACTTTATCTCTTCATGCTGACTCAGCTGCCACGTGGACCAATCAGAAAGGGGGGCTTTATATATAAAACCCCCCACTACGCATGGTCTTAGACGAGAGTCATAACTCAAATAATATGAAGTCACTTTACAGATGCTTTGGGCCAACTGTTATGTTTGGGGTTTAGTAAATGAAGGAAGAGTTAATCGCTTGATTGGTCCCTGTGCTTTTTAAGAACTCGCTCTAAATGTTTGTTTTAGTTAGATCCACCTTCACTAACTCCATTTATTTATTCTTTTAAGTATGTGTGAAACGAGCATAATGCTATTGTTAATGAAAGATGAAAATATACATAAATTAAAATTCTAGTAGATCCTACCTTTTTATCAAATTATAAAAACTTAACCCCACCTTCCTCCAATCCGATTTTAAAAATAATCATAATGTCTAACATCCTATCACAACTCATTTAACCGTCTATAGCCTCTTCTTCTAATGATATCAAATGTTTATTCTCATTAAAATGGCAGGGTCTGGGATTTAAATCCCAAGAATAATATACAGATTTTAGAAGTAGATGTTAAGAGGTGGTGACTCAATGGAACAAGCAAAGGCACTTAAATTAGAAAGGTCATCAGTGGGTATGAAGGACTCATAACGCAACACGTGACACTAACCAGAAGGGTATTTTTATCCACTAACCATAATTACACACGTTACCAGAAATCCAAGTAATTACACACGATATATCTTATAATAGCATAATGATGCACGTTATACATGATAATTATGCATGTTATAAAACCAACGATTTTATTTTTTAAAGTATAACAATAGGGTATACAAATGAAAGATGTTAAAACGCTTGTTTTTAATGGTGTATTTTATAAAAATAAAAATAATGTCGTATGAAATGGGGGTATTGGATTTCAATAATTCAAACTTTCACCCATTGGCCGATAATAATTTGTACTTAAAAAATTCCTAACAACGACCCCAACTTTCAACTTATTGGCCAACAATAAACCTTTGTTAACAGAGAACTAACTCGGTTAGTGGATGCTGACGTGGCATGCTTACGCTGACGTGGCATGCCAACACTGGCATGGATGATGATGTGGACGTTGACATGGCATGCCACGTCAGCGAGAGCATGTCATGTTAGCAGCCACATCAGCATCCACTAATTGAGTTAGTTCTCAGTTAATAAAGGTTCATTGTTGGCCAATACTAGGGATGAACATATTGTACCGAATATCGAACCGATACTGATCCCAAACTGATCCCGTACCGAACCGAACCGAGGGTGTTCGGTATCGGTACTCACATTTAAAGGTTTCGGTTTCGGTATCGGTATGGGATCGGTTTGGTATCGGTATTTTAAGGTAAAATACCGATACCATACCGATACCGTACCGATACCGTACCGTATCGCATGTTTTTGGTATCGATATTGAGCTTTGAGAGTTTTCGGGATCGGTATTTTTGGTATCGGTTGGTACGGATACCGTCCCGAGCTCATCCCTAGCCAATACATTGAAAGTTGTGATCTTTGTTAAGACTTTTTAAAGTATAGATTATTGTCGGCCAATAAACAAAAGTTTGGATTATTAACATCTAATGCCTCTATGAAAAAGCTATGAACCTTTAGAAAACAGAGGTGTAACTTGTAAGTTGATAAAATTTAACAACTGTAAGCTATACATATTTTACCATTCCTACTTATTCCTTATTTTTTTTATTGTAGGCTATACCTATTCCAACTTTCAATACGTTTTAAATCATACAAAAAAAAAAAAAAAAGTAAACGTCAGTCTCAGTTAAAACAATCCACGTGGACATTCAGCAAGCTTAGAAGCTGACGTGGAACCCTCCACGTGACCAGAAACAGATTTCACAAGATCTCAATCCACAAACCTGCTGACGTGTCAAATCCAGCCTAACAGAAAAACAAAAAATCTAACAATATTCTTCCCTCACTAATTTCCCTCCACACATCCAAACCTCACCTTATCATCTTTCACTTTGTCCAATTCTTACAAAATGATCATTACATTTCTCTATTTCTTACTCTCTCTCTCATTTTCTAACACCCAAAAAATAAAAAATAAAAAATGGCCTCCAAATTAAGTTTCACTATAACCTCTTCTCGTTTGTTTACTGCCCCAATTCGAACATGTTCTCCGGGTTTGAATTTATCCGGTTTTCATCGCTTGTCCGCGTTGAAAACGCAGTCGATTCGGTTGATCGGTGATCGACGGAGATTGATTATGATTAAAGCAACCACTGATCAACCAGGTTAGTTAAGTTTTTACGTGGTTCGGTCTAAACTGACCTTTTTCCGTCCTAGGGGTGATAACTAAGTTATTATTTATTTATTGAGGTGATAATTATATTATAAGTGCGTGGAATATATTTATTATTTATAGAGAATAATTAGGGTTTAGCAAATTTGCTTCCTTATATATTTATATTTATAGAGACTAATTAGCGTTTGTGTGCTTTGCGCTTTTTAATACCAACTTGGAACACAAGTTATCAATCTCAATGTTTAATTGTCACTGCCGGATTATTAAGTTGTTTTTGCAACTAAAAACCGGTCTAAACAAGCTAAAAACAATTTATGCAAGCTGGAAGCATGTCTAGAACAACTAAAAATGGTTTGGGTCGGATGTACGCTTTGCTTGTCTTGGGTGTGCGCTTTTTAAGCGCCGGGAGTCTACGTGACAAGCAACGCGTTTGCACCTTTAGTGCGCCTTGAGCATTTACCTACCTAGATTAGTAACTTAGTAAGGCTTATTTGAGCGTTTACGTACCTAGGTTAATAACTCAGTTAAGCGTGCTCAGGTGGGAAGTCTCCACCGGGGCAACCAAACACAAATCCGTGAGCTCCTGCATGGGCAACCCATAAAGCAGACTATATTGGTGGCATGGGCGAAGGATTGCTTCCCCCCCCCCCCCCCCCCCCCCCCCCGTTTTTTGGCGCAATGGTATAAATTTGCGATTTTCGTAGGTAAATTGAGTCCGGCCCCTGCCGATTTGCCACTACCAATCGAAAAAAATTGAGCCCCCCCGGAATAAAAAACCAAGCTTCGCCCCTGATTGGTGGTGAGACGCTGTGAGGGGCCGGATGTTACAGTTAGATTGGGTTTCAAACGCTTTGGGTCGGGTTCACAGGTCCTCAAATTGTGTGCTTGTTTAATTTGTATTTTACACCATAAAAGAAGTTGGTCATGAGTAAAGAACATCAATGAAAGAGAGGCCTACACTTGGATACATAAGTTGGACATGACACTTAGTTTATGATGCTTTTCACAATCATGCAATTCAACATAAATTTATATTCGGATTGTCGTGTGTCATTCAGGTCAAGTAAAAGAAGATGACGTCGTTGACAGCAACATAATGCCTTACTGCAGTTTAGAACAAAAGAAGAAGACAATCGGAGAAATGGAACAAGAATTTCTTCAAGCGTTACAAGTAAACCATCCCGTTTGTTTTTCCATTTCCACCTCTGTATATATCTTTTTGCAATACTTATTTTTTCTTCTGTTTTTTCTGTAGTCATTCTATTATGAAGGAAAAGCTATTATGTCAAATGAGGAGTTTGATAATCTCAAGGAAGAACTAATGTGGGAAGGAAGCAGTGTTGTAATGCTAAGTATGTATATATTTGCTGATTTCTATGTATACGATTAGTCGATTACTGTGTTATATGCGTTGCAGGCTCTGATGAACAGAAGTTCTTAGAAGCATCAATGGCTTATGTATCCGGTAATCCAATTATGAGTGACAAAGAGTTTGACCAGTTGAAGATGCAATTAAAGGTATGCAAATGACGGCTTTGCTGTTATTGCTTACAAAAATATAACATATTGTTGACGATAAGTCTTTGGTGTTCAAAAATGCCATTGCTTTCGGTTCTTTCTTTTGTGTTTGATCTTCTATTGTCACACATACGAGTTACGACTTATTTCTTCATTTACTTTCAGAAAGATGGAAGTGACATAGTGGCCGAGGGTCCAAGATGCAGTCTTCGCAGTAGAAAGGTATGTGCCTTTGAATCCCGTGCACAAAAAATATTTTAAAACAAAATTGTAAATGACGCTCCATGAACAACAAAAGCGTTAAAATTTTCGTTATTCATGATCATATGCGTTAATTTCATGGGATTTATACATATTGTCAGCAGTGGCGGACCCAGATAATTTTTTCAGGGGGTGCGATAGAGTGATAGAGAGGTTTAACCGAACTTTTAAGGGGTGCGATCAAGATTTTAGCCTGCAAAGTACAAATTACACTAATTTTTTTTAAGGGGGGGCGCCCGCCCATCTTAGGATGTATGTAGGTCCGCCACTGATTGCCAGATAAATCATTCATGTCATAACTACAATGACATCTGAATGGACTTTGTTATTTCTTAATAAGAATATTTTTCACGAAAAGTTTGTTGTTTGCAGTATTGTTACGTAATCCACTACTGATAAGCGTATTTGGTTGTAGGTTTATAGTGATCTCGGTGTTGATTACTTCAAGATGTTCCTCATAAATGTCCCAGCCGCTGTTGTTGCATTAGGACTGTAAGTGTCACTTGTTATCCTACTTTCATCGTGCAAAATTGCGCCAACTTTCCATTTTAATTACTCTATATATGTTTGTGTATTGTAGGTTCTTCTTTCTAGATGACATTACTGGATTTGAAATCACATACCTTTTGGAGGTACATGTTGCATTATGACCTATTCGTTCTAGCAAAATAAAACGCTCTATCCAGTTTGACGTTATATGCTTTGTTTCTAACAAGTTCATTATTGTAAATACTTTTATCAGCTTCCAGAGCCATTTAGTTTCATCTTCACTTGGTTCGCGGCTATACCATTAATATTGTGGTTATCCTTTACACTTACCAACGTCATTGTGAGGGATTTCTTGATATTGAAGGTAGTATTCTCTTAATCAAATTTTGGATCTTACAAATTAACACTAATCTTTTCATTAGTTTAACGTCTAAATTTTACCTCTTCAGGGCGTTTGTCCAAACTGCGGAACAGAGAATACTTCATTCTTTGGAACAATATTGTCAATTTCCAGTGGGGGTACTACTAACAATGTCAAATGCGCAAAGTAAGTTTTTTAATTTTTTTTAACAACTCATGCGTTTAAAAAAATAAGATTATTATCTGAATACTGTCGTTTGTTATGTTACTATATTAATTGTCTATTAAGTGTAAAAAGAATTGGACCAAAAGTGTTGGCGGCTCATACGCACTCGTTTTGACCCTAACTGAAAACGACCCATTTGACCATATGTGAACAATGATCCATTTTGACCCACATAAAAAATGACCCATTTTGACCCGTTAACCAACCTACCTGCTTGACCCACTTGGTGCAATTTATCTTTGCATAAACATTAACGTTACGCTTGATTCTCAAATTTCAGCTGTCAAACGGTATTAGTGTTTGATAAAGAAACTCGCTTGATAACATTGCCAGAAGGAAGCCAAGCTTGAGTTGGTCGGTATGAACTCTATTTCTGCAGCATTTTATCAAATTTTTATTCAAAGCTTACTCTTTATATTAGTTATAATTTACAAACCAACTAAACAAATGCAGGAGGGGATTAATTGTCAAGTTATGGACCATGGAGTTTGTTTGAAGAATGATGCTATTGTAAATGTGCCTAGGTTCTTCAAAATTAGTCATGCATTTGTTTAGGCAGTATTACATAAGTGTGCATTCACATTTCAATCATAGTCAATGTATGTTCATGTGTATAACATGAGACCATAGATTATGTATGTTCATATGTATACTTTAAGTTGGGTGCATGCTATGTTCATACATGGCGGTCTTTAAGTAATAACATCGCGTTATACATATGTTTATGATAAAAGGGCCGGCCCTGAAAATTCAGGTATCCGGGCCGAGCTGCAAAAATTGTGCCCCTTACCTTTAGCTTTAGGCCTTAACGAAATAAACAATGTAAACTATTTTTTTAAGCTACGATTAAATTAATATCAAATTGATGGATCAAATTTTATTTCTCACCTAGGTTATAGTCTAACGGTAGAGGGAACAAACCCTCTAGGGGGAGGTTGGGAGTTCAAATCCCACAAAAGATGAAAACATAAATGGGTGAAAGTCTGCCAATTAAAAAAATTGTTTCATAACAAAATAAAAGATAAAAAAGAAGACAAAACCAACTGGTAAAAAACAAAAACAACTAAGTGTGAGCCCGATCCATTTCATCTTCTTCATCCTCTCTTGTCCTACACTCATTCATAAACCTGCAATTTTTTTTCTCAAACCATTTCATTCTCTTTCTTAATTCTTAACTTCTGTCAACATTTCTTTACTTTTTATTTTATATAAACTACCCTTCAATTTGATTAATACTTGATTAATAATTTTGGGGCTCAAACATACAAAAATCCATCGAATTAAGGACATCACTGTTAAAAAAACTTGGATTGTTGGAGGGTCAATGTGCCTCCAAGAAATTGAGCCCGGGCCGGGAGTCCTCCCCGCACCCCTTAAGGGCCGGCCATGTGTTTATCCTAGTCATTGGATTAAGAAATAGATATGAAACTAATAAAGTGTATATATTGTTTTTCTCAATCCCAAATTTCCAATGTGAGTAGTGGCCGGTGTGGTTTAATTTAAAATTAAGAAATAAGCTCACTTAGACCATGCGTAGTGGGGGGCTTTATTTATAAAGCCCCCCTTCCTGATTGGTTCACGTGGCTGCTGAGTCAGCGTGGAGAGAGAAACTGAAAAAGGGGTGTAGTGGTGGGGCTTTATTTATAAAGCCCCTGATTGTGATTGGTTGATTTTTTTTACTCTTTTAATTCCAAATAATTAAAATAAAATGCAAATAAATATAAAAAAATTACAAATAATAATAAAAACACACAACTAATATTAATTAAATTAAAAAAAACAAACAACTTAAATAAACTACAATACCAAATTAAAAAAAAAACAACTAAAATAAACTACAATACCAAATTAAAAAAAAAAACAACTAAAATAAACTACCGCAGGTTATATTTTGCTAGGATTTCTTGTCTATGATGCATCGCGAGGAGTAGGGCTTCTCCCTCGAGGTGGTCGATCGGTTTGGACAAAAACTCGATGTCCTTTTCCCTTTGCCTCGCCTCTTGAATGTCGACGAACCTTTTATTCTGGGCCACTCTCTGGTCCATAGTTTGTAGACGTCTTTGGCCGAGGTCGCGAAGATCTTGTAGTCGTCGATTCATTTCATCAAACTCATCCCTCGACGCACCACCTGCTGTCGAAGACGACTCCGCCTTGCCACCCATTTTTGATCGTCTACCGGGTGGTCTTGGAATATCAAACTCCTCCTCCTCCTCCTCATCCTCCAAATCAACAGGATCATCTAAACTCACAAAGCGAGCATCGGATGTCGGTGTATCCGGCTCTCGCGACATGGAGGTGGTTTTGCTTCTTTTTGACGGTCCTCCTCCTCCTGATCCTCTTCCTCTCCTAATCTTGCGCCCACTACCCGACCCCATAGGCGGGACATCAGCCCACTTAGGACTATGTCTCAACATCTCCCATATCCTCAAATACGGGAACGGCCCGCGGGTCTCTCTCATCTCGTCCAACGCCCTGGCCAACACACCGTCATCACCTTCCCCGCTGGCCCTGTTGTCCTTGCAACGTTGGTAGACCTCCGCAAACGAGTGACATTTGTTATTAATGTCCGACCACTTTCCAGATATTGAGTCGTTGTCTTGATGCTCCCCCCTACCCACCGCCGCAAAAAATAGGTCTCGAATCCGTTGCCAAAACACCGGGGTATGTTGATAGTTTGCTGCAAAAAAAAAAAAAACATACGATTTAAAAAGTATATATATAAATGTAAACACAAAAAAAAAAAATACTAAACCAACATTTTAAAAAGTATATATATAAATGTAAACACAAAAAAAAAAATACTAACCAACTTCCGGGTCCTCGGATATGTCGAGCCAGGCTCGCGCTAACTTGTACTCCTCATCTCTTTCCCAACGTTCCTGTTGCTTTTTTTGACGAGGAGCGTTCGGGTCTTTCTTTTTATGCAAGCGTCTCCCGCGCCCGTGCCCGCGCCCAGAACCCTCTGGTTCGTCTTGAGTTTCTGGTACGGATTCGGGCTCCTCTTGAGAAGGTTGGATATAGTTTGGTGGAGGAAAAAATTGAGCGGGCATGTTTGGGCCCGGATAAAATTGACAGGGCATGCCAAGAAGTTGCGCGTATTGCATTGTGTTCGCGTCAAACTCGCCCCAATTGGGTGGCAGCGGAGTAGTAGTGTTTGGCCTCGCACCCGGTCGACCCGGGACCCCGAACGGTGAACCATATGGATACATCTTTTGCGTTTTAGTTTGTGTGTGGTGTGTGGTTTTTAGTTTAGTTGTATGTGTGTGGTGTGTTTTATTATATTGTGTGTGTATATATATACAAGGTTCAAAAAAAAAAGTAAATGTTAACCGTTCAAATGAAACGTTCAAAAAAGAAAATAAGCAACGGTCAATTAGTTGACCGTTTGATTTCCCCCCCTCCCTCATGCCACGTGTCCCTTCCTGATTGGTTGGTTTCTTTTGGTTTAAGCGCTATTTTTATAAAGCCCCGGCCCCTTTTGCACATATAGCGCCCGCATGTAATGGTGTGCGGGACGCTATATTTGAAAATTTTTGAAAAAAAGCGCCCCACTACGGGGGTCTTAGCTTCTAAATTATTTAAAAATCAAGCTGTCTTAGTTGATGTATATCGATACTAAAAATTCTGAAGAATAATTAGACATACAAAGCGCTGCGTGCCTGCGTCTGCATCACGTCAGGAGCATGTAGGCTTTAAAGTCCCACCTTTATATAAGGTATTGGTGAAATAAAACCCTCAATCATTTCCCAGTCATTTTTTTTTTCATATTTAATTTAATTTGCTTTCTAAATATTTATTATATAAGCAAAACAACAATAAAACAAAAACTAAACTACGTTTAAAAAATTACAAACGAAATAAGAAAAAAAAAATTACAAACGGAATAAAAACTATCAAAAAAAAAAAAAAAAAAAAAAAAACTAGTCCAAGTTGGCATATTGAGCTTGTTCGTAGTTGACTGATATAATACATGTTCCTATCTTCATCAGTTGGTTGACGATTTGCAAAAGGCGTGTGGTTTTGCCCAATGGTTAAATAGAGAAACCCCCCCCCCCCCCCCCCCTAAAGGCTTGGTGAGACCAACCTTAGCGCCCTATGTTGGCGAAGGGGGGACATTGGGTGCGCTACGGGACTACCCCCACAACCCCTAGCTTTTGTGTTGCGGATACTCAAAAAATCCAGAGTCATCACAACGTTTTACAGTCGTCCTCCTTAAACTTTTGAACCGATCCAATGAAGTTTAGAAACCAACACCTAAGAAATACCAAATTATAAATTTTTAAATTTGATATATACACTAATTATCAATATAACTTATATATTCATCAACATCCAAATGTTAAAACCATTGTGGCTAAGCCCAAATTAGGTTAAACCTTATTAGACCAATAGCCATAAGCTTAGGCCCTTTACCCATGATTTTAAATGTTTAAACCTTTAATCATTTTCAAATCATTTATTTTTATTTTTTTCAATAAATTTAATTCATTTTTTATAAAACACGAAAATAAAAGAATTAAAACAAAAACTAAACTACTTCTAAAAAAATTAAAGAAATTAACAAATGAAATAAAAATAAAAAATTAGGCCAAGCTGGCATATTGAGCTCATTCGTAGTTGATTGATATAATACGAGTTCGTATCTTCATCACCCGGTTGACGGCTTGCAAAATGCGGGTGGTTTGGGTAGAAAATGTTCAAGTGGTTGTTTTGAAACATGTTGAAAAGTTTGGATTTTGAGAGAATGATTGAATTTTAAAAGAAGAAATGGTGGAGTAAAAAATGTTATAGGTTAATATATATTTATATTTTGAAAAATGAATTATTATTATTATTATTATTATTATTATTATTATTATTATTATTATTAAAATTGGACCGTTGCCCAAAAATATAATACAATCACGATTAGCGATTAGGTACATATTTTTTTTTTGTTTGAACGGCACGTACATATTATTTAAACAAGATATATTCTTGGTCAATGGATAATGTTATAATAGCAATAAACGTATATCACTTAATGTACATAAAAAAATCTTATATAATAAACAAGTTTTGACGATGTTATGGCCTAACAAATTAGCATACAACCTGCTTGCACGTTTTAATTAACTTCATGGGATTTCATTCATGAACATAAGGTTGTACGTCCGTACTTATCTTAGAACCTCATAAGGTTGCATGCAACACATCTTAAAAGAATATAGGAGAATGTCAACCTTCGTGCAGGTCACAACTCACAATAGCCACCAACTTTTAAAGAAAGCAATGGCTAGTTTTTAGTCCTATAAATAGATGGCTTCTTAATGTGGTAGTCAATAAGCATTGATCAGTTAGACAAAGCCACAACACTATATTAAAAGATCAAGAACTTTAACTAAATGGCTTATGTTTATCATTCATGGAGCTTTTGTTGCTTCCTTAGCATTGTCACACTCATCTTCTCCTGTTTCGTTACACCTAGCATAGCGGTCTACCATGGCTATGTTCCGAGCCCATGGACCCTAGCCCACGCCACATTTTATGGTGATGAGTCTGCATCTGAAACTATGGGTATGTAATAATGTAACATATATAGTCTAATAATCATCTAATAGTTTTTAATGTGGTGTATGTGAATAACAATGTTCTTTGATTATGTTATAGGGGGTGCTTGTGGATATGGAAACTTGATTACTAATGGATATGGAACAGATACAGCTGCATTGAGCTCGACGATCTTTAGTGATGGATACGCGTGTGGTCAGTGTTACCAAATACGGTGTGTCCAGTCTCCATGGTGTTACACAGGTTACACAACCGTTACTGCCACCAACCTCTGCCCACCCAATTGGGCTCAGGATTCAAACAACGGAGGATGGTGTAACCCTCCCCGCACCCATTTTGACATGTCTAAGCCCGCGTTCATGAAAATTGCTCAGTGGAAAGCAGGCATCGTCCCAGTCATGTACCGCAGGTGCATTTCTGTTTATTTGGTAGAAAGTTGGAGTGTGTAAGGTGGTTTGACCGGTTTGATATATTTTGTCCAAACCGGTAACTACCGATATCGGCCTTCGGAAATCAAATACAAACCGAACCGGCACGGTTTTACGGTTTGACACTTTTTTTTCGTTAAAAAAAAAGATTAAAAAGTACAAAAAAAACCTTATATTTTTAAAACATAAATTTTGTTGTATTAAATTTTAAATAGTTATAATGGGTATCCATAAACAAAATAACACATAGTGTGTACATGTAACTTTATATTCCTATAAGACAACTAAATAAGAATTGTGAAACAACTGATTTCAAGTGTATAAACTATAAACTAAACCTTAAGATAAAATGTCAACCAATGAACCAAACTATAAAAATGTTAAACATGCCAAAGTGGCGAACTTTCTTCGGTTTATGTGGTTTGGCCAGTTGTGATGGTTAATGATACCCGTAGTAGAAGGTACTAATTTTTGCACAAGTAAATTTGATATTAGCTAACTGCTAACATTCCAACTAATTCTTGGTATAATAGGGTTCCATGCAATGCAATCAGAAAAGGTGGAATCAGATTTTCTTTTCAGGGAAATGGTTACTGGTTGTTGGTGTATGTGATGAATGTAGCCGGTGCTGGTGACATCCATCATATGTGGGTCAAAGGGACAAAGACTGGTTGGATCAGCATGAGCCATAACTGGGGCGCGTCTTACCAAGCTTTTGCCACTCTTCAAGGTCAAGCCCTATCATTCAGGTTAACTTCACACACCACAAAACAGACCATTACGGCTTACAACGTAGCCCCTGCAAACTGGAACCTAGGGTTGACTTACCAAGGGAATGTTAACTTCCATTGATCCGTTCATGTTTTGCAAATTTTCAAGTCTAGAAGTTATATGCCATATATATATTTTAATTAAAGGGGTTTCAGTCATTCTCTTACGACATATATGTGGTCATATACCGATTTCCATTGTAATTCTAGCTAGCACCTTCCTATGGAGGATTTGCCATGTTGTACTCGCTATCCGTCCCATTAGAATTTAAAGTTTTAATGGGTAAGTGATGAATAGTTAGAACTTTGATTTAAAATGATATATATTGAACTTTGATGTCATGCCATATATCGATATATATTTTTGATTTATGTAATCTTATTGCATCATGTTATGATCTGAGTTTGATTTGTTTTGATTGTTTAAGTAATGAAGGATGAAAGAAGTTAATCTATAAATGGAAAGTGCAGCGGAATGATAAAGTATAAATCAAAACAAAGAGAATAATTGTTTTAGAATCGAAAGCCTTCATAAAACTTAATGATTACAAACGATTGTACAAATACTCCCCCTCAGCCTGATCACTCTGTGTAAGTTTGTCTAAGAGAATGTTTTGAGTGATAATAGAACAGTACATGCAATGTTCTATTTATAAACAATCTAAACCACTGATGACCTAGGCTGACGTCACCTAAGATAATGACATCTAACAGAATAACAACATAAATCATCTGATGAAACAAACACTGTTACATAGGAAACCTCTGATAAACAAACAGCTGATAGGTAAACCTCTGATGGTCTTGAATCATCTGTTGGAGCCTAAGTGTTGTTGGCTCCAACAGACCTTGAGTCTTCAGTACTTTAATCAGCAGTTGTTGGGGTACAGCAGATGTTAGAGTCAACAGTCTTTTGGGAGAAGTAACTTGTAAATGCGGTTTTTATTTATGATCATATGTAGCATGTTTTGGCTTTTCAATCATCTGTTCTTCTCCAGGTCAGCAGACCCAACAATCTCCCCTAGAACAGATGATGCCAAAACTCAATTTTTATTGTTGATCTTTATTCCTCATCAGACTTTCTCTAATTTGTCCTTTGAACTGTAATTCAAAGTGCAATGAGAAGAGGTCTTCAGCATCCCTTTTTAGCTCTAAGTTAAGCAGTGTTTGGAGATCATCTGCACATAGGCCATGTGCATCATCCATACTCAACTTTTGAGCCTCTCCATCTGATCTGAGCAAAGTCAATTCATGGGTGTCTCTGTTGACCTTCCATTTTAGAATTTTTGAATCAGAGGATTTGTTGAGGTGCAAGTTTATTTTAGATGAGTTTGGTGATGGAGGTCTCCCAATGAGTTTTCTGAGTTTATCAGTTATGGGATCAGAGAAATAGTGAACTTGGTTGTAGATACCCTCTTTTACAAATGTATCAGCAAACTTTTTCTGATCTTCTTCTGACATCTCCTTCTGTCTTTTGAACTGTCTCTTGGCAGCAACAGATAGGTCAGATGTTTCAAGTAAGCTGTCAAGTGTAAAGGCCTGTTGAGGTCTCTTAACCATGGGAGCATCAAAGTAGATTGGTTTTCTGGGTAGAGTGGGATTAGTCTTTCTATTCTCTTCCAGCTTCTTGTAAGTTTCAACCAACCTCAGCTCAGCCCATCTTGCAACTGACCTCATTTCTCCATACTTTGCAGCCACAATCTCTTCTCTCATTCTTTTAAACTTTAAGGCTCTGGCTGGGTCTCTGCCTTTTCTAAAGTCAGGGGCAGAGACTTTCAAAGTAGGATTCTTGGCCATTTCTTCAATTCTCAAAAGTTCTTCTTGAAGTGCATGAGTGGTCCAGCCTGCAAACTGTTTCTTGTTTGCTTTGTAAGGCATGGTTGCCAAGATCTGATCAAGTATAGAATCCCTTACTACCCTTTCCATATCACTACTGAGAGGCATGGTAGACATGGAATTGCTCAGGGTCTTAGCAAAATCCTCAATCCTTCCCAGTTTGCTAAGCTCTGCTGAATGGATGCCCTGAGCAGTCCTGTCATCCTTCCCTTTGCATTTATCCTTGATGATCAAATCAGCCTCTTCAGTTTTGAATTTCAAATATTGATCTATGTTTCTGGGAACAGGAAAATTTGGGAGAGATAGGAAGGTTCTTTCAGATGGATCCTCAGTATTGTAGAAGGATTGCATTTCCCCCTTGAGTAGATCAAGCTCAAGAGGATACTGAGCAGCCAATGGTGTGATGGATGGTGGTGGTTTATGGGAAGTTAAATGAGAAGTGTGTGGTGAAAAGGATGAAATTGGAATGGCTGGAATAGGTGCAGATTTATGTGTTGAAGTGGGAGGTGGTGAGGTTTGGATATTCTCATCCTGTACCACAAAGGTTGATTTTCTCTTCCTTCTGTACAGGATAAGTGGTGATGGTGGTGTTTGGGCAGCAATGGTTGTGTTAACATCTGTTGGCACTTGTGCATGACTAGCAGATGTTTGGGATTTAGATGGTGAGGTGGTTGGTATGGTTATGGGTGGTGTATTGGTGGTTGTGGTAATGGGTTCAGTGGTTGGTTTGGTGGTTGTGGTTGTAGGTTCAGATGTTTTGGTGGCAACAGTGGTTTTGGTGGCAGTAGTGGTTCTAGCATCAGATGTTTTAGCAACAACAGTTTTAGATGGTGGTTGCCTGGTGTGTTTTGCAGACATTTTCTTCCTTTTAGAGGATCCAACATCCTCAACTTCTTGTTGTTGCTCTATCTTCCTTTGCACTAGAGCCTCTGCCTTGACTTCCAATGTGTCAAGCCTCTTTTGCTTAGCTTCAGCAGCCTCTTTAGCAATGACATTGGCAGAGTTGTCAACTTCTTTTGCCTTGCCAGCATTAACAGTTTCAGGATCTGTTAGGACAAAGAGGATTGGTGAAACCACTTTTGGAAACCTTAGTCTAATTCACTTCTGTCATTTTGGCTAAGTATAGAAGTATTGAAGAGAAGACAAGAAACTGCTGAAGAGAAGATATGAGAAGTGCTGAAGAAGAAACTTCATCAGAAGTTCTGAAGTCCAAACCAGACAAGTTCACTTCAGAAGTACTGAAGACAAACTACTCATCAGTAGTTTGTCATTCATCAGCACTTAGCATCATATATTTTCCACCGCCTTTTGTATCAGTAGTTTATTGTTTATTATTACTTTTAGCTGTAATTGTTAGTTTCAATGTTGCAACTTGTGCAACTTGTTTCTGATGTTTCTGTGCTTGCTTTATTGGCAAGATACATGTATGTAAACGTCTATAAATAGGAGGCTTCAACCTTCTATTTTAGACATTGATTTTAATAGAAAAATCCTTCAAACACTTTCACTGTTCTATTCCATTTCAGTATTTATTGTGAATCTGTCTAAGTATCTAATTCTCATTTACTGCTTAGATTCATAATAAATACTTGTCATTATTAGTTTCAATCATCAAGGGGGAGTAATAACTCCTCTTAAGTATAAAAAGTGTTGCTTTAACTTTTACATTCCGCTGTGCTTATAATCTGATATACAAGAGCTTGCTAAACACTTAAGTGTCAAAGATAGCAAGTTCTTACTTAAACAAAGAGCAAACTGATCCAACAATTGGTATCAGAGCATTGGTTTATCTGATCACATATCAATCTAACAAATTGAGAATCAGACACAAAGCTCTTATTGATACTCAATAAAAAGATCAAAAGTTCACTTTTTATCAACATCCATCACTTAAAAGAGTCATCTGATAAATCAATACTCTTTAAAATGGATCCACATAATACTGGTTCTGCTACTAAACCTGCCATGCTTGTAAGAAATGAATACAACATATGGCAAAAGAGAATGGCACATACCTTGTCACAGACCAACACAGGTTGTTGGAGATCTATGATATATGGTCCTCACAAACCAGTAAATGTCAATCTTGAAACTAATGTTGAGGTCCCTAAGGACCCAAAAGAATTTACAGATGATGATTTCCTAAAACTTGAGCTAGATGCAAAAGCATTCTCTATGTTGGCAATGGCTCTCCCAAATGAGATATACTCTGGCCTTTTACATTGTGAAAGTGCCAAAGAACTCTGGGATTGTCTTAAAGAACAGTTTGGAGGAACTGACGAGGTGATTGCCAACACCAGAGAGATTTTAGCTCAACAATATGAGACATTTGCTCATATTAATGGGGAAACTTTAACTCAACAATTTGAAAGATTCTCCTCATTAATATCTGAGCTAAAGTTAAATGGTTAGACCTATACAACAGTATCTATGCTACATAGATTTTTAAGGTCTTTACCAGACAAATGGGAAACATACTCCATTGTTTTAAGATCCTCACCAGATTTCAGCTCCCTCACTCTTACAAAACTCCATGGGAGATTACTTACTTTTGAAAGAGAAATTGATCAAAAGAAGAAATTGCAATCATCTGGTAAAACTGCTGATGACTACCTACCAGGTAGTACAGCACTTTTGGGACAAGACTCACCAACTTGTTCCTATGGATCTTATGACAACATTGACATAACAACTGGGATCTCATCAGAAAGATCTTTCCCAGGTTATGACAATGATGACCAAAGTCAAACTGCTGATAATCTATGTTTTATCATGGATGATTTGAAAAACTTTAGCAGTGATGACTTAGAAGAAATGGACATTTTACACCAACTGGCCATGCTAAGCATTAAAACTAACAAGTTTTATAAAAGGTCAGGAAGGAAATTTCCAGGATTGACCAGTAATACAAAAATTGGTTTTGACAAATCTAAACTGAGATGTCACAAGTGTCAGAAGTTGGGACACTTTGCTAGAGAGTGTAGAAACTCTAGCTTTAACCAATCACAATCTAGAAATAACTATAACCCCAATTATAATAGGAATAATGGAACTCAAGGGAGTGCTCATTTTGTACAGGCACAAGCTCCTCAACAGCAATACATGCCACAAGTACAATATGTTCAAATGCCTGCTCAACAGATGCAGAGCCAACAATCAATCCCTCCCTTTCCAGCTGCTCAACATCCTCCACAGCCTCAACAACCCTCTCAACAAAGTCTTTTCACCTCAGGGTATGTTGACTGGATCAGTCTCCCTTTTGACACCACAGAGTGCAATCCTGATGCAGACAACAAGGTGTTTGACATCAACTGGGGAGAACCAGACAATGGCAGAAAGAACTTTGCCTTAATGGCATTTGAAGGTTGTACTTCAAAATCTGCATTGTCACAGGTATCAAAAGAATCTTTGACAAAACTTTGCTCAAATTCTTGCAAAGAAACTTTTGCTCTCATAAGAGAGACAAATGTGCACTTACAAGGAAAAGCCAATGATTTAGAAAGAAAATACACACAGATGAAATGTGATTTAGAAAGAAAACTGTGTGCTAAAACAAAAGAAGTTTCTAAATTAACTAACTCGGCTATTGAAACCCAAGCACAAATTAAAATCATGCTAAATGACCTGGGAGATGTCAGACAAGAGCTTGCTGACACCAGGATCACATGTGAAAAATGGGTGGAATCTTGTAAGGGGTACCAATTATTGCTAAACAAACAAAGTGCTTCAAATGTTAAGTTTGGCATAGGGTACCATCATGTTGAAACACCAACAGATTTCTCTCCCAAAACTACTGAAGATGGAGAAAAATTGTTTCAAATGAAACTTCTGAAGGGAAAGACTGCACATCTTTCCATGAAAACTTTCTAAACAGAAATCCTGGTATTTTCAAAGAAAGTACTTCAGAAGTATCAACAAAATCTGACAACAAGCCATCAGTAGTTTCATCTACATCAGGAGTTGAGATCCTGAAAACTACTGATGAGCAAAATCTTTACACTAATGTCAGAAATTTGCCTTTAGATCAAAAACAAAAGGCAAAAGAGTGTGAAATTTGTGGTCTGTTCAACCACAAAACTGAATTTTGTAGATACAGAAAAGGAATTCAGTTCAATCAAAAAATTAAACAACAGGTTGTGGGAAATCAAATCAGAAATGATTATGAAAGAATCTTTAAACCCAAGAAACAACAACCTGAAAACACCTTTTCTCTGAAAAAGATAAAATCTCAACTAAAATCTTTTTCTCAAAATTCTTTGTCAGTAGTTAGACCTGAATCATCAGCAGTTTCACAAACTGCTGAGATACAAAATCTAATGAACATGGTACAACTACTGATGACCAAGGTTGATGGTGGTCCTAGAAGGGATACCACCATGGCTCTTAATGAAAAATCCATTGCCAAAAAGACATGGATTTCTCAACCTGGTCTAGAACAAACTGTAACTGTTCTCAAGAGCAAACCCAAAGCCAAACAGGCCTGGGTTCCTAGATCTAACTAATTTGCTATTTTGTGCAGAGAGTTTCCAAGGGCTTAAACAGCATATGGTATGTTGATAGTGGGGGCTCTATGCACATGACTGGATGCAGATACCTGATAAACAATTTTATCAGCCAAAGAGAAGGATCTGTATCCTTTGGGAACAATGCTAAGGGATATGTGCTAGGACATGGCAATGTCTCCTCTGGCCAAATACAGTTTGACAAGGTCAATCTGGTGGAAAACCTTGAATACAACTTGCTGAGTGTGTCACAAATGTGTGATAAAGGATATTCTTCCTTTTTCACAAAGACAGCATGCAAGATCATCTCACCAGAAGGCCAGAAGTTGATAGAGAAGATCATTGAAGATCATACTTTGCTGATTGCCAAAAGATGTGGCAATGTCTATGCAGTGGACATTGAGAAAGACAAAGTATTGAACAACACTGCCTGTTTCTTCTCAAGGGCATCAACTTCAGAAACTGATCTCTAGCACAGGAGACTTGGCCATGTGAACTTTAAAACCATAAATAAAGTCACAAAAATGGGCTTGGTCAGAGGTCTACCTTTGAAAGTATACCAGTGTCAAGAACACTGTGTATCCTGTTTAAAGGGAAAACAACATAAGTCCTCCTATAAGTCTATTGAAGAATCAAAAACAACTGCATGTCTTCAACTACTCCATATGGACTTATTTGGACCTGTCAAGATTATGAGCCTTGGTAAGAAGAAGTACTGCTTAGTCATCATTGATGACTACTCAAGATTCACATGGGTATTCTTCTTATTCTCCAAGGATGAGGCTGCTGAAATTATCAAGTTCTTCATTCTACAAGTGGAGAAACAATATTCTCTACCTGTCAAAACCATTAGAAGTGATAATGGGACAGAGTTCAGGAACAAAACTCTGGATGAATTCTATTTGTCTAAAGGGATTATTAGACAATACAGTGTTCCCAGAACTCCTGAACAAAATGGTGTAGTAGAAAGGAAGAACAGAACCTTAATAGAGGGAGCAAGAACAATGTTAGCTGATTCTGGACTGCCCTTGTACTTTTGGGCAGAAGCAGTTAACACATCATGTTATGTTCAGAATAGAGTTCTTGTGGTCAAGAGACATTCCAAGACTGCCTATGAAGTTCTTCATGGCATGAAGCCCCTTATCTCCTTTTTCAGGGCTTTTGGGTGTCAATGTTTCATCTTGAACATCAAGGAATCTATTTCAAAGTTTGCTGCCAAAGTTGACTCAGGTTACTTTCTTGGTTACTCTTCAACTAGAAAAGCCTACAAGGTTTTTAATTCTCACACCAGGATAGTAGAAGAAACATTGAATGTCAAGTTCAATGAGTCAAAACACACTCTTATTCCAGCACATCCTGCTAAACTTTTTGACCTTGACAACTTCCACTTTGGACCTGAAAAGACTATCACTTCATCCAAACCTACTTATTATGGTGATCAAAGGTTTGATGATGAGGATCCTACACCATGGACTCCTCAAACAGTCATTAAGTCAACTTCAAGACCATCAGAAGTTTCACAAACTTCTGATTCAACAAATACTGAAGGCCAAACTCAAACATCTGCTTCAGCACCTGCAACTACTTAAGACACTAAAACTGCTGAACCAGATATTATAGACCTCAGTAGTTTGTTTGAAGAACATGAGCCACCTACACCTGTCAGTGGTTTACAACAACTGATTGAACACAGAGATCATCCACTTGATCAAATCATGGGTGATATAGCTTCAGGTGTTCTTACCAGAAACCAGCTCTCCAACTTTTGCCTATTTTCAGCCTTTATCTCACAGTTGGAACCAAAGAAGTACCAGGAAGCCCTCAAAGACAATAATTGGGTGCAAGCTATGCAAGATGAACTGCTTCAGTTCAACAAGCAACAGGTCTGGGAAATCTGTCCCCTACCTCCAAACAAGCAACCAATTGGCACAAGATGGGTTTTCAGGAACAAGCAAGATGAAGCTGGTATGATAATCAAGAACAAGGCAAGACTGGTAGTTCAAGGATACTCTCAAGAAGAGGGAATTGACTATGATGAAACCTTTGCTCCAGTTGCAAGGCTTGAGGCCATCAGGTTATTTCTGGCCTATGCCATTTCCAACAAAATTAAAGTTTATCAAATGGATGTGAAAAGTGCATTTTTATATGGAAAGATAAAAGAGGAGGTGTATGTCTGTCAGCCACCTGGGTTTGAGGATCCTTCTCATCCTGAGTGGGTGTACAGACTGGACAAAGCTCTTTATGGGCTCAAACAGGCTCCAAGGGCCTGGTATGATACACTCTCCACCTTTTTACTCAAAAATAACTTTACAAGAGGTGCCATTGATAAAACTCTTTTCATTAAACATGTTGGAAATCATGTTCTACTTGTTCAAATTTATGTTGATGATATCATTTTTGGTTCAACAAACACAAAACTGTGTGATGATTTTAAGAAACTCATGCAATCAAAATTTGAGATGAGTACCATGGGAGAACTGCAGTACTTTTTGGGACTGCAGATCAAGCAACAATCAAATGGAACTTTTATACATCAATCAAAATATGTTAAAGAATTATTAAACAAATTTTCTTTAAAAGACTGTAAATCATGTTCCACTCCCATGACACCAATCACACAAGTTGAACCTGATGATCAAGGAAAACAGGTTGATCAAACCATGTACAGATGCATGATAGGTTCCCTTTTATATCTAACTGCTTCTAGACCAGATATTATGTTTTCAACATGTGTCTGTGCTAGATATCAATCAGCACCAAAGGAATCACACCTTACAGCAGTCAAAAGAATTTTCAGATATCTGAAAGGAACTCCAACACTTGGAATTTGGTATCCTGCTTCAAGCAATACCAAGCTATCCGCATTTTCAGATAGTGACTATGCAGGGTGTAAGATGACAAGAAAGTCAACATCTGGTGGTTGTCAATTCTTGGGTAACTGTCTAGTGTCATGGCAATCAAAGAAGCAAACATCTGTTGCAACTTCAACTGCTGAAGCTGAATACATTGCAGCTGCAAGTTGTACATCACAGATACAATGGCTCCAATATCAACTTCTTGATTATGGAATCAAAGAAACCAAGACACCTTTGTTAGTAGACAACAAATCTGCCATTAGCATCATTCAAAATCCGGTACAATTCTCAAACACCAAACATATTGAGATCAGGTACCATTTTATAAGAGATTGCTATGAAAAAGGCAAGATTGAGGTGAAGCATGTAGCAACAGCTAATCAAATAGCTGACATCTTCACAAAACCCCTTGACACATCAACATTTCAGAAGTTAGTATCCATGCTTGGGATGCTAAATTTGTAAGTGTTTATTTTATTATTCTGCAATTTTTCATTTTTCACTTACAAAAAGACAAAAAGTCTGAAACAAAACTTCTGAAAAGAGAGAAACTACTGATGAACAAAACATCAGTATGGGGATAATTTCTGAAAAGTGTGTAACTTCTGATAAAATAACCTTCAGAAGTTATGAATAAAAGTATTTATAAAACATTTCTCATCAGCTGTTAAAACTACTGAAGAGAAAATGGAAACTACTGATGAAGATAATCCTTCATCAGCAGTTTAGTCAAAAAGGGCAAATCCGACTTTTTCCATCATCAGAGGTTTTGACCTAGTCGGTTAAAAACTTCTGATAAAGAGATTTTTAACCAAGGCGGTTTAAAAACTTCTAATAAAGAAGATTCAAGCGGTTAAAAACTTCTGATAAATATCTTTTTTTTCAACACTTATCCTTTCAAACTCAAAAATATCCCTCTTTCTCTCTCAAAAACTCTCTCAAATAACCTAAACCTGCAAATCAACTGTTCGATCAAAACACAACCACATGGCTCTCGTTCTAAAACAGGGACACAATCAAAGAGCCTTTCTTGAAAAACAAGAAAGCTGGTCCCAATACGATGAGATCATTGATCTTGTCGTAAAATCCCAATATTTTACTGCTCTCACAATAAACCCACCAATTCATACTGAAACTCTAAATGAGTTCTGGGCAAATGCTGAGACGGTGACGGCTGATGATGAAGTTATTTCCCTCAACTCAAGAATCAAAGGGAAACCACTGACCATCACACCGGCCACACTAGCAACAAGACTGGGCCTGGATGATGTAGCTGCCCCTGATCAAGTTGCTAATTCGGATATTCACTTAACCATGACAGAGTGTGGTTATCAAGGTACTCTCTCCCATGCTACTATCTTCAAAAAATATTTTGAACCAAAATACAAGCTTTTGTTTCATTATATTATTATGTGTTTGAGTCCAAAAACAGGGTCTTATGACCAGATGCCCTCTACTTTTCAACCAATATTTCATTCCATAGTGAATGAAACCAAATTCAGGGCATCAAAATTATTTTTCAATGAGTTGGTGTTACATCATAATAATACCAAGAAAAAGTTTTTGTTATACCCAAGGTTCATTATGCAATGCATAATAGGGGAACTGGGTAATGAGGTGCTTGTGGGAAAAGTTTCAACTTTAAATCCATTAACCTCACAAGCATACTCTAGGCATAACAAACCGGCTACCTGGCCAGAAGATGATCAGGGAGAACAACAACAAGTCCCCCTGAAGCCCACATCTTCCAAACTCACATCACCAAAAGCCAAAAAGCCCAAGCCAACATAAACAAAAACCCACCAACCCAAAAGAAAAGCTGTTCAGGAGGTTGAGATGCCTGAACATGCTCATGAGCAGTCTGCTCTTCAAATAGGTGAGACTGAAACACCCTCTCAGTCTCATCCATCTCAAACACCACCAAGAGCACCCATAACTATCTTATTCAAAAGAAAAAGACTTAGAAAAACTATTGCAACTCACACTTCTTTTGAAACTGCTGACCAACCTATTTCACCTATTGCCCAAACTACTGAACCAACCCCTCAAATTTCTGAACCAGAGGCAATAGAGATTGCCAAACTTCTCTCTGGGCTAAAAGAGAAAGTCCCATCTGATTATGTCAGTCCCCTACAACAACAACAAACATGGGACATAACCACAGCATCAGACATGGATGTGGACATCACTAGCCCTAACCAAAGAGATGAGGGTGGACCAGAGTCTTTAAGCCCAATTTTAGAGACTCTTGGGGCATCTGAGGCTGCTACTACTCAGTTACCACCCAGTGGTGGATCTGAGGATAGAAGTAAAACAGCTAAGACCTCAGATGTGGCAACTACTGATGAAGGCTTAATGCCTGAAGTAGGAAATCCTCAGAACCAAGAACAAGAGGTTCATGAGAGAACTGAGTTGGGCTCAGCTCATGATTTAACTGAGACAGTCCTCAATGAGGACAACATCAGGGATTCAGATGATTCCATTAACTTGGATGATGTTTCAAAAACCAAAACTACTGAATTGACGACACTTTATGAAGGTCCTGTTTCAGGGGTATCCAAGCTCAAGAAGCTAGTCACCCCTGCACAGGTTAAAGTCCACTCAATCCCTAAAACCCCTAGAGTGGCATCCTCTGTACAACATGAGGATCTCCCAAAAACACACCCTTCACAACAAATGCCTACCCAATTCCCTGGGCAAACAAGCATAGACTTGAACCAGCTATGCATCCCAGAGGGTCCCCTGTACCACATGATGAACACTCTCATCAAGAATCACTTCCAAACATACACAGCTAACTTGGAGCTGTCAATCAAAAACCAATTTGGAGTGATCAAGACAAAGATGAATGATCTGTCCAACAAGATTGAATTCAACAGCAAACAGATTGCTCATCTTCAAGGTCAATTCTCCCAACCCTCAACCTCTAAACTTAAACTTGATGAATCCAAAAAGGGGGAGAAAATCAGGGAACCTAAGGAGTCATTCCAAGCCAGGATAAGGGCAAGAGTGGCCATCCTTGAAAGAGATCAGAAGGATCAAGCCAGAAAAGAAAAACTGGCCAAATAGTTTGGTGTCTCAGTAGAAGAAATTGAAGCCACAGAAAAAGAAGATGAGACCCAAACCTCTGAAGAATCCCTAAGGCATAATAAAGAAACCTCTGATGGTCAAAGTTCTGATGAAGAATCAGAAAGTACTGAAGACAATCCTTCAGTAGTTGACAAACCATCAACAGTTGTCAACCCATCAGAGGTTAACACTTCCAAACCTCAAACTGCTGACCCTTCCAGAACAACTGCTCCCATTCAACCAACATCTGCTCCTATCAGGCCTACTACAACAGTTACAACAATGACTGTACTAAACCCTTCTCCAATCTCTCAATCAGCTGAATTACTAGAGAAGAGTTTAGTTGCAGCCAACAAGAAGGCCAGAGAAGATCTGATCTGGAAAACTCTGGAAGAAAGGGATGATTTAGACTTAAGCCATGAAGAAAAACTTCAGGCCTATGAAGCTGAACTACAAAGGCAGGCTAGCCTTGATGAGATTGCTGAACAAGACAAAAGACAACAACTGATGTCTTACATCACAAAGAACATCAAGACTAAAGCCTACACACTCAAGGGACTCTCTATGCAAGAGCTAACAAGAAGAGCACAACTGATTGCAGACAAACTGGCCACAAGTAAAGAAGAAAAGGCCAAGAGAGCCCAGATGATAGATGAATTAGTAGCAGAGGGCTATGGTTCAAAAGCCTCAGTATCCAGATGGAAAGAAGAAAGACTGATGGATACTTATCGAAAATACAAGGCTGCCAAGGCTGCAAATCCAGAGAAGTTTCAAACTGCTGATCCTTCAAGATCAGTAGTTAGAACTTCTGGTATATCAAGAAGAAAGCCTGCTACTCAAAGAAAGAAAGCAGAGGACAATGTCAAAACTGATTTCAAAATGGTACTACTTGAAGGAAGTTCAGTAGTTCATTCAGATTTTGACATTGAGGAGAAACCTTTGTTAACACAATTCAGGGATCCTTCCACTTTTGCCTACCAAATCCAAAATACTATCAAAGAAAAGATGCATACCAAGGTAGTGACTGAACACCATCTCCCAACTATTCAGATGCCTGATATGCAACAACAACAACAACAAGGAAGAGACTCCCACCTGAGGTTAACTGAAACAGAAAGCATCCAACACTCAGGATCATCAACCCAAGGGACAAGTCTGGTTCCCTATACCTCTGACTTTAACAAGTCAAAGGTACCTATCATCAGATGGTCACTTACTGATAACAACTCAGTATTATTGACAAGAAGAGACCTTTCAAGCAGGGCTTACAAGAAGATCAGTGATCTAAAGAAACTGTCAATACAAGACCTGCTCACAATTCAACATCTGGAACCACAGAGAGGATCTCTATCTGATGGACAGTTAAACCAGCTCAAGAACACCATGTACAAAGAGATATGGAAGATTGTTCAAGACAGAAGAAGATCATAAGGAATTAGTAAGGTTTTGGGTTCATCAATTCAGGGGGAGATTGTTAGGACAAAGAGGATTGGTGAAACCACTTTTGGAAACCTTAGTCTAATTCACTTCTGTCATTTTGGCTAAGTATAGAAGTACTGAAGAGAAAACAAGAAACTGCTGAAGAGAAGATATGAGAAGTGCTGAAGAAGAAACTTCATCAGAAGTTCTGAAGTCCAAACCAGACAAGTTCACTTCAGAAGTACTGAAGACAAACTACCCATCAGTAGTTTGTCATTCATCAGCACTTAGCATCAGATATTTTCCACCGCCTTTTGTATCAGTAGTTTATTGTTTATTATTACTTTTAGCTGTAATTGTTAGTTTCAATGTTGCAACTTGTGCAACTTGTTTCTGATGTTTCTGTGCTTGCTTTATTGGCAAGATACATGTATGTAAACGTCTATAAATAGGAGGCTTCAACCTTCTATTTTAGACATTGATTTTAATAGAAAAATCCTTCAAACACTTTCACTGTTCTATTCTATTTCAGTATTTATTGTGAATCTGTCTAAGTATCTAATTCTCATTTACTGCTTAGATTCATAATAAATACTTGTCATTATTAGTTTCAATCATCAAGGGGGAGTAATAACTCCTCTTAAGTATAAAAAGTGTTGCTTTAACTTTTACATTCCGCTGTGCTTATAATCTGATATACAAGAGCTTGCTAAACACTTAAGTGTCAAAGATAGCAAGTTCTTACTTAAACAAAGAGCAAACTGATCCAACAGCATCAGCAGTGGTTTGAACATTGGGTTGTTGTGGTGCAGACCCTGTGTAAGACCTTAACCTGTAATCACGTGATTAACGTCTAATCTTACGGGTTTTGACCTTACTTAAACCACTCCCGATTAAAACTTTGATATTTATTATAAACTCAAACCATTAAGATCAAATACATATTTGATTCCCACAAATTTTTACATTTTAGTAGTTAAAACATACTCTAAGATTTAGCGTTTTAATGGGAGTTCCTTGAATTCTAGTGCGGAAGCTTGATGAGTGATCGGGTGTGTTCGGCTCTTATCGCGGCTTGATCCTTGCTCCGGGACTTCCATCACATGTTTACCTAGCACCATTACACAAGGAATGGTTAGTGGGTTGTCAATGATACATTTAAACTAGTACGATAGTCGTTACACGTCGAAACGGAACGAACCTGGCCAAACGGCCCTTTATCAGGAGAACAAACTGCTGCAACTTTTGCGCAGCAGCTGTTCGGATCGCTTTTACCCCTTCTAAAACCCAAAATCCGACTTCGACTTTCAAATGAGAATTGTTCTACGCTCCGAGATCTTTCCAGGCATATAAAGAACACCTCCTAACGATTTTTCTACGATTTTATATGGAATTTTAAAGATCGTGCTGACATGCAGGTCTCTGTGCGCGGCCGGTCGGTCTAAGTGCGCGGCCGCGCACAGCTTCTGATCATTTTTTTGATGATTTTTAAGCATGGGAATCATGTCGCAACCGCATTCGATGATTCCCGAAGCCTAAGTATTGACGTGCCGACTAAATAAACCTTTGTTTGACTGAAATTATAGTTCGGTTCATAATGCTATGACCCGGTTCAAAGTTTTAAGTGTTTATGTTGATTTTTACCCATATTGACCCGTTAAGGCCTTGAATTAAACAAGGCACTTTTTGACCACACAAAATGCCTACCGATTAAGTTGTCAAGTCATTAGACACTTGATCAACAAAAGCGTTTATCCGATTTGTTTCATTATGATTTAGTTTCTTAGATTCAACCTTTAGAAATCTTTTAAATTCCCAAAATGCCCTTCATGGTCAAATATTTCAATTTAGCCATTCGTGGCGAAACCTCTTGTTCCAATTTCAATGTTTTTGACTCATTGAGGAGTTTGGTTAGGTTGAGATATCTCCAACTGTTGTGAGGAAGTAACAACAGTGGTTTCTTGTTGCTTTTGTGCTACAACAGGGGTTACCTCTGGTATCTCATATTCCAGAGGTCCCTTTTTGGTTTTCTTGGGGGGCTTTGTGGATGGATGTTTCTTTTTGGAGGTGGCTGGTGTGGGTTTCACAACACTGGATGTAGTGCCATGATCACCAGGAGCAGTGGGCTTAGCAACAGAGGTTTTGACAACAATTGTTGTCTTAACACTCTTTGCTTGTGTTTTAGAAACTTTAACTTTTGATACCTTTTCTTGGGTGTTTGAACCCAACATTCTTGTAAAAGTTTCTTGTGTTAGACTCTTCATTTGAAGGAATTCTCCCATTTTGAAATCCTTTTCAGGTAAAACCTTTTGTAGGAAAACACTTAAAAGTCTTGGGTATAAAAGAAAAGCATTGTTTGACCCAGACTTGACTCCCTTCACATTTTGTACTAAATCCAAGAACAGAGCCTGGGATAGATTGTAGTCAGAGTCTGACAACATTGCATATCCCAAGTACTGAACTTTCAATGGGATTTCATTGAAAGATGTGGTTTAAGTAGAGAGACATATAAGGAGTGTATGAAAGAAAATTTTCATGATTGGAGGGAAAAACTTTTTATAAATTGTTGCTCCAGTCATTTGAGAATCATAACCCCTTTCTAGAAACTCAGTGTGAAGTTCAGTCTTAGGGAAAGAATCCATACCTGCCAAATTATTCAGAGAGAAGGTTGTGGATATCAGTTGGGGGGTAATGGTTGTAGGCTTTTTGTCGTGAAGTAGAACCTCAGCATTTAACCAAAATTCTTGAAGAGTATCAATATATATGGGTGCATCAGCGGTTAGGATTGACAAGTATTTTGATTTCAAGAAGACGTTGATGGTGGAGTGGAATGGAAGGTTTTCATCTGCTTTAACTAGATAGGGAAGGTAATTGTGAGGGGCTTTTTCTTGAAGATCCATTGTAATGGATTTCGAGTCTGAGGATGGAAAGAATTAGAATGAGGGTTAGAGGTTGAAGAAGGCGGTTTCAGTATTTTGAATACAATGAGACAGTGTAACAACTTTTGTGGGAAAACAGAGTTTTTATAGCCTCTGATGAAACCGCTGATGTGGCCAAAACTCTGCTTTTGAGAGCAGACATGGCAAACATCTGATGGAGCTTATGTGGCATATAACTGTTGCCAAAGGACTGATGCAAACAGCTGTTGAATTACCAAAGTGCTTATGCTAACAACACTTGAGGTTTTTTTTAATATATATATATATATATATATATATATATATATATATATATAATGGAAACAGTTGTTTTATCTGATCAGACGTTTGAAAACAGATTTTTCAACCAAACAGTGGTTGTTTTATCTGATCAGATGTTTGAAACAGATTTTTCAACTAACAGATGATAGAGTTGATAAAACAGTGGTTGTTTTATCCTTAGCAGATTTTTCAACCAAAAAGCTATTTTAAGGATGAATTTTGATTTTCTGAAACATTTTAATGTTTTTATTTAAAACATTTTTGTTGTTTAATCCATGTTTAAGATACCAATCCGAGAGATCAGTTTTTCAAAGGTAGATGTGTCTAAAGTTTTTGTCAACACATATGCCAGCTGATCCTCTGTTGGAAGATGGTGCAGAGAAATCAAACCTTTTTCATAGCTATCTCTGACAAAGTGATGTCTGATGTCAATGTGCTTTGTGGTTAAAGGAGAGATTGGATTTTTGATGATATTTTCAGCAGCTTGATTGTCCAGCATGAGTGGAGTCTTTAGTGCAGTTATACCAAAATCCAGTAGTTGGTTTTGAAGCCACATGAGTTGGGCTGTACAGCTTGCACCAACAATGTATTCAGCCTCTACTGTTGAGGTGAAAACAACTGCTTGCTTTTTGCTTTGCCATGAGACTAAGGCATTCCCTAGAAATTAGCACCCTCTTGATGTAGACTTCCTTGTTGTGTGACAGCCAACAAAATCACTATCTGAATAACCTGAAAGCTCAATGTTTCCATTAGCAGGATACCAGATACCAAGTGTGGGAGCACCTTTTAGGTATCTAAATATCCTTTTCACAGCAATAAGGTTTGACTTTCTAGGTGAAGCCTGGGATCTTGCACAGACACACGTGGCAAACATAATGTCTGGCCTGGATGCAGTTAAGTACAATAAAGACCCAATCATGCATCTGTAATGTGTCTGGTCAACTAGTTCATCCTTGTCATCAATAGTGAGTAGCTTGGCTGTGCTCATGGGTGTACTACATGGCTTACAATCATTCATCTCAAATCTGGTTAGTAAGTTTTTAACATACTTGTTTTGATGAATGAATGTGCCATTTTGCTGCTGCTTTACTTGGAGACCAATGAAGCACTGAAGTTCACCCATAGCACTCATCTCAAACTCTGCTGTCATGAGTTCCCTAAACTCTTCACACATTTTGTTAAACGTGGATCCAAAAATAATGTCATCCACATATATTTGAACAATCATTAAATCTTTCCCTCTCCATTTTAGAAATGAAGTTTTATCAATTTTACCTCTTGTGAAACCAATGGATAAGAGAAAGGTGGAAAGAGTTTCATACCAGGCCTTAGGTGCTTGTTTGAGTCCATACAGAGCTTTGTTGAGCTTGTAGACATAATTAGGATGGAATGTGTCTTCAAAACCAGGTGGTTGACATACATAGACCTCCTCCTGAATTTTGCCATAAAGGAATGCACATTTGATGTCCATCTGATACACCTTGATGTTTTGGTTGTCAGCAAAGGCTAGGAAGA
The DNA here is from genome assembly GCA_028751855.1 of Ambrosia trifida. Taxonomy (NCBI): domain Eukaryota; kingdom Viridiplantae; phylum Streptophyta; class Magnoliopsida; order Asterales; family Asteraceae; genus Ambrosia; species Ambrosia trifida. Next base: position 22,148,193 of record CM054132.1, read on the forward strand.
GTCTGATAGCTTCTAGCCTAGCTACAGGAGCAAAGGTTTCATCATAGTCTATCCCCTCTTCTTGTCTGAAGCCTTGAACCACAAGCCTGGCTTTATTCTTGATAACTATACCCCTTTCATCAGTTTTGTTTTTGAAGACCCACTTTGTGCCAATTGGACAGACATCCTTTGGCAGTGGTACAAGTTCCCATACTTGTTGTCTTTTGAACTGAAGGAGCTCTTCCTGCATGACTTCTACCCAACTGTTGTCTTTTAGTGCCTCTTGGTACTTGATAGGTTGTGTGAGAGATAGAAAGCCTGCAAAAAGGCAGACATTTAAGGATTGGCTTCTTGTGAGCACACCCTCTCTGATGTTGCCAATGATTTGGTCTGGTGGATGAGCTCTTAGGTAGATTAAATCTCCCTGATATGGTATGATGGCATTTTGAGGTGAGGGACAGAGGTTTGGTGACTCTGTTGGTGTACCATCTGTTTGCACTTATGTAGTACCAACAGATGTTTGAAATGGAAGTGGGGGAATGGGTCCAAGTGGTGTAAAGTTGGACTGACTTTTGTCAACAGAGGTTAAACTTTTGTCAACAGATGATTGAACAGTGGTTGAACTTGATGAGGCAGTGGTTTGAGGGTAAGACTGGCCAACAGTGGTTGACACAGCTGTGGTAGAGTTTTCACAAGTGTTTTGAACATTTGCTTCCCCTGATGCAGAAGTGACTTTGTAGTGACTTGGGATCACAACATCAATTCTGTAATCTTGTTGTGGAGACTGTGGAATACCTGCACTGTTAGTTTTAGTAGTAGTATCTTCAAATTTGAATTTGTCTAAATCAAACAGTTCAGTAGGATTTGCTGGGATTTTTAAGGATGAAAGTTCATTGAACTTTACATTCAGAGTTTCTTCTATTGTCCTAGTCCTTGTGTTAAACACTTTATAGGCCTTGGCAGTAGAAGAATATCCCAGAAAATACCCACAATCTACTTTGGCTGCAAATTTTGAAATGGAATCTTTAAGATTTAAAATGAAACATGGGCAGCCAAAGATTTTGAAAAATGTTATTAATGGTTTGATTTTGAACAAAATTTCATAAGCAGTCTTTTGATGTCTTGGGTTGATTAAAACTCTGTTTTGAACATAGCAAGCAGTGTTTACAGGTTCTGCCCAAAAGGACAGTGGCAAACCAGAATTTTCTAGCATAGTTCTTGCAGCCTCAATGAGAGTTCTGTTTTTCCTTTCAACCACCCCATTTTGTTCTGCTGTTCTTGGAATGCTGTACTGCCTCACAATTCCTTTTGACACACAGAAATCATCCAACTCCTTATTTTTAAACTCTGTTCCATTGTCACTTCTAAAGACTTTTACTGGCAAGTCATATTGTTTTTCAACATTGGTGACAAAGTCCTTCAAAATACCTGCAGTCTCATCCTTAGAGTGTAAAAAGTAAGTCCATGTAAACCTAGAAAAATAATCAACTATGACAAGACAAAATCTTTTTCTTCTTAGACTCATGATTTTAACTGGGCCAAACAAGTCCATGTGCAACAATTGAAGACATTGACTTGTTTTGGACTCATCAATGGATTTGTAAGAGCTTTTATGTTGTTTCCCTTTTAAACAGGAAATACAATGCTCATCACACTTGAATTCTTTTGATGGAAGACCTCTTACAAGGCTTTGTTTGGAGAGTGAGTTGATTGTTTGAAGGTTGGTGTGACCCAGTCTCCTATGCCACAATTATGTCTCTTTAGTGGAGGCAGCAGAAAACAGACAGACATTTGCCATAGGATTATCCTTCAACATATCAACTACATACACATTCCCACTCCTATGAGCAACAAGTTGTGCTTTGCTCTCATCTATGATGGTATCAATCTTTTTAACCACTTCTGGCCCAATAATCTTACAAGTTTTCTTAGTGAAGAATGACCCATAGCCTTTGTCACTCATTTGTGAGACACTAAGAAGATTAAATTTAAGATTATCAATAAGATTGACATTTTCAAACTTGAGTTTCCCAACCTGAACAGTCCCTGAACCCAACACTTTACCTTTTGAATCATTACCAAAGGATATATCACCCCCTCCATGAGCTAAGAAGTCCAGAATAAGGGCTCTACATCCTGTCATGTGCCTGGAGCCTCCACTATCTACATACCATAGACTATCTAAGCAAGCAGAAGTTCCCTGCACATCAGTAATGGATTAGTTTTGGTGAGTGTCCAAAGCCAAGTTGGCTTTGGATGGGTCCACAGACTTTTCAGCCTCAAGCTTAGGAAGATGATCAGTGGTTTGACCCAGTTTTTGAACCAAGTTCAACAACTGTTGCTAACCATTTGCCAGTGTTTGTAAGTCAACACTTGGTGCAACAAATGTTTGACCATTTCCTGTCAGATGATAGTAACCATAGGGGTTTCTGTTCACTCTTGGTTTTGAAGGCCTCTTGGGTTCTTCATAAACATGTGACAGACTATGACAAGGTGGTTGTCCATATCCTCTTGGGTACTTGTTTGTGGGTGGAGCATCTGTTACTTAGACATCCCCGGGAGCAGATGTTTCAAGACTTTTGGTAACAGATGTTTGGACTGGTACATAAGTCTGTTTGGGCTTTCCTTTTGAAGTACTCACCACTTGACTTGCTAGAGTTTTAGCCTTGTACTCTTGTATTTTGACATCAAATTTTTTGAGATACAGACACTCTTTGGTTTTGTGATTCTTTTTACCATATATTGAGCATGTGGTCTTAGAATCACACACACTTGTTCCTTTGTTGATATCATATGCTTTTAGAAGAAAACAGTTTTTAGTAACATGATTCTTCTTTTCACAGAAATCACAAAACAAGTGTTCAACCTTCTCTTTCTTTTTCCCCTTTTCAACAGATGTTTGAGCATCTGCTGGAAGGTCTTTCAAGGGAATGACCTTTGCCTGTGGTGCTTTTTTACCATCAGGGGTTTTGAAATCAACTGGTTTGAAGTTTTCAAGAGTATCACACTCATCATACTAAGTAGGTTTAAATTCATATTTTTCAAGTTCAGTGAATGATGAGGAACCCTCTGGCTTTTCAAGAATGATTTTCTTGCCATTAGGTTCAGTAATTTTAATCTCTTGACCCTCCAAATTAGTTGGTACTACCTCAACTAACTTTTGTTTCCTTTTGTCAATGTTTTGAAAAGCTGGGGCAATGGTTTCAAAACCAAAACCAAACTTCACATGACTTTTGGTTTGTTTGTTGAGGAGCATCTCAAAACCTTTACATGATTTCACCCATTTTTTACATTCAACTTGGGTGGACTCAAGCTCCTTTTTACAACTATGATATTTAGTCATCATAGTTTGGAGCTGGTCTTTGGTTATAGTTGCTTCATGTTTTAAACTGCTGATTTCAGATTCTTTTTCAGTCAATTTTGATTTTAACTCTTTTGAAAGTTTTTCAAATTGAACTTAATTATCTAAAATTTTCTTCCTAAGGTTTTCATTCACCTCTTTAATGTTAGCAAATGCTATTACACATTTGTTTGAACACAAATCTTTTAGGATTTGAGGAGATACCTTAGCAGCAGCCATCAATGCACAATCACACTTGCACTCACAATCATCACCCCAGGGATCTGAGAGATTCACAACCTCTTCCTCAGACTTTTCATCTGGAACTACCGCATCAAAAATATCATTAGTCACATTTTCAGATTCAGTCACCACATCCTCAGATTCCACCTCTTCCACTATTGTATCCATAGCCATGAAACAAAAATTTTCTGGTTCATTTTCAGCTTTGGCTACAAGAGCAAAATTCTCATCTGTTAACTCATCTGGTAAACTGCTCCAATCAACAAAGCCTTGTGTGAAGAAGCTCTGTTGACTGGTCTCTGCAGGAGCAGAGGGTGGAGTAGCAGTCATTGGCACATGTGCCTGAGCAACAGGGGTTTGAACACAGTGGATCTGAGGAACAGTGGTTTGGACATACTGGACAGGAACAGAGGTAGAAGACTGTGCAAAATGAGCAGTGTTTTGCACATTTGGTCTAGGGGTATTATGGGAAACTTGATAAGTGTTGGTCTGTGGCCTTTGATTTGGATAGGTAATCATAGGTGTACCATGTTGACTCCTACATTCCTTAGCAAAATGACAAAGTCTATGACATTTATAACACTTAATCTTTGATTTATCCAACCCCACCTTTGACCTGCCAGTCAACCTTGGAAATCTTCTGCCAGTTTTCTTGTAAAAAATTGTTAGTTCTTACACTGAGCAGAGCCAATTGGTGCATAATGTCCATTTCTTCCAAATCATCAGGGTCAAAGTATTTTAGGTCATCATACTCAAAGGATATGTTATTAGATGTTTGGATATCACCACCACTTGATGCAAAACCATAGTTGGGTGAATAAGAATCAGAGTTAAAACCAGAGTTAAAACCTGAAGTTATGTCAATGAAATGATCATAACTCTGATCCTTACTATTACCAGGCACCTCATCCTGACCCAAAAGTGCTGTATTACCAAAAACATAATCATCAGACACTTTTCCAGAGTCCTGAAGCTTCTTTTTCTGGTTAAGCTCTCTCTCATAGGTCAAGAGCTTACCATGAAGCTAGGTCAGTGATAGGTCCTTAGCATCTAACTCAATTTTCTGGAAATCCTGCTCGGAGTAGTTTTCAAGTTTCTTTGGCTCTTGAACCTTGGGATCTTCGGTACTCTGCACCATCGGAACATGTGGTCCGAAGATAACCGACTTCCAGCACCCAGTGTTCTGTTGAGCTAGAACATGGCTCATCCGACGTTGCCAGATATTGTATTTAGATCTGACAAGCATCGGTGGCTTGTTGTTCGTGCCAGTGTTATGTGGATCGTGATTGATTGAAGCCATTCTCTGATTGTTTATAAAACAAAGTTTGTTTATAAAACTGTTGAACGTAAAATAAACTATTACTCTGTTTTCAATCCGACAAACAAACGATATCAATAATTGTGAGCTGATCTGTTTATATTAAATTGATTGGTTAGATCGAATTTAATTGACCAAGCTTTGATACCAATTGTTAGGATCTGAGTTTTGATTTGTTTTGATTGTTTAAGTAATGAAGGATGAACGAAGTTAATCTATAAATGAATAGTGCAGCGGAATGATAAACTATAAATCAAAACAAAGAGAATAATTGTTTTAGAATCGAAAGCTTTTATAAAACTTAATGATTACAAACGATTATACAAATACTCCCCCTCAGCCTCATCACTCTGTGTAAATTTTCCTAAGAGAATGTTTTGAGTGATAATAGAACAGTAAATGCACTGTTCTATTTATAGACAATCTAAACCATTGATGACCTAGGCTGACGTCACCTAAGACAGTGACATCTAACAGAATAACAACATAAAACATCTGATGAAACAAACACTGTTATATAGGAAACCTCTGATAAACAAACAGCTGATAGGTAAACCTCTGATGGTCTTGAATCATCTGTTGGAGCCTAAGTATTGTTGGCTCCAACAGACCTTGTGTAACATTCGTATTTTTCGTATTTTCCATTCTAGTCCTTGTATTCTTGTATCTTGTCATTTTTACACCCTTGTAATCCCGAGCTTATGATCAACGGAAAAGTATTTTATCAATTGCATTTAATCTTAATCTATTTCATTTATTCTATTAATTCTATGTGACGCAAACTTTATGTAACATCGCCTTTATTCGCTTCGTTTATGTTACTCCTACCAATTCTTGACGAGTCGTCAATATAATTTGTCGTAATCAATCTAGAAATTCATTTAGTTAAGATCCTAATATATATTTATTTATTCCTTTTAAAAACATATATGTTTATAATAATAATAATATGTTTTAGTTAAAAAAAAGGGAAAACGTGATCTTGGTTTTCCTAATTTGACTTTTTGAGACAACATACAACATTATATTAATGTTGTCGTTTGTTTTAAAAAAATCCGAGGTCCCAACAGTAAACAACAAATGAACAGCCATCACTTTTAACCCCCATTAATCTCTTCCTAACCACCCCATTAACTCTATTTAATACCCAACCACCTTAACCCATCTATAAATACGACCCCTCCCTACACCTTAATCTCTTGTTCATCTCATTTCTCCCTAAAACTCTCTCTAATCCTCAAGGTTTTTGAGCAAACTTCCTGAAAACACATCAGTAAGTTTCTAAGCTCAAAACTTCAATTCTTTTCTGTTTTTCCTTCTCTTTTTCATCTAAAACTAGTTGGAGAAATCTCTAGGATCTTCCCCATATTTATCCACAGAAGTGTGATAAGGGTAGAGCACCTAAAAGAGGTTCCAAAGGTGGTTGTTTTCTGAATTATACTATATAATAATATAAACATATACTTTAAATTTCTATCTTACTAGTTTATTATTAATCTTTGGAAGGTTTGTGGTTACACCCTACCTTACCAACTCTCTTGACCCTTCTTGTGCTACGGATTTATCCACACTAGAAAGGGGAAATGCCGTGTCCAAAACCCACGTTTATTCCATAAGCGAAGTGGTTATGACATGAACCTATCAAATGGATTCACATTCCTAACTTTATACCATCTGAATCATCTATGATGGTTTTGTGCTTGGTCTAACTTAATCTCATGACCATCCGGATTGCCCTAAAGGCAATTTGTGCTTGGTTTGCCTAAAAGGCTTGCATGACTCTTGTGAATATATAATCTAAACTCGAACCTAAGACCCTTATTATTTAATTATAGTTATTCAAGGCTAAAGCTTAATCTTCCAAGACACTCTTTTGGAACCTTACTAAACGCACCCAAAGGTGAGTTCATACTTGTCCCCTTTTTACTCTTTATCACTTTTGGGGTGTAAACATGTATCTTATGCAAAACACACTAATGCTTTCATAAACACTCATGCTCAATCTATTAAACATACTTATATGCTACTTGCCATGCTTATGATTCTTAGATACTTAGACATAAATCATTAACTATTATTAGCCCACTTAACATGTATAGCGCTATAGGACTAGCACCCCGCCCCCTTTATGGGTCATTGTTAAGATTTAAACGGCCTAAGATGAATATGTTAGGTATACGCTGTGGTACTCGCGGGTTTGAGTTATGTCTTTTGTATGATAGGTATGTGCAATGCTATAGTATGAGATTTGAGTAAACCATTCTAAAATACTATGTATGTAAACTAAAACTAGTATGCTCACCAATGCTTTATGTGTTGACGGATATTTTATACATGTTGCAGGAAACGTTTGATGCAGGGTATACAAGAAAAACTACTTAGGATTTGGATAGAAACCCACGCTAGTTTAAATTCTATATTTTGATGTTGTACTTCTCCTTTATGAAACAATTTGTATTTCGGTTGTCTTTTAGACAATGTTTATGCTATGAATGAAATTTTATCTTTAAATTATATTGTCACGAATTCTAGTGTCATGAAGTCTTTGAACAATCTGTCACAAGTCGCGCCTCGATGTATTCCGCCATCGGTTGGGGTGTGACAGATTGGTATCAGAGCAATGACTATAGGAAATTAGGAAAATTTGCCATGTTTGAACTAGACTATAGTTAAGTACCTTTTTGACCACTCCTTTTATCATGCTTAAAATACTTGTTCTCCCTATCTTGCTTCTACTCCATTCTCTTGGTCCTTAAAATTTACCTTCCTATTTGTGGATTACTCTACACTCGAAGACGCTCGTATAACACAAACGAAAGGAAATCACCGAAATAGGCGTGGAACCCTCACTTTGGTGATAACTTTCAATCCGCGTAAATTCTTTGTATTTTTGAAACTACACCAAGATAGGAGTGATATCTTCACCTTGGTGGAAATTTCACAATTCTCATTCTAGTGGACACTTACCAATTGAAGGTTAGAATTAATTTTTTTACGACATTGGACAAAGTGTACAAACCACACTCAAGAAACGACCTCGCTAAGATAGGAGTGAAATCTGCAACTTAGCGATTAGTTTCAATCCTTGATTATTTTTTTAATCTCGCCAAAGTCTCAAATTTACTAATGACAAGGAACATGTAGTAACTGGAAGGGTGAATACCGTTAACCGAAAGTTTCGGCGAGAGTATTTCCACTTATTAGGCCAAAGCATGTTTCCAAACTCAAAGGTAAATTCGAACCACTTTGGTTAGTCTTAGTTCCGTTCCGGAACACTCCAATTGCTTGCTTAAAACAAGCCTCTCATTTTATGTTAATATTATTTTCAATGTTGTTTTCATGCTATGTTTTCACTACATATATTCGATTTTTTTTACTACTCGCAAAGGCTCTCAAGACTCGCATCTCAAGTACTCTAGCAACCTCCAAACAATACTAATAATCGCAAACCAACACTAATCAAAGCTCCTTTATATTGTCTAAATGCACTATACTTGCTTATACTTATGTGTTCTGCTTTGTAAAACAATGTGAAACTACATGCTACTTGAACTATTTGACACTATGTGCTTGTTATGCTTAATTTATTTCTAAAAACAAAGACAAAATGCAAACTTTATACAAATAAACCATTGATCAAAGCTCATAATCCTTTTGTTTATCCTTTAGATGTCTTCCATGTCCAACCAAAGAAGCTCAAAACAAAGCACCAACAAGAAAATGCTCTCTTTCATGGCCAAGAAAATGGCCAAGGTCATACCCGAGGTGGTTAGCAAAATCCAAGCCTCCGCAAGCCCGCATGGTTCTGTTGACTCAAAAGCCGAAACCTCCAAAACTACCTCCTTCACGTTTAAGCAATTTAACCTACATCGACCCGACTCTTTCACGGGAAACGATGGTGCTACCGCTATGCTCGAATGGTTCGACCACATCGAGCTAGTTTTCATCAATAGCGAATGCCCCGAGGATCTCCGCACTCGTCACGCCACTAGTGTCTTCAAATCAAGGGCACTCGAGTGGTGGAAAAGCAATAGAGCCACCCGTGGAAATGAAGCCGCTTTAGCTCTGCCGTGGGAGGAACTCAAGCAACTCATGATTGAGGAGATCTGCCCCGCACAAGAGATTGAGCGACTCGAAGATGAGTTTTGGAAACTCAAGCAAAACAGTGATGATAACCCAACCTATACCAATCGTTTCAAGCAAGTCCTTGTCCTAGTAACTCACCAATTCAACACCACTAAGAGAATCATAGCTAAGTATCTCAAAGGCCTCCCAACGAGTGTTCGTGATATCGTTGAAGGAGCCGAACCCACCACCCTAGAAAAAGCCATTCGTTTAGCTTCCAAAATCTCGGATAACCAAGTGAAAGATGGAACCTTAACTATCCAAAACACCACCAAAACCATCAATCAAACCACCACCATTCCCACCGACAAACCAAAGGAAGCCAAAACCCCATCAACCCATAGCAATAACCGCAAACGCAAATCCCAAAACCAAAACTATGCCGTTACCATTCCATCCACCGAAGCTCAAGCTCCAACTCCTCTTAACCAAGTGCCTGCCAAGAAACCCTACACCGGCTCTTCCCCAAAATGTAACACGTGCCATTTTCATCACCCACCAACCTCTACTTGCCGTTTATGTACCAATTGTAACCGCTATGGGCACCTTGTCCAAACTTGCAAAACCGGCCCTAGAACCCAAAACAACCAACCTCAAGTTCTCAATCAACCTCGAGCTGCTAACCAACCTCCTCTAGCCATCGGCAATGGGCGTGCATGTTTCAGGTGTGGTGATCCTAATCATTTTGCTCCTCAATGTACCCGCAACAACCTAACCCAGCTCAAGCTCAAGGTATGGCTCAAAATCAACCACCAAGGGGCCGCGCTTTCAACCTCAATGCGGCCCAAGCTCAAAACGAGAATGATGTTGTGAACGGTACGTTCCTTGTTAATGGATCTTATGCTTCTATACTCTTTGATACTGGTGCAGATAAGAGCTTTGTGTCTCTAGAATTTGAACCCTTACTTGTTTGTGCACGATCTAAATTATCGGAACCATTCACCGTCGAAGTCGCAAATGGTGAACCCATCTCTATTGATTTCATTATCAAAAACTGCACCTTGAATCTTAATGACCATGATTTCTCCATAGATCTAAATCCTATGCAATTGGGAAGTTTTGACATCATAGTAGGCATGCATTGGCTTGCAAAACATCGTGCCGAAGTTGTTTGTTTCAAAAAATTTATCCGTATACCGCTTCCTAGGGGTGACACTTTGCAAATCTATGGTGAGAAAGCCTCCAAAGGACTCAAACTCATGTCTTGCACCCAAGCTCAAAAACATCTCCGTAAGGAATATGTTGCATTTTTGGTTCATGTGGTAACAACCAAAGACAAGGGAAGAGGCATAGAAGACATACCCGTCGTTTCTGACTTTCCCGAAGTCTTTCCCGAAGATCTACCCGGTCTTCCTCCCGCTCGTTCTGTTGAATTTCGTATTGACCTCATACACGGTGCTACACCTGTTGCAAAACCTCCTTATCGTCTTGCACCTTCCGAAACGCAAGAACTTGCTAGTCAACTCCAAGAATTGCTCGAAAAAGGCTTCATACGCCCGAGTACTTCTCCCTGGGGTGCTCCTGTTTTGTTTGTTAAAAAGAAAGACGGATCTTTCCGTATGTGCATCGATTATCGTGAGCTTAACAAGCTTACTGTCAAAACCCGATACCCTCTCCCACGCATTGATGATCTCTTTGACCAGCTCCAATGAGCTACCTGTTTCTCAAAAATCGATCTTCGTTCAGGATACCATCAACTTCAAATCCACGAAGAAGATATTCCAAAAACCGCCTTTTGCACAAGATATGGTCACTACGAGTTCATGGTGATGCCTTTCGGTTTAACCAATGCACCTGCAGTGTTCATGGATCTAATGAATCAAGTGTGTAAACCTTATTTGGATCGTTTTGTGATTGTGTGCATTGATGACATCTTGATCTATTCCAAATCCGAAGATGACCATAAATGACATCTCCGTTTGATTCTAGAACTCCTACGTGCCGAACGACTTTATGCCAAGTTCTCCAAATGTGAATTTTGGTTAAAAGAAGTTCAATTCCTTGGGCGTATTGTGAACGATAGGGGTATTCATGTTGATCCTACCAAAATTGAAGCCGTTAAAAATTGGATTGCACCAAAATCTCCTACCGAAGTTCGTTCTTTTCTAGGATTGGCGGGTTACTACCGTCGGTTCATCTCCAACTTTTCTAAAATTGCTACACCTCTCACCGCTTTGACTCAAAAATCCCAACCTTTCATTTGGGGTCCTAAATAAGAAGAAGCCTTTCAAACCCTCAAGGACATGCTTTGTGATGCTCCTATTCTAGCTCTTCCCGAGGGGAATGATGATTTTGTGGTTTATTGTGATGCATCGAATCAAGGTCTTGGTTGCGTTCTTATGCAACGAGGCAAAGTCATCGCCTATGCATCAAGGCAACTCAAAATCCACGAGAAGAACTACACCATTCATGATCTCGAACTTGGTGCCGTGGTTTTTGCCTTAAAAATCTGGAGACATTACCTATATGGTACGAAATGTGTTGTATTTACCAACCACAAAAACCTCCAACACATTTTTAATCAAAAAGATCTTAACATGCGACAACGACGATGGGTCGAATTGTTAAACGACTATGACTGCGAAATTCGCTACCATCCTGGTAAAGCGAATGTAGTAGCCAATGCTCTTAGTCGAAAAGGTCATGCAGTTCTATGCAATATCCGAGAAACCGACCGTCTTCGCAGCTCTCAATTTCAAAATGATCTCTTCAACCGTATTCGAGACGCCCAACATACATCGGTCAATGAAAATACTCTATATGAAGAAATGTCTTGTGGTGCCGTATTACACTTGGAATCTAAGGCAGATGAGATTCTTTATTATCTTGATCGTATTTGGGTTCCCAGTCGTAATGACCTTCGTACTCTTATAATGAATGAAGCGCATAAATCACGATACTCCATTCATCCCGGTGCGGATAAAATGTATCAAGATCTCCGTCGCAATTATTGGTGGCCCGGTATGAAAAAGGACATTGCTCTCTTTGTGTCCAAATGTCTCACTTGCTCCAAAGTAAAAGCCGAGCACCAACGACCGTCGGGTTTGCTTGAACAGCCCGAAGTCCCCATGTGGAAATGGGAAAGTATTGCTATGGATTTTATTACCAAGCTCCCTCGAACATCATTCGGTCATGATAGCATTTGGGTAATCATTGATCGTTTAACCAAGTCAGCTCACTTCCTTCCCATTCGTGAAGATTACAAATTGGAAAAGCTAGCCCATATCTACACCAGGGAAATAATTTGTCGTCATGGTATTCCTCTTGACATCATCTCAGACCGTGATGGTCGATTCACCTCCCGTCTTTGGGAAACATTTCAGGCTGCCATGGGAACTCAGCTTAATCTTAGTACAACTTTTCATCCTCAATCTGATGGTCAAACTGAACGTACGATCCAGACTCTTGAGGACATGCTTCGATCTTGTGTAATCGACTTTGGTGGAGACTGGGATGCTCATCTACCATTGGTCGAGTTCTCATACAATAACAACTACCATACCAGCATCCAAATGGCTCCATTCGAAGCTCTCTATGGCCGAAAGTGTCGTTCACCTATATGTTGGCACGAGATTGGTGAAGCACAAATCACTGGTCCCGAAATCATCCAGGAAACGACCAACAAAATCATCCATATCCGTGATAATCTCTTAGCTGCTCGAAACCGTCAGAAAAGCTATGCTGACAAGCGACGAAAACCCCTTGAATTCAATGTTGGTGATCAAGTACTCCTCAAGGTATCTCCTTGGAAAGGAGTAGTCAGATTTGGAAAGAAAGGAAAGTTAGCTCCACGGTATGTTGGACCATTCAAAATTATTGAGCGAATCGGAAAAGTGGCTTACAAGCTCGAGTTACCCCAAGAACTCAACAATGTCCATCCTACCTTTCATGTTTCAAATTTAAATAAGTGCTTAGCCGAGGGGGACATACACATTCCTCTTGATGATGTACGAATTGACGAGACTATGCATTTCGTCGAAAAACCAGTGGAAATAACGGATCGTGAAGTTAAACAACTCAAACGAAAACGTATTCCGCTAGTTAAAGTTCGTTGGGAATCAAAGAATGGACCCGAATTCACTTGGGAACATGAAGAGCAAATGAAGAAAAAGTACCCACATCTTTTCAGTCAAGCCACTTGAATAAATTTCGAGATGAAATTTCCTAAAGTAGGGGAGACTGTAACATTCGTATTTTTCGTACTTTCCATTCTAGTCCTTGTATTCTTGTATCTTGTCATTTTTACACCCTTATAATCCTGAGCTTATGATCAATGGAAAAGTATTTTATCAATTGCATTTATTCTTAATCTATTTCATTTATTCTATAAATTCTATGTGACGCAAACTTTATGTAACATCGCCTTTATTCGCTTCGTTTATGTTACTCCTACCAATTCTTGACGAGTCGTCAATATAATTTATCGTAATCAATCTAAAAATTCATTTAGTTAAGATCCTAATATATATTTATTTATTCCTTTTAAAAACATATATGTTTATAATAATAATAATAATAATAATAATAATAATAATAATAATAATAATAATAATATGTTTTAGTTAAAAAAAAGGGAAAACATGATCTTGGTTTTCCTAATTTGACTTTTTGAGACATCATACAACATTATATTAATGTTGTCGTTTGTTTTAAAAGGACCTGAGGTCACAACAGTAAACAACAAATGAACAGCCATCACTTTTAACCCCCATTAATCTCTTCCTAACCACCCCATTAACTCTATATAATACCCAACCACCTTAACCCATCTATAAATACGACCCCTCCCTACACCTTAATCTCTTGTTCATCTCATTTCTCCCTAAAATTCTCTCTAATCCTCAAGGTTTTTGAGCAAACTTCCTGAAAACACATCAGTAAGTTTCTAAGCTCAAAACTTCAATTCTTTTCTGTTTTTCCTTCTCTTTTTCATCTAAAACTCGTTGGAGAAATATCTAGGATCTTCCCCATATTTATCCACAGAAGTGTAATAAGGGTAGAGCACCTAAAAGAGGTTCCAAAGGTGGTTGTTTTCTGAATTATACTATATAATAATATAAACATATACTTTCAAGTTTCTATCTTACTAGTTTATTATTAATCTTTGGAAGGTTTGTGGTTACACCCTACCTTACCAACTCTCTTGACCCTTCTTGTGCTACGGATTTATCCACACTAGAAAGGGGGAAATCCCGTGTCCAAAACCCACGTTTATTCCATAAGCAAAGTGGTTATGACATGAACCTATCAAATGGATTCACATTCCTAACTTTATACCATCCGAATCATCTATGATGGTTTTGTGCTTGGTCTAACTTAATCTCATGACCATCCGGATTGCCCTATAGGCAATTTGTGCTTGGTTTGCCTAAAAGGCTTGCATGACTCTTGTGAATATATAATCTAAACTCAAACCTAAGACCCTTATCCTTTAATTATAGTTATTCAAGGCTAAAGCTTAATCTTCCAAGACACTCTTTTGGAACCTTACTAAACGCACCCAAAGGTGAGTTCATACGTGTCCCCTTTTTACTCTTTATCACTTTTGGGGTGTAAACATGTATCTTATGCAAAACACACTAATGCCTTCATAAACACTCATGCTTAATCTATTAAACATACTTATATGCTACTTGCCATGCTTATGATTCTTAGATACTTAGACATAAATCATTAACTATTATTAGCCCACTTAACATGTATAGCGCTATAGGACTAGCACCTCGCCCCCTTTATGGGTCATTGTTAAGATTTAAACGGCCTAAGATGAATATGTTAGGTATACGCTGTGGTACTCGCGGGTTTGAATTATGTCTTTTGTATGATAGGTATGTGCAATGCTATAGTATGAGATTTGAGTAAACCATTCTAAAATACTATGTATGTAAACTAAAACTAGTATGCTCACCAATGCTTTATTTGTTGACGGATATTTTATACATGTTGCAGGAAACGTTTGATGCAGGGTATACAAGAAAAACTACTTAGGATTTGGCTAGAAACCCACGCTAGTTTAAATTCTATATTTTGATGTTGTACTTCTCCTTTATGAAACAATTTGTATTTCGGTTGTCTTTTAGACAATGTTTATGCTATGAATGAAATTTTATCTTTAAATTATATTGTCACGAATTCTAGTGTCATGAAGTCTTTGAACAATCTATCACAAGTTGCGCCTCGATGTATTCCGCCATCGGTTGGGGTGTGACACCTTGAGTCTTCAGTACTTTAATCAGCAGTTGTTTCTTCATCAGACCTTTGTGAGCAACAGTTGTTCCAGTAGTTGTTGGGGTACAGCAGATGTTAGAGTCAACAGTCTTTTGGGAGAAGTAACTTGTAAATGATGTTTTTATTCTAGATCATATGTAGCATTTTTTGGCTTTTCAATCATATGTTCGTCTCCAGGTCAGCAGACCTAACTCATCCATTGAACATCACATGCATTTTTAATATTCATTACTTAGGGCGTTTGGGTAAGTTTATTTTGAGAGACTAGCATTACTAGAAAAAATGCTTTTCATGACACACACTTAGGCTATTGGGTGTGGAGGAGGAGCATCATGAATGATGTCCCTTGTGACAACCATCATCCTCATATTTATCAAGTTGTCAATTGTAGTCCTTCATGTATTTAATGTTTCTATTTTAGTCCCTGTAAGTTATGTCATTTTCAAAATTTATAAAATATCAAACATCAAACTCAATGCTTATTTTGAAAAGGATTTTATAAAAATTTAAATCTTAAAGTTCGTTAGAATTTTTTTATTAAAAGTTAAATGTTTACAGTTTATTGTAAATTTTCGGGAAATGTCAGAATTTTTAAGTTTAAAGTCTATAAAGGAGTTTTATGAATTTAATTGCATTTATGTTAATGGGTTTTAGTACATAATCAATATACTTGATATTTCTTGAAGTTGCAATATAATAAAAAGGTTGAAACAAAATGTAATTATGGGATTTGAATTCGTATAGGTTATACACTAAAATATTTCAATGCTCTTTATGTTTTATTAAATTAAATGAAATGAAATATAAATATGCATGTTACAAATATTTAAAGATATTCAACTTGACTAGTTATTCTTCTTCCATAACCCCCACCATTAAGATGACCATAAATTGTGAAATTAATATATGTTTACGATTTTATAAATCACTTGTTCATCCATTTTTCTTCAAAAAAAATATGATGAAGTTATGTTCAATACCACTCTGAAATCCCCAACTCTTGAACATTCTAAACCCACACAAAAGTCGCTGAAATCGTGACCAGAAAGCATTGATTCGTAGCTCAAAGTTTCGGTTTCTTCTTATCTTTTTTCGACTCTTATTCGGCATTGTAAGTAATTAACCGATATGTCGTTTTATTTAGTTTACTTCACTGATCATTAGCCCCATGTTTTTTTTGGGATGTATTCATATCGAATTGATGATCTTAGGTTTCTTGGGTTAGGGTTTATTGCTTAGGATATTTGGCGAAGAACATGACTTAGGTTTAATATTTAAATAACTTTTACTTTGGATTTAGTCAACAAAATGCTTTGTGTTGTAGTGGTTGTGTGTTTGAGTTTACTTTAGAAAGACACGAGTTCGACCCTTAGGACCCCCCACATTATTCTTTCCATTTTTAATATTCCTTCAGAATTTATTTATGTTTGATATAAATATTTATAATGTACATAAACTTATAATATTTATAATACATTCATTTTTGATTAAAAAATTATATAAATTTATATGTAGTGTCTTGAAACCATAAGGAAAATAATCGTCTTTCATAAAAAAAATATTTTTGGACCATGTTTTGTATTTTTAGTCTTATTTATGTCTAATTAGACATAATAAATGAATTATTTATTTATAAGATTTAAAAGCTGTTTTATGAATATTTTTCTTATAAAATATAAAGATTCCTATGTTCAAAGTCAAAATTTTATTTGGTTGAATCACTTGAGTAACTTATAATTAATTATGCAATAATTATTAATTATTGTAATTATAATTAAACTTATTCTTTATCTTAGTTATTCATAACATATTCTTCTTTAAATATTCAATTAAGTAGTATTTAAAGTTTCATATCTTAATCATAGATTTTAATCATTTTATTTTGTCATACAAACAAAATATCAAATTGAGTTTATCGTAAAAACTCTAATTCCCCAAATCGAATTAGCAAACCCTAATGCCTTAGACCTTAGATACTTTAGACTCTTAGACATTTCTTTATTAGTATTCTATTACGTTATAGGTTGAATTCCTCGGAATTCTCATTACTTAGCTCACGACCGCTTAAGTTGGATTTTGATCGCTTTCGCAAACTGTGAGTATATCTTTCCCCTTTTTACTGTTTTACTATTTTGGGGTGACTCATGTACCTATTATCAAGTTTCTATTTCTTGTTACTAAAAAGCAATTCTTATGTGTGTTTGCTTGTGTCATTTCGTGTATCTATGACTTGTCAAATCATTAATCGTTGCGGCCTGACATTTCAATGAATAGTACTATGGTATATACCCTTGTGACTCTATTGAGAGTCCTCGTCATTGCTATGTATTGCATTATTACTAGCGCATACTATATATATCTGCTTTCCTTTCATAGGGTTGATTTGACCCGGATACCACTTATTACATTTTGCAAAATAACACATGAATTGCTAAATTTTCCTTACTATATGTATCAAAGGGGTATGCTCACCAATACATTTTTGTTTTGACCAAATTATTTTCGTACATGTTTCAGGTTCTTATGAGATCACTTCTAAGCTTTTGGAACTTAGACTTAGATTGAGAATTGCTGTATTTTAGTTTTAGATTGTTAGTTTTAATTGTTGTACATCTTTCAATGTAATAAATTATTCAATTCAATGTATCAAAATTTACATTTCTAGTCCATGAGCTATTGAACAATCGTCACTACGTGACACCTCGATGTTTCCGCCATCGGTTGGGGTGTTACAGATTGGTATCAGAGCCATGGTTATAGGGAATTAGGTTATTAGAATGCCTTTTAGCCTAGTCTATAACTAAGCTTACATTCACGAGTCCTCTCGTTTATATTTCTCATTATTCTTATATTTTCTTTCAAGATATTTTCGTTATGATTATTTCTCGTTATTCTTTCGATATTTTTCTTGGCGAAGAAGACACTTGTATTTCACAAACGAAACGATATCATCAAGTTAGGAGTTGTAACACCCCAACCGATGGCGGAATCATCGAGGTGCCACGTAGTGACGATTGTTCAAAAGCTCATGGTACTAAAATGTAAATATTATTGAATAATCAAAATTGTCTTACATGGAAATGGAAAATACATTGTCTAAATGAAATGTAAATATTGAAATAACTGAATTAAAATAAAGCACTAAATGTTCCTTGCTAAAGCACTAGATCAAACTGCACCTGAAACATGTACAAAATAGATTTGGTCAACATATGAAATGTTGGTGAGCATTCCTAGTTTTGATATATATAGTAGGTTAAAAGTTATACAATTCAAGTGCAAGCTATAGTGCAAATATGTAAACTATGTATCATACAAATGAGCGAAATCAACCCTGTGACTGTATAATGTACTGTATGAACTGTAGTGTACTTATCCAATAAATGGATAAAAGGCTTAACACTGGCCACGGATTCTCCGATGAAAAAGGGGGAGAATCAATCTAGGCGGGTTGTCAATCCAAATAGCGCTATCCAATGTTAAGGTCGGCTTGTACCATGTTAATGATTTCACTAAGTACAAATGTAATCCACATGTATTGTCTAAGCATAAAGCACGTTGTAAGCAATGCACATAGTACTAGAATTGTATTGTAAAAATGTAAACTTATATTTGAAATTGTAATAATGTACATGTAACACCCCAAAAATGTATAAATGCAAAAAGGGGTAGGAATACTCACAGTTCACGTAATAACTTGAAATTGGACTTGGACAACGAAATATGTGTTGGAACTATCTCAAAGTATCAACCTAAAGAATTTGATAATGTGTAAGGGAAATAACTCTAGGATACATGTATTTCTAGGGCTTCGAATTGGGGATAAATGTTTATTTGATTAATTAATGAATTGTTTATTAAATATATGAAATTTAATAAATAAATAAATAAAAGTCTCTTTGTAAAATCTTAAGTTGAATATAATCACAACATAAGGTTTTGAGTATGAAAATAATTTTTATAAAATTATTTTCTTGAAAATAGAATATTTAATCTAATTATTTCAAATTGTCAAAATATGATTTTAATATCTAAAAATATTAAAATCAAAGAATTTCTGAATTAAAAATTTTATTTCAGTTCCAAATGAATAGAAATAATTTATGTAAAATTTTGGTACAAGAATATTGTAAAATGAATTTATTATGATTTATTTATGATTAAAACTAACAAAAATTAATTAAAAAAAATAAAATAAACGGTTTTTCTGAAATAAAAATATTTTCTGGAATGTTTAAGAATATACAAGTTTACGAAAATTTTTGTGAGATTTAATAAAATCGTTTAGATATTTTTATAGAATTTAATAAATATAAATGAATAAACTTGTATTATTAATAATATATATTAAATAAATTATTTTTGAAAAACTAAAAATTGGATGATGAACTTTATCAGTGGAAAAACATAAAATAAATTTTGTAGAATTTATAAAATAGTTTTAGTATTTTAAAACGAATTTATAAAAATATAAGCAATATATATAATTTATCTTAATTGTTTTTGATTAAAACAAAACAACAAAAAAAAAAAGAGTTGCCATGCAGGGATCGAACCCGCGTGGCTTTTGTTGAGGGGCAGCAGTCCATACCAGCTGCTCTGTATCACATTTTTATTTATAATTGATTCCAAATATATGTAAACGAAGCATCAATAAGCCATCTTCCCCAATTCTTAAGAACAAACCCTAGAAATTACAATTGAACAAATTAGACAACAATAACCCCAGAATCGTTGGGGTTATTGGTCGACTAGTATGCATAAACAAATCCATGTTTTTATTCGACACTTACAATGTTTCTATGATGCACGAACAATAAGTCAACGAAAAAGTCAACTGTCGTAGATTTCTTGTATAAAAGCGAATTGTTAACAGAAATTCGAGGTGTGGGTTTGTATATCGGCGAGTGTAGGTTGCTTTGGTGGGTTCAATTTATAGAGCTAAAGCTTGGTTCATCGAATTGGAAGGTTGACCCGTTCATTAAACATTACGCGTGATTATACTTATTTTAGGCATGATTTGACTGTTGTTAATACGCGAAATTTGTCGTCCATTCATCACGCGAGTCAATCGGTCCAAGATTTCCAAAGAAATAGCTCAATCAGTGGTCAAGGGTCGTTGACCGTTCTTGATTGATGCCTGCTGCTGTAAGTCCAAGATCTTCTCTACCGGGTATCAAACAAACAATCGAGTGCGGAAAACAAGATTGAATGTGAAGAACAAAAGATTAAAACGATGAAAAACAAATAATTGCTGCTTTGTATTGCACACGGTATGAAAACCGTCGGGTACAATACACCAATCACCAATGATCTCTAGAGAAGCTCTCTAGAGATATATGTTTTGTTTTTGTCAAATGAATGGTCTGACCCTAACAATGAATCAAACATAACAATATATAGGGTCCACTAATCCCTTGGCCCACATGGCCTAACCCAAGTCCATTAACTAAACTAAGCCCAAATCTAATAAACTAGCTTAATAAAGACAAGCGTAAACCTATAAAATCTAGCCCAACAATATCCCCCTAGGTTTATGCTGTCTTTATCATGGCTTAGTAGGAAGAATCTTCAGATCTTGATCTTCCAATCTTGGGTTCTTTCTTGTTCTCTTGGAGGTAGCTTCACAACTTTAATCATCATCAGCTTTTGCTTGAACATATTGCTAAAAGAGAACGTGAGAGGAGGATTCTCAGAAGCTCTTTTCTTTGTCAATTTTCTCTTTTAAGCAACTTTTCAGGTACTTCTTCAGTTGTACTTTCATTGTCAAAAGATGATTAACTTCAGGTTCTTCTGACTCAGGTACATCTTCTCAGTGTGGTGATTCATGCTTGTCAGCAACTGGAACTCTTTCATTCTTCATCAACCCCTGTTTCTTGATTTGTATAAACTCTGCAAATTCTCAGAATTTTGTAAGCAAATAATAAATATAACAGAGAGTCCAGTATACGCATGAACACCAAGTACATCCATGTACTTCAATTCTTAAACTCTCAAAAACCTGAATTTCCTTCGAGAATCGATCAAAACTTCAAGAATGGTCAATTTTTCATAACAGATAAAGAAATTAAAACAAAAATTTAAACCAATTACAATGCATCTTTTTGGTGAGAATCATGTGCAAGAAGATCATATCAGCTTTGTCAAAATGTAACACACCATTAGTATATATGTTCTGATAAACTTATTAAAGTGCTAGAAAACAGTCCAAGACGATTACCAGCATCGTTTATCCACTTAAACAAACATACACATACGTCTTCAAGTCCGATGTTTTCTTATTTTCTTAACGTGTGTTAGACCGAAATAACTGTGTGTCCCACATCATGACATACCCCCGCGATCAAGGTATGCACAAAGCTTCTTCATAACAGGTGAGTAAATTGCTGACATCTGTATGTTTTACAAGGTCAAGACCATCGGTGATCAGGTCTGCATATATCTGGATGCAACAAAGAGACCGATGGATTCTCGACCAGGGTTAGGGCAAATACCAAATGTTTCGGTATGATCGTTGCTTTAGGCTTTTGATTTGTGCCTTTAGCTTGAATTCTCTTTGAGAATATTGGGTTTTGGCATTTCCTTATTGCTCTTTTAAGACGTCCTGACTGTGCCTAGGTCAGCATATATCTGGATGCAGCAGAAGGGCAGCCAGAACATCCCCAGATGTATCAACAATTTAAAGACCTGAAATCTCATTTTCTGAATTTTTAATGTTTTTGTATTTTTCTGAGGGTATTATATCCCCCTAAATTTGTTCTTAAAATTGAAAATTTAAAGAACAAATTTACAACCTAAAACTGAGAAAAATCTTTTTGTGTTTTTCTAAGACCATTCTCGAATTAATGACCAAAACAATTTCAAAATTTTAACGAATCAGGTTTTGAACGTACCTCTCTAGCTGATTTTACCTCCATTTTCTCCTTCAAAGGAAACATACTCACTGTTTAATAATTTTAAGATAAACGTATAACAGAGAGATGTCACCTGTCATGTGCATGGAACAACCTTTATCAACATACCAGTGGTCGTCGACAATCCTCCTTGGATGTCCCTGCACTAAGAAAGGAGATTAGTTAAACATTGGTACCCAGGCCATCGCGGTCCTGGGCACTCCTGAAGCGTCAATGTAAGACACTTCTCTCAAGCGCATGTCCTTTTTCTCATTTAGGACTGGTGTAGCTGCCGCCTTTGCTTTCCAGACTTGTTTAGGCTTAGCACACGGTTTTGCCACTTTCGGAGTAGCAGCTTTCAGTTTCTCAGGTTGTTTAGACTTCTGTGGAGGAACAACCTTCCGTTTGCTCTTGGCAGCATTCCAGTCTCCATCAGATGGTTTAACTTTGGGATTCATGTTCTTCCTTGCCTTAGGTTTATCAACCTTCATTGGCTTGGAGTAGTAGTTATCCCTAGGTATAACCTTCTGATGTTGTCGATAATAGGGCACATAAGGACGACTTGTGCAATTTCTTGCAATGTGACCGGGTCTTCCACAGTTGTAGCATGTCTGCTTCTTTGCATAAGGAGCAGATCCCGGTCTGTTCGATCCCACTGATGAATGTGAGTGATGGGATCTGTTGGATGATTTGTTTGCAGGCTTCTTAAAGTTTCTGCTCTGCTTAGAACATCTTGAACACCCGTGTGAACAAGATTGTGCTTGTGATGATGACTGTCCTTGAGCTTTCTGTTTAACTTCAGGAACCTGTACATGAGAGTCAGCACAGGTAATTTTTCTATGTGGTGGCACGTATTTATCGGTCGTGCCAATAACAGATAGCTCAGAAACAGCCTTTTGTACATATGGTATAGCATCTGCAGACAAATTAGATTGTTTCACACAAACACCTGCATTGTTAGTGCAAACAATATCATCCCCCTCAATTTTAACTTCTACTTTAACTGAATCTGCACATGAAGTAGAAGTATCAGTAACGTTCACACATTTAAAATCGGGGACTGTTGGCTTTATCACACCTGTGCCAACAGTCATGGATGAGGGATCCTTACATTCTTGTTTAATCTCAACTGGCCTTGAACACACAGATTCTTCAGATTCTGGCTCAGTCGAGGGTGTGTCATTTGATTCAGCCGAGCCACTTGATTCAGAAACATGTTGTGGCGACTCTGCTGAATCCCCCGTTGACTCAGCTGCTTTAGAGGACTCACAGCTGGATTCACTCGATTCAACTGATACTGATTTCTCAGATTCGGTTGTTTCGGGTGATTCACATTTGGAGTCACTTTCAGAAGTTGATGGGGCAACTGGTTCAACGGTCTGTGGTGCCCTGTACTCTTCACAAATCTTTTTGAATGTTTTCATGAAATCAAACTCAAAGGGCACATTTGAGTCTGATTGGCCGGTCGGTTGAATTTGCTCAATTTTCGGTTCAGTTTCAAAAACGGTTTCTTTTAAGACATTATTCAATTCATTTGTGTCATTTGAAACTGGAACTTCATCTCTCCTCACATCAAAAACTCTGTCAATTTCTTTATTTTTCTCAAAATTTAACGTCTCGGTCTGCTTTGAAGCATCTTGAGACTTGACAAAGGTTTTTGATGGAGCCTGCTCCTGCTTTGGTTGTTTGTTCTTGGGTTTAGAGATTCGGACAGGGACTGATTTAGGTTTGGAGATCTCAACTTGATCCCTCGATGGTCGACTGGTTGGCTCTTCTATTGGTGGACCGTATCCTTTAACAGGCAGAGCCAACAACTCTTCATCCGACATAGGAATTGAAGAATAGTTTTCATTGAAAGGTGGAGGAATTTCCACAAATCCAATTCCCTTATTCCTCACGTCCTTTGGTCTTAACCTTAACTGGGTATTGATCATTTTTTCAACTTTGGGACTAGAGCAATCGAACTTTTTAAAATGAAAATCGGCATTTTCAAATTTAGATTTTAAGTCGATCAATTCCGCGGTCAAAGTATCAGACAGTCGTTTAAAGTGTAAATATCGACACTTGTGATCACTCACCTCCTGATGCAAGCGCTTGATATCGAGTTTTTGTTGTTCGACCATTTCTTTATAAGAATTAAATTTCTTTTTAATGTCCCAAGTGGCCATTTTCTCGTATTCAAGCTGCTTGTATGCAGAGAGAGTTTCTTCTCTAAAACCCTTAATTTTTAACCTGCATCGTTCAGTACAACATGATTCAGCTAAAATTTCAGCGTGTACCTCAGATGCGGATGGCACGTGATCATCCGGTTGTGCCATGAAAGCTTGAGCAGCGTGAGCGGCAGGAGCATCAGATGTGATAGGAGCAGCAGGTGTGACAGAAGCAGCAGAAGCGGCAAGAGCAGCAGGAGCGGGTGAGCAGTCAGATTTTGAATTTGAAGATGAAGTGTCAGAGGCGGACGAGCGCACTGCAACAGAGATGTCACTTTGGGTCTTCAGTGTGTGACGCTTATCTAACTCCTTAATGAATGAGATTAACTCATCCGGAATCATTTTGGACCAGTTTGTTTCTGTAATGATCCGATTGACGTTCATAAACCAGCTACATGTTGGTTGATCTGGAATTCTTTTCAAGGCGTCCAGAAGACTCTTGTTGATCCAACGATTTGTCATCACGATCTCTGCATTCTTCATTTCTGACAGAAGTTCGGTAAATCGGTCAATTAGTGCATACACGGGTTCACCGGCAATGTAACTGAAACTCTCAAGTCTCTGTTCAAACACCTCATTTTGAGAAGACATTTTAATCTTTAATAGTGATCCCCCAAAAATCTAGACGTTTCACCAAAATTTTTAAGACGAGCACCGGGCGTCCAACCGTAGTCAACAGGTCAAACCGTATACAATAAAGTCAACCCCCAAATTAGATTTGCACCCTCCAAAAGATACCACTATTATTATTATTATTATTATTATTATTATTATTATTATTATTATTATTATTATTATTATTATTATTATTATTATTATTACTTGTGCTGTCACTATCCAAAGGAAACAAGAATTGAAAAGTAAACACACTATCCAATGAATGCTTCACGTCCACACCTATTCTTTTCTTGTTCTTTCTTTATTTACTCCTCAAGATCTGCGTTTCCTCTTTAAATAAAATCAGTCACTTTCTTCTCTCTCTATATCATCACACAATCTCTAAACAATTAAAATTCCAACGCCCCCTCTCTCTTCTTTATATTTACTTTCACCTACTCCTCTCTCAAACAAGAATAATATCCCCTTTCCTTTTTACCAAACACAAAACACCCTTCAACTTAATCTCTTTCCACACTGCCTCTCTCTCTATCTAAATGAAGACCACAACAATTGCAAACAACCTTCTCTCTTTACTTCTTCAACAAAAGATCCTTCACTCTCTCTCTTCACAAACACACGCAGCCTCTCTCTCCCTCTCTAATATTTCTCGTGAACCAACAAACACAAAACAGCAATTTTCAGCTCAAAACAAAATCCAAATACACTTCCAATCACTGTTTGTTTTAATTTTCCGATGAGTTCCAAAACAGTCAAGAACACATAACCAGCTTGAAGTCTGTGACTTTGTTTCTAACTAGTTAGATCCAGATGTTTGTGTCTGATGTGGTCTCAAGTAACAAGATTATTCTTGGATGGTGTTTTCCGAGTTGAGGATGGGTTTGGGTTTGAAGGTGTAGACGCCGACGATGCCTGATGGTGAAGGCAGAAGCACGGGGTGGTTTCCGAGGTGGGTGTTGTGTTCAGATAGGAACGGGTTAGGTCTGGTTTCGGGTTGTTTTTTCTGGTTTCGGGTTGAGTTTTAACGGTGTTGGGTTGGGTGTTGTCCGGTATGGGTGAGTTGCAGGTACGGTATGGGTGGTCGGGTTGTTGTCCGGGTCAAGGTGTTTGGTTTCCGGTCAGATGGGTTGGGTTTCTGGGTTGGGTTTTGATGAGCCGACGAGTTTTAGATGATGGTGCGTGACCGGTTTGCGTTACCGGTTTGGGTTTGGGTTGCAGGTAAGTGGGTACGGGTATTTTCCGGGTAGGGATGGTTACAGGTTCAGGTAGGGTGACCGGTGGTGATGTTGTTCCGGTCACCGGTCACAAGTGGTGGTGGTTGGTTAGCGGCACAGGGACGGGGACGGGTTGGGTCTTGGGTTGGGTTGGTGGAGCAGGTGGTCAGGTTGATTTTGCTGGTTGAGTTCGCATCAGGTTCAAGCGTGTCCGACGAAGGTACGGTTTTCGAGTTCGTGGTCACGTGTTCGAGGTGGAAGTCACGTGTTCGAGGTCGGGTATGTTTCCGAGGTGGATGTTCGAGTGAATGTGGCTGAGTTCAAGTTGCGGGTCTGAGTTCGAGGTGACGTGGACAGAGTTCGACTTGCAGATCTGAGTTCGACGAAGATAGCTGAGTTCGACCAAGAGAGCTGAGTTCGACCTTGAGTTCAACCTTGAGCTCAACCCTGAGTTCAACCTCAACCCTGAGTTCAACCTTCAACCCTGAGTTCAACCTTCAACCCTGAGTTCAACCTCAACCCTGAGTTCAACCTTCAACCCTGAGTTCAACCTTCAACCCTGAGTTCAACCTTCAACCCTGAGTTCAACCTTCAACCCTGAGTTCAACCTTGAGTTCGAGAAGCAGATCTGAGTTCGACTTGGAATCTGAGTTCGATGAGGTGGTGAGTTCGATGAAGTTTCCGGGTTTTCCGGTTGAAGATTCCGATGAGCAGCTTTGTTTTTGTATTTTTCTGAGTAGATTGCAGGGACCACAGAGTTTTTTTTTTTTTTTTTTTTTTTTTTTTTTTTTTTTTTTTTTTGAGCAGCTCCTTGTAGTCCGATAGATATCCCCCTTTTCACGTTTGACTTTTATTTTCCACCGTTGATTTCTCTGTAAAAGCTGTCAGCCCCTTCTTTTTAGGAAAGCAGATTTATTATTTTTAATATCTCCATAACTTAAAATACCGTAAAACATGGACACAGTTTATGTATAACCAAAATAGATCAAACATCCCCTTTTTTTGAATCTGTTCTTCGTGTTCTTGAAGATTTTCAACAAAAACAAATCTGCCAAAAATTCTAAAACACCAAGACAAAACTAATTAGAAAGATAAAATTAAAAATTTGAGATGCGAATAACCTGTAAAACTGAAAACGCAGCAGCATAAACGTCTTCTTTTGATCTTCGAATGATACCGAACCGAGCCTTCGAAAGACTTCTTAGGCTCTGATACCAATTGTAAGTCCAAGATCTTCTCTACCGGGTATCAAACAAACAATCGAGTGCGGAAAACAAGATTGAATGTGAAGAACAAAAGATTAAAACGATGAAAAACACAAATAATTGCTGCTTTGTATTGCACACGGTATGAAAACCGTCGGGTACAATACACCAATCACCAATGATCTCTAGAGAAGCTCTCTAGAGATATATGTTTTGTTTTTGTCAAATGAATGGTCTGACCCTAACAATGAATCAAACATAACAATATATAGGGTCCACTAATCCCTTGGCCCACATGGCCTAACCCAAGTCCATTAACTAAACTAAGCCCAAATCTAATAAACTAGCTTAATAAAGACAAGCGTAAACCTATAAAATCTAGCCCAACAGCTGCTGCTGCACGTAAACAGCCAAAGGAAGAAGGAAAGGGACGCGAAAATAAAGGGTTAAATACATTATGGGTTGGGATATTAACAAATCAGAACCATAGCACAGTTGGTTCAGCTTGTTGTGTTACTCGGCTCCTGCCCGGGTTCGAGTCCCGGCAGGGCCTAATAATTTTTTTTTTTAAGCAACAAGGGAAAGGAGAGGAGATGGGCTTGGGCAGATGGGCTGTCTTCTTGATGAGCCGAATGCTGTGCTTTGGGCCTGTGTGTGGGCTTCAGATTATAAAAAGGGAATAGGTATTAGTTTGGTTGTGGTTGGGTTGTGTTAAGTCAAAAAAAATCTTATTATTATTATTATTATTATTATTATTATTATTTAAAAAAATAAAAAGGAAAAGTGACGGATGTCACAGCATCCCCTACTTTTAGAAACTTCGTCCCGAAGTTAATAGTAACATAGGGTTATGGATGTTTGGGTAGAAATTAGGGTAACTGTGGTTTGGAAAATTCGAATGGTTTGAGTAAGAGATTTGATAGGTGTGAGTTAAGGATTTGATTAGGTTTGTCTCGAATAATAAGGAGAATGAGAATCTAGTAAATCACTTAAATTGCAAGTTCAGGAATCCTAAAATAAATGTACGAGTTGATTGACTATAAATGAACTACCAAGTAAACAGAGTTTGTTCCTGGTCCGACTTCCAGTCTCACTTTCAATGCATCATTAGTGTTTGTATACAGGGTGTACCGCAGCTAACCCACCACACCTTTGATACCTTGAAAACGTACTGGATGTCTACCAAAAACTCTAATAGAATTTCACACTACCCTAATGTACCTGTAAATTCATGATTACGTTCCGGACCGGAATCATCAATTTACCTTACATAAGGGTTTTATGTCCTTCTATGATCCCACCGATTGTTGAGCAGGTTCGATAGCCTCCACCAGCCGTGGAGTAGGTTGTAGGGCCTCTCCCGACTGTTTGAAAGGCATAGTGACCTCTACCAATCGTTGAGTATGTTCGATAGCCTCCACCAGTCGTGGAGCAGGTTGTAGGGCCTCTCCCGACTGTTGAAAAAGGCATGATGACCTCTATTAAGTGCAGCAATTATTATTCACATAGATTGCAAATTGATAGCATGTTTATGCAAGCAAGTTTGTAAGTACTACAACCATTAAGTGTAAGTGTTATCATGAATAATTAAATGTTTACGAGTATCGTGAATAATTAGATGTTCAATGCGTAGTCAAATTAAGGGAACAATCTAGTTTCAATCAAGCAATGATGTTTTTCTTAGAAAAGCTTTGTAAGATCAAGTGTTAAGTCCAAACGTTTTAAATGAATGTAAGGTAGAGTCTTGTATGATAAATGTAATCAATATGATAAAATTCCAATCTGTGTTAATACACAATAGTATGCAAGGAAATTTCTAGATGTTGTATGCTAATGAGTGCGACAAAATTGGGTACAAAATGATAATAGGATCAAGAAAATGAAAACACGAGTATTGGATTCTCGAGTCTTGGGAAGATTTCATCCATGGCTTAACCAGTGGGATTAACGTCATCCTGATCAATTGTTTCGTTGGTATTGATATTGAAAGCTCGTCCATGTGCCACCAGGTTCACATTGTTCAATTTGGGACATTGAGGTAGCATGTGATTAGGGTCTCTACAATGATAACATGCCCGACCGTTAGTAATCTGTAGTGGTCCCTGGGCAGCTGTTTGATGATTACTCTGTGTCCCAACCATTACTCGACAAGTGGTAACAAAGTGTCCAAACCTTCCACATCTAGTGCATTGACGGCATGGAAGATTTGCAGGGTGATGGTATTTGCAAGTGTTGCATTGAGGATGGATTCCCGTGTAGGCTTTCTTGATAGGAGGCTGAGTCACAGGATCCACAACAGTATGGTTCAGATTATCGCCCATTCGTTTCTTAGAGTTCGAAGCAGTAGTGGCGGCCTTTGCTAAAACAGTCTTAGATTGTTCAACAGTATTGGTGGTTTTCTCAGTAGGTGTCTTGGTGCCCTTCCTAACCAAGTTTCCTTTCCGTACGTGTTTGTCTGTTAAAGTGGCTGCAAGCTGGATGGCTTCTTCTACCGTAGTGGCTTTGCCTCCAGTGACAACGTCTTGAATCAGGTCAGGTAATCCCTCGATATATTTTTCGATTGCTCGAGAGACCGGGGTGACCATGTGTGGAACCAGTATGCTAAGTTCGTGATATCGAGTATTATACGCTAGATTCTCACCACTGTCTTGTTTCAACCCATAGAACTCTTCCTCTAGTTTCCTGATTTCGTTCCTAGGGCAGAATTTGGCGATCATGAGTTCCTTAACTTCAGCCCAAGATAATGATAAAGCAACATCCGCTCCTCGATTGCGTTTTTCGCCATTCCACCAGGTTAGCGCCCCCTTTTGAAGGACACTAGTAGCATAGCGAACGCGGAGTTCATCAGGACATTCACTGTTCACAAAAGTACTCTCCATGCTTTCAAACCATTGGAGGAGGCCAGTAGCACCCTCCTCACCAGTGAATTTTGTGGGGTTACAGGAGTTAAAGTGTTTGAAAGTGCACCGAAATTGAGTCGTACTCCCTGTGTTGGCACTGTTACTATTCTGGGTTATCTCACCGACAAGGTTTGGGATCACTGCAGCAATTTGCTCGGCGACTAAAGATGCGAGGCGACGATCAGAACGTCGTCCAGAAGCACGAACAGGGCGTTGGCTGGCATCACGGAGCATGCGGCGAGCAGACATCTATGAGGTAGTTAATTAATAATCATGAGATTAGAAAATGTAAGTGTATAACCATACAGATGATTATGAAGATATGATCTTGTAAGCAATCATGATATGCAAAGTATTGTATATAAAACGAGAGGGTATTATTGGAAAAACTTGTACAAAATACTTGGAGTGCCCTTGTCTAGCCGTAAAGCTCAACAAGAACGTTGACTTTTCAAAGGAATTGAACCCAATGGTGATCAAAGGAGACATGCTTTAGCCTATAAGTGGACACTCACTCCAGGAATCCCCAGGTAAGCATAACAGGTCCGTAAATGGATTTATGCGCTATGCTTGCCTATGCCAGAAAACCCAGTGTACAGGCGTCCACCCTTCCAGATTGCACGTGTCCTTATCACACTCATTAAAGTTCAACAACTTTGAAGGAGTAAAATAAGAGTAGGTATTATGTCTAAGAGTGTCTTCATAGAAGGTAATGCTCCTGTTCCATGATGATGTAAACTTTCCACTCTCTGTAGGACACCATCTCTATGCACCATGATGAAAGATAAGAAGAATAGAGAGAGGGAAGAAGGGAAAGATAGAAGGAAGAAAGTAGGGAGAAATGAGGGGTAGGGTAATTCAGGAAATATTATGCATGCAAGTTTAAGTTCGGTTATAGTCTAGGCCATTTTATCTAATAACCTAATTCCCTATAACCATGGCTCTGATACCAATCTGTAACACCCCAACCGATGGCGGAATCATCGAGGTGCCACGTAGTGACGATTGTTCAAACGCTCATGGTACTAAAATGTAAATATTATTGAATAATCAAAATTGTCTTACATGGAAATGGAAAATACATTGTCTAAATGAAATGTAAATATTGAAATAACTGAATTAAAATAAAGCACTAAATGTTCCTTGCTAAAGCACTAGATCAAACTGCACCTGAAACATGTACAAAATAGATTTGGTCAACATATGAAATGTTGGTGAGCATTCCTAGTTTTGATATATATAGTAGGTTAAAAGTTATACAATTCAAGTGCAAGCTATAGTGCAAATATGTAAACTATGTATCATACAAATGAGCGAAATCAACCCTGTGACTGTATAATGTACTGTATGAACTGTAGTGTACTTATCCAATAAATGGATAAAAGGCTTAACACTGGCCACGGATTCTCCGATGAAAAAGGGGGAGAATCAATCTAGGCGGGTTGTCAATCCAAATAGCGCTATCCAATGTTAAGGTCGGCTTGTACCATGTTAATGATTTCACTAAGTACAAATGTAATCCACATGTATTGTCTAAGCATAAAGCACGTTGTAAGCAATGCACATAGTACTAGAATTGTATTGTAAAAATGTAAACTTATATTTGAAATTGTAATAGTGTACATGTAACACCCCAAAAATGTATAAATGCAAAAAGGGGTAGGAATACTCACAGTTCACGTAATAACTTGAAATTGGACTTGGACAACGAAATATGTGTTGGAACTATCTCAAAGTATCAACCTAAAGAATTTGATAATGTGTAAGGGAAATAACTCTAGGATACATGTATTTCTAGGGCTTCGAATTGGGGATAAATGTTTATTTGATTAATTAATGAATTGTTTATTAAATATATGAAATTTAATAAATAAATAAATAAAAGTCTCTTTGTAAAATCTTAAGTTGAATATAATCACAACATAAGGTTTTGAGTATGAAAATAATTTTTATAAAATTATTTTCTTGAAAATAGAATATTTAATCTAATTATTTCAAATTGTCAAAATATAATTTTAATATCTAAAAATATTAAAATCAAAGAATTTCTGAATTAAAAATTGTATTTCAGTTCCAAATGAATAGAAATAATTTATGTAAAATTTTGGTACAAGAATATTGTAAAATGAATTTATTATGATTTATTTATGATTAAAACTAACAAAAATTAATTAAAAAAAATAAAATAAACGGTTTTTCTGAAATAAAAATATTTTCTGGAATGTTTAAGAATATACAAGTTTAGGATAATTTTTGTGAGATTTAATAAAATCGTTTAGATATTTTTATAGAATTTAATAAATATAAATGAATAAACTTGTATTATTAATAATATATATTAAATAAATTATTTTTGAAAAACTAAAAATTGGATGATGAACTTTATCAGTGGAAAAACATAAAATAAATTTTGTAGAATTTATAAAATAGTTTTAGTATTTTAAAACGAATTTATAAAAATATAAGCAATATATATAATTTATCTTAATTGTTTTTGATTAAAAAAAAAAAAAAAAAAGAGTTGCCATGCAGGGATCGAACCCGCGTGGCTTTTGTTGAGGGGCAGCAGTCCATACCAGCTGCTCTGTATCACATTTTTATTTATAATTGATTCCAAATATATGTAAACGAAGCATCAATAAGCCATCTTCCCCAATTCTTAAGAACAAACCCTAGAAATTACAATTGAACAAATTAGACAACAATAACCCCAGAATCGTTGGGGTTATTGGTCGACTAGTATGCATAAACAAATCCATGTTTTTATTCGACACTTACAATGCTTCTATGATGCACGAACAATAAGTCAACGAAAAAGTCAACTGTCGTAGATTTCTTGTATAAAAGCGAATTGTTAACAGAAATTCGAGGTGTGGGTTTGTATATCGGCGAGTGTAGGTTGCTTTGGTGGGTTCAATTTATAGAGCTAAAGCTTGGTTCATCGAATTGGAAGGTTGACCCGTTCATTAAACATTACGCGTGATTATACTTATTTTAGGCATGATTTGACTGTTGTTAATACCCGAAATTTGTCGTCCATTCATCACGCGAGTCAATCGGTCCAAGATTTCCAAAGAAATAGCTCAATCAGTGGTCAAGGGTCGTTGACCGTTCTTGATTGATGCCTGCTGCTACTGCACGTAAACAGCCAAAGGAAGAAGGAAAGGGACGCGAAAATAAAGGGTTAAATACATTATGGGTTGGGATATTAACAAATCAGAACCATAGCACAGTTGGTTCAGCTTGTTGTGTTACTCGGCTCCTGCCCGGGTTCGAGTCCCGGCAGGGCCTAATAATTTTTTTTTTAAGCAACAAGGGAAAGGAGAGGAGATGGGCTTGGGCAGATGGGCTGTCTTCTTGATGGGCCGAATGCTGTGCTTTGGGCCTGTGTGTGGGCTTCAGATTATAAAAAGGGAATAGGTATTGGTTTGGTTGTGGTTGGGTTGTGTTAAGTAAAAAAAAAATCTTATTATTATTATTATTATTATTATTATTATTATTTAAAAAAATAAAAAGGAAAAGTGACGGATGTCACAGGAGTGGTATCCATACTTTGGTGATTCGTTTCACTCATCTATATGTTATTTATCTTATGAATATAACTTTGAGATAGGAGTGACATTCACACCTCAAAGAGTATTTCCTTAAAAAAGAAACTGAACCACTAAGCTGGGAGTGATATCCTTAACTTAGTGATTGGTTTCATTCTTAAATATTTTTCAATTTTGAAATACATCTTTGAGTTTGGAGTGAAATCCATATCTCAAGGATCTATTTCTACATCTTGTTTTTAATCCCGCTAAAGTTTTGGAATTCACTAGAATAGTACACACTTTTTATACACCTTGTGCCTTGAAACAAGTAGCCCGCTATGAGCCCAAAGAGATGCCTTAACGATGCTTACAAACAAAAGATCTTTTGATGTATAAACTTCGTAAAAGTTGACAATTAAAAGGTTTCAAGTTTACCCAGTCCTAACGGGTAACACTTGGATTTTCTCAACATTTCATAACAATTAGAAAAATTTTCGACTTTAATGAGATTTCAACCTACAAGTTAAATAAATGTCTAAATACGGAAAATTTTATTTTCCAAAATTCGTCAAGGCATTTGGGATCATTCACAACCTCCACGCCATCTTAAATCTTGGTCTTTTGAAACACATTAGATTTACACTTACTTCATGAAATGGTTTCGTGTTGCATTTTATAAACTCGCATTGCATATTTTACAAATCAAATGTAAATCTGCATGTTTTCATATAACATATCCAATATATGTTTTCGGGAGAAATTTGCAACTAATAATATACCTTATAACAGTTTTCAAACTCGACTTCTCGTAAACACATGAAAATGTGTACATACGAAATCTTTTCAAGTGGACCTGTTTTGAACTTAAAACATTCTTCGGTTTCTAAAAAGTTATCCTCATACCAGTAGACTATACGTCTGTTCTGCGCACTTTCATTTACAGTAAATTTCATTATTTTTTTACACCATTCTATTTATAGTTACGTTCACACATTATCTTATTATTTTTGTATTATTCTTTTGTTGGTAGTTATTTTCACGCGTTATTCGCAACTATTCTCGCACTAGTTATTAGTAGTTATTCTTACAACACTATTTTTGAGCATTAATTTAACTCGTTTACCTTCGTCTTTGAGTATCATGTTATGCAACAAGATACAAGCATACATACAGTAACACAACTTTTTTGGGGTGAACATACGTGCTGGGTTTTCAATGATGTGCCATCTTGCTTGTAGAACCCCAAATAACCGTTCAATCTCCTTTCTTGCCGCCTCTTGAAACTTGGCAAATTTCTTTCTTTTTTCGTCGTATGGGTGCGGAATAGTTTTAACAATTGTAGAGTAGGGTGGGTAGATCCCTTTTATGACATCGTCAAAAACTTCTGATTAGTTAATGACATTAATGTCATTGTTCGATCCAGTAATGCCAAAGAAAGAATGACAAACCCATAAATCTTGTGAACACACAGCCTCCAAGATTATTGATGGATGTCCTTGATCCCCTCATGTGAACATTCCGCGCTATGCATTCGGGCAGTTTCTCCAAGGCCAATGCATGCAATCAATGCTTCCGAGCATGCCTGGAAAACCATGTCTTTGGTGGTGGAACTGATACAATTGTTGGACCTCACCGGAGTTTGGTTTTCGCAAATATCTCTTACTGTAAAGATTCAACACACACTTGCTAAACTTGTACAAACATTCTCGTGTAGTTCTTTCCGACATCTTTAAATAATGATTTTGTTTAAATATATTGAGAGTTTGAGAGATGTGTTTAAAAAAATATGAATGGAAAATGAAAAGGTTGTGTATTTATAATAATAAACAAACTTTTTTTTTAAACAGTAACATGACCGTTTGAACGGTCAGTTTTTTGAAATTCGGCCCGTCAAGACTGGCGAGGAGACAATAGTCATGCCGTTGCCGGTTGAAGGGGGCGGTGTTTCCCGGCACGACATCAGCTTGTCGTGGCTATGCCGGCACCACACCGAAAGGCCTTATTTATGACACACAAAAGCGTGTGTCATTAAAAAAGTGTCATGAATTGTAAAAAAAAATAAGAAATAAGCCCACTTCAAAATGTATTTAAAAACCAAACTCTCTCTTAGTTAAAAAAAATCGATAGTGTGAAAAAATCTGAAGAATAATTAGACGTATTGCATCCATGGGCGGACCCATTAAAAAGTTCGATAGTATGAAAAATTTTGATGAATAATTAGACGTGCAGTATCAATATTGCTTCCATGGGCGGCGGACCCATTGAAATAGTTTTGTTGATTATATAAAATTTAGTTTGATTATCGTTTTTTATATGACCCGATCCAACCCGAACCGGACCAAAAAACTTTTATTGTATAGTGATAGACAAGCCACTCCTGTAAATTTCCGTCCTAATAAAAAAAACACCAATTTCTTCTGCAAACCCAAAAATATAATCACCATAGCGATTGGGCTCATTTTTTTTTTTTTTTTTGAACGGCACGCACATAATATTTAAACGAGATATATTCTTGGGTCAATGGATAATGTTATAAGGGGAGACGGGACACAACCAGAAATGCTTACGGGTACCCCACTACTAGTACGGTAACACCGCCGTCGGTGGTGCCGGTAGTGAATCCGTAGAGGGTTTCCGTGAGATTGTTAACGGATGGGTACCCGTGAGTTTCTTTCCCCTTTTGTCTTTTTCTCTATTTTATTTATAGTGGAGTGTTGTCTTCAAAAAACTGTTTCAGTGAAGTGATGTGGCAGTGCAAGATTGGTAGAAACCAGTGAAGTTGAAAAAAACCAAGTGGAGCGCCCCGTCCCCCTATTAACGATAAAGTATATAATTTATAGTTTAATATATATATATATATATATATATATATATATATATATAGGGTCAAGATTCTGTACAAATGGTGTTTTTTATGAGAAGTGTAAAAAGCAATGAAAACGTGACAATTGGCAATATTAATTATTTTGCAACAAGGGTAGATTAGTCTAGATAGCCTCTCAGTATAATTTGTTCATTTAATTATTTTCAAAAATCGATATGCATTTAATTATTTTTCATTATTTATTGAAGATTATCTCTCCTCTTCAATACATTGTGTCATACGCGTGAAATCATGTTCGTTATCCTTAAAACACCAAAAAAATGTAAAACACAATAGCGTATAACCTATGCGTATAAAACACAACATGATGATCATGATAAAACACAACATCCCCAACCAATCGAAAATCAAAGAACCTATAAACAATCCCGAATATTGCAAACATAAAACATATCACAAATAGGAAACAAATAAAACACCATGTTATAAACCCGACTAATACACAAAGAATATAAAACACAAAAGGATGCTGATAAAACACAACATACAATAGATTTATAGTAAAACACCATATATATCTTATATATACGTATATAAGTACCAAAAAAAACTTTATGAAACACTATGAAAAAGTAAAAAACTACCAAAGATGTTGCAAGCGCAAGTTTAACCAAGAAGAAATAAAGCATGGTTTGTTTATACATGTGTATATTTTTCTTTCCCTTAAAACCTATTTTTCTTATAAGCATTTGATAAAAAAATTAAGAACAAAAGAAATTACGAAGCAGTTTGTTTTTAGCGAGAGATATAGAGAGGAGCGAGATTTTAGGAGTAGATAGAATTGTTTCCATCTTTTAAACATACACAATAACTATCATAAACATACAAAAGTACTATAATACCCCCACTAGCACTAATTAATCAATTAACTTTATAACCCTTATTAAATTTTTGCCATCAACCAATCTCAATCATCCATCTCTAGAACTAAGGCTATAAACACTTCTTACCCTTCACACAAAAAATTCCCTTTGTACAGGAACCTAAACACACACACACACACACACATATATATATATATATATATAC
Source organism: Ambrosia trifida (assembly GCA_028751855.1). Classification (NCBI taxonomy): domain Eukaryota; kingdom Viridiplantae; phylum Streptophyta; class Magnoliopsida; order Asterales; family Asteraceae; genus Ambrosia; species Ambrosia trifida. The sequence continues at coordinate 22,185,912 of CM054132.1, forward strand.
ATATATAAAACTTATATAATAAACAACTTTTGGTGATGTTATGGCCTAACAAATTAACATACAACCTGCTCGCACGTTTTAAACTTCATGGGATTTCATTCATGAACATAAGGCTCTACGTCCGTACTTATCTTAAAAGAATTGTGACAAATGTTGACTTAATATATTGTCAACCTTCGTGCGGGTCACAACTAACAATAGCCACCAACTTTTAAGGAAAGCAATATTGGCTAGATTTTAGTCCTATAAATAGATGACTTCTTAATGTCGAAGTCAGTAGTAGGCATTGATCAGTTCTATAAATTTCACAACACAATATTTAAGATCAAGAACTCTAGCAAAATGGCTTCTTTTTATCATTCATGGAGCTTTTGTTGTTTCCTTAGTATTGTCACACTCATCTTCTCATGGTTCGTTACGCCTAGCGGAGCTGTCTACCATGGCTATGTTCCGAGCCCATGGACCCTAGCCCACGCCACATTTTATGGTGATGAGTCTGCATCTGAAACTATGGGTATGTAATACATGTAATATATATATATATATATATATATATATATATATATAGTCTAATAATCATCTAATAGTTTTTAATGTGGTGTATGTAAAAAACAATGTTCTTTGATTATGTTTTAGGGGGTGCTTGTGGATATGGAAACTTGATTACTAATGGATATGGAATAGATACAGCTGCATTGAGCTCAACGATCTTTAGCGATGGATACGCGTGTGGTCAGTGTTACCAAATACGGTGTGTCCAGTCTCCATGGTGTTACACAGGTTACACAACTATTACTGCCACCAACCTCTGCCCACCCAATTGGGCTCAGGATTCAAACAACGGAGGATGGTGTAACCCTCCCCGCACCCATTTTGACATGTCTAAGCCCGCGTTCATGAAAATTGCTCAATGGAAAGCAGGCATCGTCCCAGTCATGTACCGCAGGTGCATTTCTGTTTATTTGGTATAAAGTTGGAGTGTGTAAGGTCGTTTGACCGGTTTTGATATATTTTGTACAAACCGGTAACAACTGATATCGGCCTTCGAAAATCAAATAAAAACCGAACCGGTCACGGTTTTACGGTATAACAATTTTGTTTTGTGGTCTAAGATTAAAAAGTACAAAAAAACCCTTACATTTTTAAAACAAAAATTTTGTTGTATTAAATTTTAAATAGTAATAATAGGTATCCATTAACAAAATAACACATAGTGTGTACATGTCACTTTATATTCCTATAAAACAACTAAATAAGAAATGTCAAACAACTGATTTCAAGTTTATAAACTATAAACTGAACCTTAAGATAAAATGTCAACCAATGAACCAAACTGTAAAAATGTTAAACATGCCAAAGAGGCGAACTTTCTTCGGTTTATGTGGTTTGACCAGTTTTGATGGTTAATAATACCCCTAGCTAGTAGAAGGTATTAATTTTTGCACAAGTGAATTTGATATTGGCTAACTACTAACATTCCAACTAATTTTTGGTATAATAGGGTTCCATGCAATGCCATAAGAAAAGGTGGAATCAGATTTTCTTTTCAGGGAAATGGCTACTGGTTGTTGGTGTATGTGATGAATGTAGCTGGTGCTGGTGACATCCATCAGATGTGGGTCAAAGGGACAAAGACTGGTTGGATCAGTATGAGCCATAACTGGGGTGCGTCTTACCAAGCTTTCGCCACTCTTCAGGGTCAAGCTCTATCATTCAGGCTAACTTCACACACCACAAAACAGACCATTACGGCTTACAACGTAGCCCCTGCAAACTGGAACCTAGGGTTGACTTACCAAGGGAATGTCAACTTCCATTGATCCGTTCATATTTTGCAAGTTTTAAAGTCTAGAAGTTATCTATTTATGCCCTATATATATTTTAATTAAAGGGGTTTCAGTCATTCTCTTACGACATATATGTGGTCATATACCGATTTCCATTGTAATTCTAGCTACTTCCTATGGAGTAGTTGTCATGTTGTACTCGCTATCCGTCCCATTAGAATTTAAAGTTTTAATGGGAAGCGATGAATAGTTGAACTTTGATTTAAAATGATATATATTGAACTTTGATGTCATGCCATATATCGATATATTTTTTTTTTATTATGTAATCTTATTGCATCCATTGAACATCACATGCATATTTAATATTTCATGTTGGAAAACTTACATAATAATCGTCGCAATGCCTTTCATACATGAACCTCACATGTTTCCAAGTCCTTGTACTTTCTGCAATGAACTGTAACAGAAAACGAAATCAAAGAAAAAGAAACCGGGCTTGTGTTTGACACAATTCCCTTAAACAGATTCGTCGTCTGTTCCCAGGGTACACCGGTTCAAAACAGTGACGATGGTGCACTGCCGGACTATCCCACTTGCCTGAAAAATAATCGATACTTGGTTGGTACTCTAGAGTTATGAGTGTTGCAAGAGTTTCTTAGTGAATATTGCTCATGTATATTCTTATGTGTATTTTCCCATGTATCATATATGACACAAAAGTCTCTAATATATACAAGAGGCAATGGGGAATGAAGAGTCTAACATAATTAGACACTTAATGTTAGTCTTAAAACTATAATCAAGTATCATAAGTGTTTCTTCAATTCACCACATGAAGAGTTATACACTTAATTTTAGTTTTGAAACTATAATAAAGTGTCACAAATAAATTAACTCTATTAAAGAGTTTTTCCTCAATAATTATAATTTCACTAAATTATAATTTCATTTACTTAAAACTCCATTCACCTTCTAAACTTTCCAACAATCCCCCACATGAATGGAGATTTATCAAAACACACATATTTCGAACAAACCCCTATATGAATAGGAGTCATTCTGAGAAGCAACCTCATTCAGATTAAATTTCAACAGTTGAGTTTTGCATACGATAGGTTGGTGTGACCCTTTGAACCTTCGCTTATGAAACGCACTTAGGCCACTGGCTCTGAGTAGAACGCGATGTCTTTGAACTCGTCTGCCGTTTGTGTGGACGACAATATGCTTCACACAAGACTCTCCCTGACAACGTCAAGTCCTCATAGTTGTGTCCGTTATGGTCATGGACACGTGCCTGGTTCTGCGAGAGCTATTAAGTATTGTGCCCCAACAATACCCTTCGAAGCGACCCCACTTCTCTCTCACATAGGTGATCTACTGGGACTGGTTACCTTAGTCAGATCATTAAAAGCTATAAGCTTAACCTCAACCTTGTCACTTTTTAGGAATGGACTAGGAAGCTTATTAAATCTTATAGTAAACTCCCTTTTAATATGTGGGGTTTTCACCAACTCTCCCCCACAGTGACCTTCGCCAGTTCATACAATTAGGTTGTCCTATTGAACTCAGATCTTGGGATCTCCAGTCAGCTGAGTTAGGTTTCCTTCGCATAAACCTAGCCTTTAACGGGCTTTAGCCCCATTCCCATTGACGACTTCTGAACTAACTCTCTGCTTAAGCCTTTTGTTAGCGGATCCGCGATGTTATCCTTTGACTTCACATAGTCAATAGTGATAACTCTTATAGAGATTAGTTGTCGTACCGTATTATGCCTACGTCTTATATACCTGTTCTTACCGATACACATTGTGATATGAGCTCTGCCAATTTCCGATTGACTATCACAACATATGCATTGGGCCAATACCGGCTTCGGCCACCTAGGTATATCCTTAACAAATTGACGTAGCCATTTTGCCTATTCATCCTCTAAAGCGATGAATTATGATTCCATTGTGGATCTAGCAATAAACGCTTGCTTAGATGATTTCCATGTCATCGCAGCACCTCCAAGTGTGAACAAATACCCACTCGTTGCCTTGGAATCCTTCGTGTAAGATATCCAATTCGCATCACAGTAACCTTCAATAACTGCTGGATATCTTTTATATTGCAGCCCGTAATCTCGTATGTATCTTAAGTACCGAAGCAACTGGGTCACGCAATTCCAATGAATTGAACTTACGTTGCCCGTGTATCTACTTAGCTTGCTTGCTAAGTCTGGTCTGATACAACTTATCAGATACATCTGGCTGCCAATAATTCTTGAGTACTCTAATTGGTTAACAGGCTCACCTCGATTCTTAGCTAGACGTTGACTCGTGTCAATGAAAGTTCTAGCCACATTAGAATCATTTCCATTGAACTTCTTAAGAATTAATGAAAATTCTAGCCACATTAGAGTCATTTCCATTGAACTTCTCAAGAATTTTGTCCGCATAATAGGACTGACTTAAAATAAGTCTGTTCTAGGTTCGTGTGATTTGTACTTCCCAAAATCACATCCGTTCATATCAAACCTTATATTTTCAAATGCAAGTCACCTCCACACTTATGTGTTTATTGGATAACTACCAAATGGGGTGATGAAAGTTTCTTCCTTTCATATGTAGCTTGAAAACTTCTCAAGTACCATTTTTACATCCCTACGGATTGTTTCTTAAATGGCTCTTCCCCCCACATTGCTTGCACTTTGATTAAGTTTGAGTAATATCACTCGTGATGATATTAAACACCCGTGATAAGATAGCGACTATCTATATCTTTGTGTTATTTAGGTCATCCATTATATTACTTAACCCATATTTCTTACACGAACCGTTTTCTAGAGCTATATGAATTCTCCTCATACTCAGCTAAATAGTATCATTACCAATGAACTATTTATTCGGTCCTTTTGAGTCATCATTTTTAATGAATTATATATTTGCTTTTAAAAAATTCGTTCTTATGTCGTCACATATGTTTGAATGTTCAAAGTTAATTTAATCTCCGTGGAGCATCTAAATTAACAAGTATTAGTCTAGCATGCTTTAGACTATGAATACTTAGCATGTGAAGAGAAGATGAATCAATCTGATTCTTCACAGCCTTAAGAGATAACTCATTATCTCTTCCTAACATTCACGTCTTAGTTTAGACACAAAATGAGATTTTGTTTACCATTCCAAAACCTTGGTTTAAAGAATGCTTCAAAACCATAATTCATTCCATCCATTAGGATCAAGACTCATTTGCCTTTAATCTCCAAGGCATCACCATTGACTCTTTAGGACTTAAACATAAGTCTTAATATAAGTCACTTTGATGAACATATTCATCATCAACAAGTCAATTAGATTGACACTCAACTACATGACATTCACATATGCCTAAATGATATGTATATATTTTGTTGAAACTAGTTATTGGGTAACTCTCCCAAAATATATCACGAATCCTCCATATAATTCAACTAACAATGATGGTTTGTAGAGACTCTACACATCCATCACCATTCTAAGTCTTTTATAATAAATTTCGCAATATTTATCAAAGACTTATGAATAATAACATATATTTCTATCATATGTTATAGTCATCAAAACTCCATTTGTGCATTGCTACGTAAATGCTCTCAACATTAGATGACATATCTCGTTTCCGTGCATTTAACTTCAATACATTTGCCACGTTGATCATGATTATCTTAATGGGAATGGATGAAGAGTTTTTCCTCTTAGTCACTTAATTAGAGACTTAATTTAAAATAAAGGCTCTAATAAATTGACATAAGAGCTCTAATAAAGTAACATAAAACTTTAATTAGAAAAATGAAACTCTACTCAAGAGTTTACTCTTATTTCCATGTATCTTCTTTCTATATATCCAAATGAGGCACAAAGCCTTCCATTATATAAAAACATGGATATATGAAGAGTCTTCATAATTAGAGACTTAATTTGAGACATAAAGACTCTAATTAAGTGGCAAATCTCTAATTAAAACAAATGAAACCCTCTAATCAAAGACATAAAACTCTACTCAAGAGTTTTAGTTTTTAATTCACCAAATTAAAGACTTATTAATAATTATAATTTATTAAATTATAATTTTAATATCATCCATTCACCATATTAAGATTCCAATTAATAATTATAATTTATCAAATTATAATTTTAATATAATCCAAACTATATATAACATATTGCATATATATTTAAACGGATTATAAGGATATATAAACATCAAAACTCAAAGTGTTATTCTCTTCAACACTTTATCGTTCGACGAAATAATACCAATTATATCGTCTCGTGGCATGTTTCGAGGTACTCCCTCAATACACTGTTCAAAACAACAAAGTTGTTTATACTTAGCTACTCACAAGTAGTCGAACCAGTAAATATATCCAAAACAACATCAAGTTGTTTTACACTAAATAGTCTCTCTAGACTATTATATGGTTCAAGTCATCATACTTCTCATACAAGTATCAAACCATATATAATTTGTAAAAGACTTGTTTTACTCATACAACACATTTCTACTTTTACAAGTATTTTCCATAAACTATACATATTTATGTTTTGATTACAAATCAAAACCATAAACTCTAATATAGTTTTATTATTTAAACCATTCATAACTCACTAGTTAGAGTATATGGTTTTCATTATTAACCATTTCTAATTCGCTCATTAGAAACTATACGTGTACCATATAAACATATACGGTTACAAAATTAACCATTTCTAACATACTTGTTAGAATACAAACGATTACACGTTAAAAATAAATGATTATCCAAAATCGTTTTAAATATCATTGATATTCTCAACCATTTCTAACATGTTTGTTATAAATACATGATTATGACAATCATTTTAGACCTTATTAGTTTATATAAAATAAACCATTTCTAACACGCTCGTTAGAAAATTAAACCATCTAAATGGTATTAACTTCGGATTTTTCGAAATATACCCGTTTCAAACTTGCTCGTTCGAAACCGTCGAATTTTAACCAAACTGGTTCAATGTTGATTATTTTCCAAAATATGGTTCAATGTTGATTATTTTCCAAAATAATCATTTCTAACCCGTTTGTGTATTTTGTACAATAATCTTTTCTAACACATTCGTTAGAAATATAAACGTCTTATTTGCCTTTACAAAATCATCAATTTCTAACACGCTTGTTAGAAAATCAATATATAAGTTTAAAGATTAAACTTTTGATTTTGTAAATAATTATTTCTAATATGCTTATTAGAAAATTTTCATGACACGTTATTGTTTCAACGTCGTCGATTCTAACACGCTTGTTAGAAATACATGTTTCAAAACCTTCTATTTCGAAACCTTTTAATTTCCCAATACTCTTATTAGAAAATGTAAACATTTCAAATACATTGAAATTATCTTTCTAATATGCTTAGAAAGAAAACATTATCAAATGTTTTTCATGGGTTTACAAATATTATGACATTTTTAATACTCTCATTAGAATTTTAGTATTTCAAAAACGTCTAAATATATGTTAATAATCGGGTTTATCTAAACACGACCCAAAACCCATGAACCCGAAAGACCATGAACATTCGGATTAAAGATTACACTCCAATCACAAATTTAATCCGATTCGATGTACCACAACATATTTCAAAGAAAAATATTTACAAACTTTCGCGAACCAAAAAGTCTTTAAGAAGAAGGTTTAAAGATTGGTTCCCAATCTACACGAAAGTCTGTTTTACTAATCTGTTTAAGTTTGTTGGAAAACTTACATAATAATCGTCGCAATGCCTTTCATACATGAACCTCACATGTTTCCAAGTCCTTGTACTTTCTGCAATGAACTGTAACAGAAAACGAAATCAAAGAAAAAGAAACCGGGCTTGTGTTTGACACAATTCCCTTAAACAGATTCGTCGTCTGTTCCCAGGGTACACCGGTTCGAAACAGTGACGATGGTGCACTGCCGGACTATCCCACTTGCCTGAAAAATAATCGATACTTGGTTGGTACTCTAGAGTTATGAGTGTTGCAAGAGTTTCTTAGTGAATATTGCTCATGTATATTCTTATGTGTATTTTCCCATGTATCATATATGACACAAAAGTCTCTAATATATACAAGAGGCAATGGGGAATGAAGAGTCTAACATAATTAGACACTTAATGTTAGTCTTAAAACTATAATCAAGTATCATAAGTGTTTCTTCAATTCACCACATGAAGAGTTATACACTTAATTTTAGTTTTGAAACTATAATAAAGTGTCACAAATAAATTAACTCTATTAAAGAGTTTTTCCTCAATAATTATAATTTCACTAAATTATAATTTCATTTACTTAAAACTCCATTCACCTTCTAAACTTTCAAACATTTCATTACTTAGGGCGTTTGGATAAGTTTATTAGAAGCATATTGTTAAAAATACCAATAATAATCACATTTGTATAGATGTCACTTTTACACCACCGTCAACCACCGCCATCACCGACAACACCCACCACCACCACAAACACCACCACAACCACAACCACAACCACAGTTAACTTTTTTGATGAATTATTGGAGCGTAAAACGTCAGACACGATTAGTTCAAGTGTTTCATCACCTGGAAGTTGTAAATTATTAGCAAATGAAACTTCAGCATCACCAAATCAAGTTTCAGTTGATGTTTTAACAAGCTCATAACCACCTTCAGTAACTCCTACTACGGATTCTTCCAGAGATTCTTCTCCAGCGACGACTTTTCCTTCTCCGTTGTCGCCCCTGCAATCACCATCCTTTTTTATCAGTTCAGGTGGAGGGTCCTCACCACCACCACCACTCGGTTCTACTTCTAGCTTTTTCAAGAGTCCACCACACATATATGTTTTATCTAATGGCCCTCCACCACCTCCACCTCTCGGTCATAATGGTTCCAGTGCGTTTCCTCCACCTTCATCACCATGCGGTGTACCAGACCCTCCCCCACCTCCTGGACGAAAGGGCTCTAATGGGCAGAAGATATGGAGAAGAAGACATGGAGAAGTAGAGGTGCCAGAACCCTAATTTTTAAGCCCTAATTACTTTAGGCGAAGAAGCCCTAATTATTTGCTTCTGGTTTAGGGTTTTGAGTGAAATGGGACGATGGTGTAGAGTGGTGGTGGGTATCGTTGGAGATGGCGGTGGTGGCAGGTAGTTGTGGTTGTGGTGTAGAGCGATGGTCTTTGTGGGGGTGGTGGGTGTCGTCGCAGATGGCGGTGGTTGTGGTGGTGGCAGGTGGTTGTGGAGGTGGCAGGTGGTTGTGGTGAAGATGGTGAGAATGTTATATGTGTGTGTGTATAATCTGTATCTATAGATTATAATAAACCAAAGCTTAAAATCCCATATGGCACTCAAAGAGGCCAACCTCCTCATTAATTGTGCCATGTGGCATGCCATGTGTCATTATTAGAAAATCCTAAACAAACACACGCCTCCATCCATATTCTCCTTCTCCTGCCATCTACGCACCACACCCTTCATCGTCGGAAAATAACCGATATCGTTCACCGGAGCATGCTTACCGGCTGTCATATTACCGTCACTATTACTCTGTTGCATAAAGTACCGAAGATGTTGTATGGTTTCCGGGTTGACTCGTCGGAAAACAGGGCCAGAACCCGGTGGCAGCAGACCCCGTGGTTTTGGTTTCGTCGTCTTTGCATATCCCTCCGTACTCGACGCCGTTCTTCAAGAGAAACACACAATTGACGGCCGAACGATATACATCTCTCTTTCCTTTCTTATTTTTTCTTTCTTTTTAAACCTAGTTTCTATACACTAGCGATTAATAATTAATTTAGAGTTGGTTATTCATGATGCTAGGTCATATTTGTTTTCAAAACTAAAAATTAATTTACTTCTTAAGCTTTATTTTTGGGTGCAACAGTGAAACAGTAGTAATAACATATTGAAACACGAGTAAATTACCAAAACCGTCGTTGTGGTTTGACCCAACTTTCCACTCTAGCCCAATATTTTAGGTGCTACCAAAAGCTTTCCTACATGTAATTGTAAATCGCATCAGTCTATTTCATATCTAAAATTGATGTGTCATATTAGATTTCTCAACCCCGGGACGCTCCCGGGGTATAATCTAGTATGTGTGTATATAAAATATAGATTAAAAAAATACACATCACAAAATAGTGGGCCAACTTTTTTTTTCAAGTGGGACAGATTTTGCCATGTCAGATGCCACATGAACTGCAACGTAGGCAACTAACTGACAGAGTTAACTACTGTTAGTTTAGGTCCAATAAAATAAAACCATTGATAAGTTGGGACTATTAAATTACAACTTTCAAACTAGGATTATTATTTTCCATCCCAACAAAATTAGGATTATTTAATTTCATTTTTTTTTACCATTTTATATTTTTTTTCATTAAAACAAAATATGAAAGTTACATCATAATAGCAGGTAGACGGGCAACAAGCTGCGCCGCCACCCCTTTTTGAATTGCAAACCCTAGTCTACTAAAGACAAAACCTTGCCCCGCTGGGGATGAAACATTGCTGTGGACGACCCGTTGGACCCTGGTCAAGAAACGAATAGCTTCTGGCGCCAGGGAGCCAAAGGTGTCGAAGGCCAGAGGGATAAAGACATGTTGGTTATCTGCACAAGCTTTAGCGTGTTTATCTACTTTCTTTGATTCCGCCTTTCTTGATACTTGCCCAGCTACGAACCCTGTTTTCCTTAACCCAACCAGCGGAGATACCCCGATGAGGTCCACACAGGCATGTTTCCCCCTCTCCCAACCAAAGACAAGCAGATCTGCGGGTCGCAGGGTGGATCTCCCTTCCATGGGGTCTGTGAGGAAGTTTACAGGGGCCTCCTTTTTGGCAGAGATCCCAGCTCTTCTCAAGATATCCCACAAAACGTCCCTCACCCAGTCATGCCGATATTTGAAACCAGGGAGCTCCTTGCAATGAATTGCATGCTCCCCGTATTTATCCATGCAAGTTTTACGGCAGATGGGGCATGTTTCATCTTCCAGGTACATAGGGATCATCAATCGGTACTTGAGTATAGCCCTGTACTCTACTGCAGACATGCATTGACCCAAACCCTCAATTGGGATAACGGTCAAAAAATCCTGAGCATGAGGGCCCTTTAGGCATTCAATCACCGTCTTCTGGCGAGTGGACAACTCAAAAACTTCTCCTAGGCTCTGAGCAGTTTTGCTAAAAAGAGCATTCGCCAAAGTTTTTTGTGGCTTTGGGGGCGATGTCCTTGTTAGAAAAACCGCCAATATCAAAGTCCGGGAGATAGACATTTAAGCGTTCGAGCGCCTGTTGATAGTTTGGGTCGAGTCCAATGACCCCACTGTTTCGGAGGATATGATCCTGAAGTTCCCAAGACTGAGCTCTGGATGCCACAAAGGCATAGACCCCAACATCTCGAGCTGAAAGGAGGCCCAAACAACCTAAACGCATCGGCAAGGATGCCAAGCGCCACTGGAGGTCCCTGAAGAAGGGGCCGCCACACACAACTATATCTTCAATAGCTTCGCGGAGACCATCATCGAAAAGGGATACCGCATCCACCATGAAGTGGGGTTGGCAAGTTCGTAACCCAAAAAGTAACTTAGCGACCCCATGCATGACCTGAGCAGCAGGAGTTCACTCTAGGGATCTCTAAGGCGGGGCAGTAGTTTCATGAGGGCAACCGCACTCGTAGCCCGCCGCCCTGCCAACTCCCCGATAAAGGTAGGATCTCGGCTAATAGCCCCACCAAGGAGCTTAACCCCTTTCTCAGGTCTACCAATCCCTGTCGGGAAAAGCCCTTCCTGACTTTTCAACCCGTCACACGTCGGCCAAAAGACCTCTGTTTTCTTAATATTGAGATGAAGCCCCAGAGATGGCCCATGCACATTGATAATGTCTAAAGCCTTAGCAACCTCCACTGCGTTGCCTATAATCGTCCCATCATCCAAATACCAGGCATGAAATGGTAGGTTACAGTGTTCCTGAATCCGCATGATAAGGGGATGTAAGGCAAGGGCAAAGAGAAGGGGCCCCAAAGTATCTCCTTGCTGCACTCTGGTGGTAGCCCCAATACAATCATTGCCCACATACAGCCTAGCCGGCTGGGCATAAAGGAACTGGACCCACGGATAAATGGACGGGCATCGCTGGTGAACCTCTTGGAGAAAAACTGTACGGTCGACCATGTTGAAGGCATTGGAGAAGTCTACTGTAAGCATGGCCAGAGACCCATCCGCATGAAAAGAGTTGAGGAACCTGTTGGCACTGTGAAGCACCGCCTCTGCCCCATTTGGTACCCCTACTCCAAATTGAAAGTCCCCCAGGTACTGGGCAATATCTTTCCCAACCTTCTTCATTTCCACCTTAGAAACTAGCCTTCGCCAAATGCCCCCCACAGCAATAGGCCGAATTCCATTATCGGGCTTCAATAAGGGGGTGAGGGGACCGATGCAATGAACTCGGCCAGCGGCTTAGGGCAGGCCCCCCTAAGCCATAGGTTGAAAACTTCAGTGATGGCCGCGAGCAACCCCGAGGAAGTCACTGAGCCTTCACCCCCAATAGCATCCAACAGGTGTTGGGCCCGTATCCCGTCCCTACCACAAGATGTCCCTTTAGGGAAAGATCGGATACATTTAAGCACACAACCCTCATCTACTGATAGAGCGGGTTGGGCGATGGGGTTAGAAGGAAAGGATGGAGGCGGCACCACTGGGTGTTTATCAATGAGGGCCTTCATGGTCGATTCACATAGGGGGGGCGACTCCACTAGAGCACAACACCTTTACCGCTGCCGTGAAATGACCATCCCTGACTTTTCGAAGACATTGTTTTATGTTAGGTTCGCTTGCATTGTCCTCTCCCATTTTGGCTTCTCCCCTAGATACCGAGACCTCCCCTGTGCTATCCAAAAGGGAAGAAACCAAGACCGCAAACCCAGACCCAACTTTCCATTCTCCAAGCGCTTGCATGATGCTACTACACTGCATAGATTTCCTGTTCCCTGATCTTCGCTCTTGCCTGGAGGACGGTCTGATCACCCTCAGGGTTAACCGTGGAAGCAATAATAATTGGACCCAATTGTCAACCGAGCTTGGCGACGCCACTACTTTGCGTAAAGCACCTGTTAACGCTTGAGCAAACATCAGACGACAACTAGGGGGATGCTTTTAACAGTCTGAATCGGGAGGGAAAAGACACGCTCGAGGAGGGCAACATCCCCAACCATCCCGGTTGGGTGATGTGGGTTTGCGTCGTCTACCGTTGGACATGGTTTCCGTATCCCAACAATGAAATCTTCGACATCTTCGGAGACCACGGCGAACGATACAACCTCATCGTCATACTTGCATCCTCTACTGAGAGCATGCATCACCATGCACCTCCCACATAACCACTTATCTCCTTCCCTGAGAACTTCCCCGACATCTAAAATGTAACACCCCAACCGATGGCGGAAACATCGGGATGTCACGTATTGATGATTGTTCAGTAGCTCATGGTGAATCATAAATTCCATTAAATGATTTAAATAAATTACATACATTTGTTCTATGAATTTGTACATCAAATCAACAAATACTAGCTACGCATCTTCAAGTATTAACTCAAATCTTCAAGCAAGTAGAACCTGAAACATGTTAAGTTGAAAATATTTTGGGTCAACAAAAGTTGGTGAGAATTACATAGGTTTTGATAATCGAATGAAATTGTTGTGCAATTCATGTGTCATGGCAATCTAGTCCATATGTGAAAACATACTAGAAGTAAATCGAGTGCATAATTAACCATTGTGACTGTTGTATTGTGGTACATCCCATACGCTCATGGTTCACTCGTTTATATTGCAGTAACAAACACCCACGCAACCTTTGTAGGAGGTACGTATCCGGGTGGGATTGTCAGTCCAATAGATCTATCAATGTATACCGTTTGGCTGATGAATGTTTATGCTAGAATTGTGCTAACCCTAGTCATGTTCCAGACATAATGCAACATAGAAATACACATAGACACATTGATGATTGAATTTCATAAATAATGTTGTAACATGTTTCACCCCAAAAATGGTGATAAATAGAAAACGGGCTATGTAAAACTCACCTTAGCAAAATGTTGTATCTGTTGAAAAATAGAATAGTGTGTTGCCCAAATATGTCAAGTATCACCCTATAATGAGGTAATAAATATGTCTAAGTCTATCAAGTCTACAAATGTATAAGTTTCTAGGGCTTCGAATTTGGGGATAAATGCTCGTTTGATTATTATTAAAAATGTTTGATAATTGAGAGAATATTAGTAAATAAATAACCAAAAATCTCTTTATGAATTTTAAATCCAAGATGGTCACAAGAATGTGTTTAAAGTATAAAAATAATTTTTATAAAATTATTTTCTTTAAAATAGATTATTAAATCTATTTATTACAAATTGTCAAAATTTAATTTTAATATTTAAAAATATTAAAATTTAAGAATTATAATTTTAAAATTTGTATTTCTGTTCTAAATAATCAGAAATAATTTGTATAAAATTTTGGTGCAAAAATATTAAAAATTGGATTTATTATGATTTAATTATGATTAAAACTAACAAAAATTGATTAAAAATATTAAATAAATGATTTTTCAGAAATAAAAATCATTTTTGAAAAGCTTAATGTTATAAAAACTCAGTATAATTTTTTTGGAAATTAATAAGATCGTTTTGATATTTTTATAGATTTTTATAAATGAAATAGAATAAACTTGATTTATTTATTATATATATTAAATAAATAAATTTTTGAAAACTAAAAATTGTAAGTTGAACTTTTACATCAGATTAATATAAGATAACTTTTTTAGAATTTATAAAAGAGTTTTAATAATTAAAAACGAATTTATAAAAGTATATATATTATATATAATTATTTGATTGTTAAAAGAATTAATAAAAAGAAGGACAAAAAGAATGCCACTGCCGGGACTCGAACCCGGGTGGCTTAGGATAAATGCACCAGACACAACCACTTGGTCTAGACCTGTGGTTGTGTTTGGATTCAGTTTGTTTAAGCTTTATACTCATTCGCTAAACAGTTTCTTCCCCAAATAATCATACGAAACCCTAGAATTTGCAATTGACACAATCACACAACATTAACCCAATTAATCATGGGGTTAATGTTGTGTAGGTTCCGATAATTGAAACCCATAACAAACATCACACTTACAAACACGTTTACGATATGAATTGCTCTGTCAAGCCCGAAGTCAAAACACGATTAAAAACCAATAACAGAGGATTTTTTAAGTGAAATTGGGGGTTGGGAGAGATTGTTCGGCGATGTGAGATGGTCCAGAAACCTTCAATTTATAGTATAATGGCTCGGATGTTCAAAATGGTAATCGTTGACCAAGACTTGAATGTTGACGCGTAATTACGCTTAATTTCAGTAATTATTGGTTGAAATTGCGTGTAAACTGATGCCAATGATTTGTCAAGTTCAAAATCACGAGTAATTATTGTAAGCTGTTTGCTAAAATCAACCAAATTGAATGGTCAACGGTTTCCATATCTGTTGCTGCACTTCGTCAGGGAGAGGAAGAGAAGGGGCGAGCTTTTATACATTTTAAGTTGGATTAAAACCAACTAAGGGGTGTAGAGCAGCTGGTTTGTTCGTGTGTGGAAGTTTGTTGGCCGGCTGAGGGTTCGGGTTCGATACCCGGCTCGAGCTCTCAGTTTTCTTCCATTTTTTTTTATAACAGCAAGAGAGAGGGCAAGGGGGTTTGGGCTTGGTTTGGGCTGGATTAATGGGCTCAGGTTTGGGCCATGTCTGTGGGCTCAGATTCTAGAGCTTGGGGTGTGGGTTTAACATTGCAAAATTAGTATACTTGTTATTATTATTATTATTATTATTATTATTATTATTATTATAACTTATATATATATATATATAGATATATGTAATAATAATTATCATTGTATTGGGGTTCAAAATATCACCAAAAATAATAATAATAAGGCTTGTCGTTTTAATCCGTAACGTATATTTATTTAGTGCGAAATGTTACAGTCTCCCCTACTTTTAGGAACTTCGTCCCGAAGTTAAAGAAAGAAACCAAGTTTACAATTGGTCGACTACCGAAAACCTTGATAAAATTCCTCACTACCTTAATGTACCTGTAAATTCATAATTACGTTCCGGACCGTAATTACCAATTTACCTTACATTAGGGTTTTGCGTCCTTTTATGACTCTACCGATTGTTGAGCAGGTTGTAGGGCCTCTCCCGACTGTTGGAAGGACATGATGACCTCTACCAATCGTTGAGTAGATTGCTTGGTAGTCAACTAATTGTTGTACAAGTAAGCAAGCATGATTATAGATATAGCAATTAGTTCACATTCAAACAAGCATGCACACAGATGTTATGATAATACTTGAATTTATTACTTGAATCAAAAGTGTCAATACATAGTATTAAAGCGAAAATGGATATCATTCAAATGGTGGGGTTTAAGTAGCTGGAGGGTCTCAAGCGGGGTTATTTGGAGCATCAAGAGCGTTTGTAGCAGGGATTCGACAAGCATCTGCAAGATGCCCATACCTTTGACAATTGGTGCACTGTCGGCAGGGTACTTGAGTTGGATGGTGATACTGGCAGGTGTTACACTTAGGTAGCTTCCCGTTGTATTGTTTCTTGTTGGGTGGGGCAGTGGTGTCTATTGCAAAATTCCTGACCTTACACTTTTCGTTGGTTGAGGCCTCAGTTTTGATATCAACGGCAGGTTGGGGAGTATCCTTTTTCTTTTCCCCTTTACGAGTCAGGGTTCCTACCTTCACATGGTTATCTGTTAGGGTGGCAGCCAAACATTTTGCTTCCTCCAAAGTAGCAGGGTTCCTTCCCCACACCGTGTCTTGAATCTGCATCGGTAAGCCACCAATGTATTTTTCGATCGCAATGGGCAAAGGGGTGACTTTGTGGGGTAGCAGTAAGCTAAGTTCGTGAAAACGAGTGTTGTAAGCAAGGTTTTCCCCACTGTCTTGAGCAAGATCATGAAATTCATCTTCCAGCTTCTTGATTTCATTACGAGGGCAGAACTCTGCCTTCATAATGTCTTTAGTTTGATCCCAAGTTAAGGCTAGTGTAGCTTCAGCTCCGCGGGTGCGTTTTTCTTCATTCCACCAAGTGAGTGCTCTTTTGTGAAGAACACTCATGGCATAACGGACTTTAAAGTTGTCGGGGCATTCACTATTAATGAAGGTATTCTCAATACCCTCAAACCATTGTAGGAGTCCTGTAGCTCATTCTTCTCCACTGAACTTTGGGGGATTACAGGAATTAAAGTGCTTGAGAGTGCAGGCTGGAAGACCATTCCCATTCCCGTTGTGGTTTCCATTTCCATTCCCGTTGCCGTTGCCGTTCCCGTTGCCGTTCAACTGGATGACTTGAGCTAGTAAGTTGGGAACCAGAGTTGCGATTTGTTGCGCCATTTGCTGAGAAATGGTTGCAGCCAGCTGAGCATCGACACCATTATTGTTGTTGTGGTTGTTGTTGTTGTGGTTAGTGTCATGGTTATGATTGTGATTGCTACTCCCTTCATCATCATTGTTACCACTGTTAAGACGAGCACCCAACCGATGGCGGAATCATCGAGGTGCCACGTAGTGACGATTGTTCAAAAGCTCATGGTACTAAAATGTAAATATTATTGAATAAACCGAAATTGTCTTACATGGAAATGGAAATACAAAGTCTTAAATGAAATGTAAATAGTGAAATAACCGATTTAAAATAATGCACTAAGTATCCCTTGCTAAAGCACTATATCAAACTGCACCTGAAACATGTACAAAATAGATTTGGTCAACATAAGAAATGTTGGTGAGCATTCCTAGTTTTGATATGTATAGTAGGTTGAAAGATATACAATTCAAGTACAAGCTACAGTGCAAATATGTAAACTATGTATCATACAAATGAGCGAAATCAACCCTGTGACTGTATAATGTACTGTATGAACTGTAGTGTACTCAACCAATAAAAGGATGATAACTTAACACTGGCCACGGATTCTCCGATGAAAAAGGGGGAGAATCAATCTAGGCGGGTTGTCAATCCAAATAGCGTTATCCAATGTTAAGGTCGGCTTGTACCATGTTAATGATTTCACAAGTACAAATGTAATCCACATGTATTGTATAAGCATAAAGCACGTTGTAAGCAATGCACATAGTACTAGAATTGTATTGTAAAAATATAAACTTGTATTTGAAATTGTAATAGTGTACATGTAACACCCCAAAAATGTATAAAAGCAAAAAGGGGTAGGAATACTCACAGTTCACGTAGTAGCTTGAGATTTAACTAGACAATGAGATATGAATTGAGATTACTCCCAAATGATCAACCTAAAGTATTTGATAATGTGTAAGGGAAATAACTCTAGGATACATGTATTTCTAGGGCTTCGAGTTGGGGATAAACGTTTATTTGATTAATAACAAATTGTTTATTAAATATAAGAAATTTAATGAATAAATAAATAAATGTCTCTTGTAAAATTTGAAGTTGAATATAGTCACAACATAAGGTTTTAAGTATGAAAATAATTTTTATAAAATTATTTTCTTGAAAATAGAATATTTAATCCATTTATTTCAAATTGCCAAAATATGACTTTAATATCTAAAAATATTAAAATCAAAGAATTTCTGAATTAAAAATTGTATTTCAGATCTAGATAGTTAGAAATAATTTATATAAAATTTTGGTGCAAAAATATTGAAAAATGAATTTATTATGATTTATTTATGATTAAAACTGACAAAAATTGATTAAAAATATAAAATAAATGATTTTTCTGAATTAAAAATCATTTCAGTAAAGTTTAACATTGTACAAACTCAGGATAATTTTTGTAGGAATTTATAAAATTGTTTTGATATTTTAATGGATTTTTATAAATATAATAGTATAATATTGATTTAATTATTATAAATATTAAATAAATGAATTTCAGAAAACTAAAAATTGTAGATAAATCTTTTACATCAGATTTGATAAATATAATTTTTTTAGAATTTATAAAAAGGTTTTAATATTTAAAAATGAATTTACAAGATTTAAAGATAATATATAAGTATAAATGGTTTGTTTAAAAAATGAAAAAGAAGTGGAAAAGGGCGCCCATGCCGGGACTCGAACCCGGGTGCCCTTGGTTACAAGCATTGATCACAACCACTTGGCCTAGGCCTGTGGTTGTGATTTAACCCTGTTTAAATAAAATAAATATGCTATATCAAATCAGTTTTATCCCCAATTCATCAACCACGAACCCTAGATCTGCAATAGTTTGATTCACTCATCAATAGCCCAATTAATCATGGGGCTATTGATGAGTGATGGCCGATATACAAAACTCACAGAAAAGATTGGACTTACAAGTCTGTTTCGTGTTCGATTGCTTGGTCAAGCTTAAAAGTCAAATAGCGAGTCAAGAATCAAGAACAGAGTGAATTGAAGAAGATTGGGGGTTGAGAAGAGTTTATTGGCGAGTTGTGAAGACTCGCAGAGGTTCAATTTATAGGGTACAAGCCCGGGTGTTGATTTGGTAAACTTGACCACGTTTAATAGTATACGCGTGATTATGTGAAAATTTTGGAATGTTATACCCTGATTGATGTGTAATTAAACGCGTATAATTATCACGAAACAATCACGAGTCCAAATCAGTTGATTACCATGATTGCAGCTCATTGTCCTTTTTGCTTGGTTACATGCGATCGAACAGTAGCAGATTAGGAAGAAGGAAAACAGGTAGGGAAGCATATAAATGTAAAACGAGTTGGAATTAAATCAAAGTTGTGGTGTGGACCAAGTGGCGTGTACGCGTGTGTGTTGTGTGACCCGGCTCGGGTTCGAGTCCGGTGGGAAGCAAGGTTTTTGTATTCTTTTTTTTTTTTTTTTTTACAGCCTAAGGGAAGGGGAAAGCAGGCTTGGGCCTGTTGGTTTGATTGGGTCGGACTTCTTCTTTGTTGGGCTGGGCTTGAGACTTTTAAAGGAAAGGGTAGGTTGGGCTTTAAGAGAAAGAAAGGGTTGGTTATGGTTTGGTTAATGGGTTAGGATGATGGTAAGATATAATAACTAACTTTATTATTTTTATTATCATTATTATTATTATTATTATTAATAATATATATATATATATATATATATTATGAAAAAGTGACGGATGTCACAGCATCCCCTACTTTTAGAAACTTCGTCCCGAAGTTATTAGAAACGTATGTTATGGAAGTTTGGGTAAAAGTTAAGATAACTGTGGTTTGGAAAATTTGAGTTAAGGTACGGCGTGAATTTATAGGTAACAAAGTAAACTGTTTCAAATGATTTGGATAGGAGGTTTGATAGGTGTGGGTTAAGGATTTGGTTCGTCTCGAATAATAAGAATCTAGTAATTCACTTAAATTGCAAGTTTAGGATTCCTAAAAATAAATGTACGAGTTGATTGACTATAGAAAGACCAAATGAACTATCAAGTAACTAGAGTTTGTTCCTGGTCCGACTTCCAGTCACACTTTCAATGCATCATTAGTGTTTGTATACAGGGTGTACCGCAGCTAACCCACCACACCTTTGATACCTCGAAAACGTACTGGACGTCTTCCCAAAAACTCTAATAGAATTTCACACTACCCTAACGCACCTGTAAATTCATGATTAGGTTCCGGACCGGAATCATCAATTTACCTTACATTAGGGTTTTATGTCCTTCTATGATCCTATTCTAACAACACATTAACGCAAATAAATTTCACAAGAAGATGACACAACAAACACGTCGAGTTACAATGAGATGTTATCAATGAAATGAGGCCATGTAATAATGAGGTCAAATGCATGGGTTCGCAATGACTTGTAAGCATAATAGTATTTAAGTATGGGCTACCACTCGTCCGAGGAGCCCTGTAAATGAAATGTTTATCTGAGTTGTGTGGATAATACACATACGCAAGCAAGTTTGTAAGTACTAAGGCCATGTAAGTGTTATCATGAATAATTAAATATCCAATGGATAGTCAAATTAATGGAAAAATCAAGTTTCAAGCAATGATGTTTTTAGAAAAGCTCTGTAGGATCAAGTCCAAATGTTTCAAATAAATGTAAGGTAGAGTCTTGTATGATTAAAATAAACGTAATCAATATGATAAATTCCCAAATCTGTGTTCGTACACAACAGTATGCAAGGAAATTTCTAGATGTTGTATGCTAATGAGTGCGACAAAATTGGGTACAAAATGATAATAGAATCAAGAAAATGAAAACACGAGTATTGGATTCTCGAGTCTTGGGAAGGTTTCATCCATGGCTTAAACAGTGGGATTAACGTCATCCTGATCAGTTGTTTCGTTGGTATTGATATTGAAAGCTCGTCCATGTGCCACCAGGTTTACATTGTTCAATTTGGGACATTGAGGTAGCATGTGGTTAGGGTCTCTACAATGATAACATGCCCGACCGTTAGTAATCTGTTGTGGTTTCTGGGCAGCTGTTTGATGATTATCTTGCGTCCAATCTGTTACACGACAAGTAGTGACAAAGTGTCCAAACCTTCCACATCTAGTGCATTGACGACATGGAAGATTTGCAGGGTGATGATACTTGCAAGTGTTGCATTGAGGATGGATTCCCGTGTAGGCTTTCTTGATAGGAGGCTGAGCCACAGGATCCACAACAGTATGGCTCAGATTATCGCCCATTCGTTTCTTAGAGTTCGAAGCAGTAGTGGCGGCCTTTGCTAAAACAGTCTTAGATTGTTCAACAACATTGGTGGTTTTCTCAGTAGGTGTCTTGGTGCCCTTCCTAACCAAGTTTCCTTTCCTTACGTGTTTGTCTGTTAATGTGGCTGCAAGTTGGATGGCTTCTTCTACCGTAGTGGCTTTGCCTCCAGTGACAACGTCTTGAATCAGGTCAGGTAATCCCTCGATGTATTTTTCGATTGCTCGAGAGACTGGGGTGACCATGTGTGGAACCAGTATGCTAAGTTCATGATATCGAGTATTATACGCAAGATTCTCACCACTGTCTTGTTTCAGTCCATGGAACTCTTCCTCCAGTTTCCTGATTTCGTTCCTAGGGCAGAATTTGGCGATCATGAGTTCCTTAACATCTGTCCAAGATAATGATAAAGCAACATCAGCTCCTCGATTGCGCTTCTCGCCATTCCACCAGGTTAGCGCCCCCTTTTGAAGGACACTAGTAGCATAGCGAACGCGGAGTTCATCAGGACATTCACTGTTCACAAAAGTACTCTCCATGCTTTCAAACCATTGGAGGAGGCCAGTAGCACCCTCCTCACCAGTGAATTTTGTGGGGTTGCAGGAGTTAAAGTGTTTGAAAGTGCACCGAAATTGAGTCGTACTCCCTGTGTTGGCACTGTTACTATTCTGGGTTATCTCACTGACAAGGTTTGGGATCACTGCAGCAATTTGCTCGGCGACTAAAGATGCGAGGCGACGGTCAGAACGTCGTCCAGAAGCACGAACAGGGCGTTGGCTGGCATCACGGAGCATGCGGCGAGCAGACATCTATGAGGTAGTTAATTAATAATCATGAGATTAGAAAATGTATAATCGTACAGATGATTATGAAGATATGATCTTGTAAGCAATCATGATATGCAAAGTATTGTATATGAAACGAGAGGGTATTATTGGAAAAACTTGTACAAAATGCTTGGAGTGCCCTTGTCTAGCTGTAAAGCTCAACAAGAACGTTGACTTTTCAAAGGAATTGAACCCAATGGTGATCAAAGAAGACATGCTTTAGCCTATAAGTGGACACTCACTCCAGGAATCCCCAGGTAAGCATAACAGGTCCGTTATTGGATTTATGCGCTATGCTTGCCTATGCCAGAAAACCCAGTGTACAGGCGTCCACCCTTCCAGATTGCACATGTTCTATCACACTCATTAAAGCTCAACAACTTTGAAGGAGCAAAATAAGAGTGGGCATTATGTCTAAGAATGTCTTTATAAAAGGTACTGTTCCCGTATGATGATGTAAACTTTCCACTCTCTGTAGGACACCATCTCTATGCACCATGATGAAAGATAAGAAGAATAGAGAGAGGGAAGGAGGGAAAGATAGAAGGAGGAAAGTAGGGAGAAATGAGGGGTAGGGTAATTCAGGAAATATTATGCATGCAAGTTGAAGTTCGGTTATAGTCTAGGCCATTTTATCTAATAACCTAATTCCCTATAACCATGGCTCTGATACCAATCTGTAACACCCCAACCGATGGCGGAATCATCGAGGTGCCACGTAGTGACGATTGTTCAAAAGCTCATGGTACTAAAATGTAAATATTATTGAATAAACCAAAATTGTCTTACATGGAAATGGAAATACAAAGTCTTAAATGAAATGTAAATAGTGAAATAACTGATTTAAAATAATGCACTAAGTATCCCTTGCTAAAGCACTATATCAAACTGCACCTGAAACATGTACAAAATAGATTTGGTCAACATAAGAAATGTTGGTGAGCATTCCTAGTTTTGATATGTATAGTAGGTTGAAAGATATACAATTCAAGTGCAAGCTACAGTGCAAATATGTAAACTATGTATCATACAAATGAGCGAAATCAACCCTGTGACTGTATAATGTACTGTATGAACTGTAGTGTACTCAACCAATAAATGGATGATAACTTAACACTGGCCACGGATTCTCCGATGAAAAAGGGGGAGAATCAATCTAGGCGGGTTGTCAATCCAAATAGCGCTATCCAATGTTAAGGTCGGCTTGTACCATGTTAATGATTTCACTAAGTACAAATGTAATCCACATGTATTGTCTAAGCATAAAGAACGTTGTAAGCAATGCACATAGTACTAGAATTGTATTGTAAAAATGTAAACTTGTATTTGAAATTGTAATAGTGTACATGTAACACCCCAAAAATGTATAAAAGCAAAAATGGGTAGGAATACTCACAGTTCACGTAGTAGTTTGAGATTTAACTGGACAATGAGATATGAATTGAGATTACTCCCAAATGATCAACCTAAAGTATTTGATAATGTGTAAGGGAAATAACTCTAGGATACATGTATTTCTAGGGCTTCGAGTTGGGGATAAACGTTTATTTGATTAATAACAAATTGTTTATTAAATATAAGAAATTTAATGAATAAATAAATAAATGTCTCTTGTAAAATTTTAAGTTGAATATAGTCACAACATAAGGTTTTAAGTATGAAAATAATTTTTATAAAATTATTTTCTTGAAAATAGAATATTTAATCCATTTATTTCAAATTGCCAAAATATGACTTTAATATCTAAAAATATTAAAATCAAAGAATTTCTGAATTAAAAATTGTATTTCAGATCTAGATAGTTAGAAATAATTTATATAAAATTTTGGTGCAAAAATATTGAAAAATGAATTTATTATGATTTATTTATGATTAAAACTGACAAAAATTGATTAAAAATATAAAATAAATGATTTTTCTGAATTAAAAATCATTTCAGTAAAGTTTAACATTGTACAAACTCAGGATAATTTTTGTAGGAATTTATAAAATTGTTTTGATATTTTAATGGATTTTTATAAATATAATAGTATAATATTGATTTAATTATTATAAATATTAAATAAATGAATTTCAGAAAACTAAAAATTGTAGATAAATCTTTTACATCAGATTTGATAAATATAATTTTTTTAGAATTTATAAAAAGGTTTTAATATTTAAAAATGAATTTACAAGATTTAAAGATAATATATAAGTATAAATGGTTTGTTTAAAAAATGAAAAAGAAGTGGAAAAGGGCGCCCATGCCGGGACTCGAACCCGGGTGCCCTTGGTTACAAGCATTGATCACAACCACTTGGCCTAGGCCTGTGGTTGTGATTTAACCCTGTTTAAATAAAATAAATATGCTATATCAAATCAGTTTTATCCCCAATTCATCAACCACGAACCCTAGATCTGCAATAGTTTGATTCACTCATCAATAGCCCAATTAATCATGGGGCTATTGATGAGTGATGGCCGATATACAAAACTCACAGAAAAGATTGGACTTACAAGTCTGTTTCGTGTTCGATTGCTTGGTCAAGCTTAAAAGTCAAATAGCGAGTCAAGAATCAAGAACAGAGTGAATTGAAGAAGATTGGGGGTTGAGAAGAGTTTATTGGCGAGTTGTGAAGACTCGCAGAGGTTCAATTTATAGGGTACAAGCCCGGGTGTTGATTTGGTAAGCTTGACCACGTTTAATAGTATACGCATGATTATCTGAAAATTTTGGAATGTTATACCCTGATTGATGTGTAATTAAACGCGTATAATTATCACGAAACAATCACGAGTCCAAATCAGTTGATTACCATGATTGCAGCTCATTGTCCTTTTTGCTTGGTTACATGCGATCGAACAGTAGCAGATTAGGAAGAAGGAAAACAGGTAGGGAAGCATATAAATGTAAAACGAGTTGGAATTAAATCAAAGTTGTGGTGTGGACCAAGTGGCGTGTACGCGTGTGTGTTGTGTGACCCGGCTCGGGTTCGAGTCCGGTGGGAAGCAAGGTTTTTGTATTCTTTTTTTTTTTTTTTTACAGCCTAAGGGAAGGGGAAAGCAGGCTTGGGCCTGTTGGTTTGGTTGGGCCGGACTTCTTCTTTGTTGGGCTGGGCTCGAGACTTTTAAAGGAAAGGGTAGGTTGGGCTTTAAGAGAAAGAAAGGGTTGGTTATGGTTTGGTTAATGGGTTAGGATGATGGTAAGATATAATAACTAACTTTATTATTTTTATTATCATTATTATTATTATTATTATTAATATATATATATATATATATATTATGAAAAAGTGACGGATGTCACAACTGCGACGTGGAGACATGATCTGTAAGAGACACAATGAAATGAATGAGGTTATATAAGGAATGTAATCATTTATTCATTAATTAAAACGAATAAACGAAAACGTTGACTTATCAAAGATTCTAGATTCTAATAACATATGAAGACATGCTTTAGCCTATAAGTGAACACTCATCCCGAGAATTCCTAGGTAGGCATCCGGGTCCCTCGTCTGATTGGGATATATGCGCAATGCCAGCCTAGACAGAAGACTCAGAATACAGGCGTTCACCCTTCCAGATTGCACGTGTTCGTTATTAAAATCTAGAACTTCGACGAGATCTCAAGGTGGTTCAGGTTAAACCTGAGGATTTTGCCTTATTAGTCTAAGAGTGAATCCAGTGATGGAGAGCAACCTTCTTGTAGGGATGAAAGTAGGGATATGAAGTAGGAGGGAGATAGAGAATAGCAAGTAAAAGAAGCAAGTACTGGTTAAATCCTATGGTTATAGACTAGATTATTTTTCTAATAACCTAATTCCCTATAACCATGGCTCTGATACCAATCTGTAACACCCCAACCGATGGCGGAAACATCGGGATGTCACGTATTGATGATTGTTCAGTAGCTCATGGTGAATCATAAATTCCATTAAATGATTTAAATAAATTACATACATTTGTTCTATGAATTTGTACATCAAATCAACAAATACTAGCTACGCATCTTCAAGTATTAACTCAAATCTTCAAGCAAGTAGAACCTGAAACATGTTAAGTTGAAAATATTTTGGGTCAACAAAAGTTGGTGAGAATTACATAGGTTTTGATAATCGAATGAAATTGTTGTGCAATTCATGTGTCATGGCAATCTAGTCCATATGTGAAAACATACTAGAAGTAAATCGAGTGCATAATCAACCATTGTGACTGTTGTATTGTGGTACATCCCATACGCTCATGGTTCACTCGTTTATATTGCAGTAACAAACACCCACGCAACCTTTGTAGGAGGTACGTATCCGGGTGGGATTGTCAGTCCAATAGATCTATCAATGTATACCGTTTGGCTGATGAATGTTTATGCTAGAATTGTGCTTACCCTAGTCATGTTCAAGACATAATGCAACATAGAAATACACATAGACACATTGATGATTGAATTGCACAAATAATGTTGTAACATGTTTCACCCCAAAAATGGTGATAAATAGAAAAAGGGCTATGTAAAACTCACCTTAGCAAAATGTTGTATCTGTTGAAAAATAGAATAGTGTGTTGCCCAAATATGTCAAGTATCACCCTATAATGAGGTAATAAATATGTCTAAGTCTATCAAGTCTACAAATGTATAAGTTTCTAGGGCTTCGAATTTGGGGATAAATGCTCGTTTGATTATTATTAAAAATGTTTGATAATTGAGAGAATATTAGTAAATAAATAACCAAAAATCTCTTTATGAATTTTAAATCCAAGATGGTCACAAGAATGTGTTTAAAGTATAAAAATAATTTTTATAAAATTATTTTCTTTAAAATAGATTATTAAATCTATTTATTACAAATTGTCAAAATTTAATTTTAATATTTAAAAATATTAAAATTTAAGAATTATAATTTTAAAATTTATATTTCTGTTCTAAATAATCAGAAATAATTTGTATAAAATTTTGGTGCAAAAATATTAAAAATTGGATTTATTATGATTTAATTATGATTAAAACTAACAAAAATTGATTAAAAATATTAAATAAATGATTTTTCAGAAATAAAAATCATTTTTGAAAAGCTTAATGTTATAAAAACTCAGGATAATTTTTTTGGAAATTAATAAGATCGTTTTGATATTTTTATAGATTTTTATAAATAAAATAGAATAAACTTGATTTATTTAATATATATATTAAATAAATAAATTTTTGAAAACTAAAAATTGTAAGTTGAACTTTTACATCAGATTAATATAAGATAACTTTTTTAGAATTTATAAAAGAGTTTTAATAATTAAAAACGAATTTATAAAAGTATATATATTATATATAATTATTTGATTGTTAAAAGAATTAATAAAAAGAAGGACAAAAAGAATGCCACTGCCGGGACTCGAACCCGGGTGGCTTAGGATAAATGCACCAGACACAACCACTTGGTCTAGACCTGTGGTTGTGTTTGGATTCAGTTTGTTTAAGCTTTATACTCATTCGCTAAACAGTTTCTTCCCCAAATAATCATACGAAACCCTAGAATTTGCAATTGACACAATCACACAACATTAACCCAATTAATCATGGGGTTAATGTTGTGTAGGTTCCGATAATTGAAACCCATAACAAACATCACACTTACAAACACGTTTATGATATGAATTGCTCTGTCAAGCCCGAAGTCAAAACACGATTAAAAACCAATAACAGAGGATTTTTTAAGTGAAATTGGGGGTTGGGAGAGATTGTTCGGCGATGTGAGATGGTCCAGAAACCTTCAATTTATAGTATAATGGCTCGGATGTTCAAAATGGTAATCGTTGACCAAGACTTGAATGTTGACGCGTAATTACGCTTAATTTCAGTAATTATTGGTTGAAATTGCGTGTAAACTGATGCCAATGATTTGTCAAGTTCAAAATCACGAGTAATTATTGTAAGCTGTTTGCTAAAATCAACCAAATTGAATGGTCAACGGTTTCCATATCTGTTGCTGTACGTCGTCAGGGAGAGGAAGAGAAGGGGTGAGCTTTTATACATTTTAAGTTGGATTAAACCCAACTAAGGGGTGTAGAGCAGCTGGTTTGTTCGTGTGTGGAAGTTTGTTGGTCGGCTGAGGGTTCGGGTTCGATACCCGGCTCGAGCTCTCAGTTTTCTTCCATTTTTTTTTATAACAGCAAGAGAGAGGGCAAGGGGGTTTGGGCTTGGTTTGGGCTGGATTAATGGGGTCAGGTTTGGGCCATGTCTGTGGGCTCAGATTCTAGAGCTTGGGGTGTGGGTTTAACATTGCAAAATTAGTATACTTGTTATTATTATTATTATTATTATTATTATTATTATTATTATTATTATTATTATTATTATAACTTATATATATATATA
Organism: Ambrosia trifida; assembly: GCA_028751855.1. Classification (NCBI taxonomy): domain Eukaryota; kingdom Viridiplantae; phylum Streptophyta; class Magnoliopsida; order Asterales; family Asteraceae; genus Ambrosia; species Ambrosia trifida. Next base: position 22,214,649 of record CM054132.1, read on the forward strand.
TATATATATATATATATATATATGTATGAATAATTATCATTGTATTGGGGTTCAAAATATCACCAAAAATAATAATAATAAGGCTTGTCGTTTTAATCCGTAACGTATATTTATTTAGTACGAAATGTTACATAAAAAAAGGTCCCGATCCTTCGAGATAGCCTCCTTCAGAGATAGCCTTCGGTTTTCTGTGTTGAGGTGGGTGCTTTGGATGTGTCCAAGAAGGCGCATAAATCCGCCATGCCCCGGTTTGCCATCTTTACATTCGTGAAAAAGTTTAAAGGGGCAGGCCCTCAGACCACTAACAGAGCCCTGCGCAGAACTACGCGACTTGGCGTTCCGGGCCCTCCTGGCAGGGGCCATGTGCGAAATGTAAACCGCCGAACTCGAGATGAATTGGGGGGCAAAGGAAACGGCGAGTGAAAACCCTTTATCTTAGGTTTTAAACACTTCTGAATAACCCATTAATGAATGATTTTCGCCCCATATATAAATTTGCTAGTAGCGTAGTACTATTCAACTAGTACGGTATCTTTTTAGGCTACCCGATGCAATGGTGGTGCCCCTGCCACCTAAACAAAGTTTCACCCGGTACCCCCCCTCCCCCCGTTTCTTGAGCGGCATGGAGGGGTATTGAATCATCGCCAGCACAATAACGAAGGGCAATGAACACTTTTGGTGCGCCCCACTTTAATTAAATAAATAAAAACAATAAATAGTGGATGGGAGCGCCATTAGAAGCAAAAAAAATAAGCCCCTTAACAAAGTGGAGCTGAGATGGAGCCGATGAGGCACAATGAAGCCCTTAAGACTCCATTCCACGTCGGTAAGCCTTATTAATGGATTTGAAGTATTTGCGTTTGGGTTTGACAAACCATACGAGAGTGGGGTTTTTTTAACTTTCTTTGAAGCATAAAGTACCTACGTATAAATTTATTTATAAATAAATAATCAAGTATAAATTGCTATAATATGATAAATTTCGTTAACATAGTCGCGGAGAATAATTAGACGTGCAGAAACAAATTTTGTTTTTTGGCCATCCGACAACCATAAAAAAAATAATCACTATTAACGATTAGATATTATATTTAGTATTAGTTTGTATTCAAATGAAATATTTGACGTTCAAATAGTGTTAAAATCTACTTATAGATTCTTTGTTGTGTCCTTTTAGATTTTTTTTTTCTTTTCAAAAATAAACTTTGAAAGAGATTGATTCAACATGAATTTCTCATTGATTTGAATCCTATAAATAATACAAACTATCTCCTATAATTATGGAGAGATAATTACAAAATATCATTTACAAATATAGAACATATATAAAACATATGTTATTACACCCCCGCAGTTGAAACGTCGGGTGGTCCGATGTTGAGACTGGAACGAAAGTCATCAAATAGAACTCGCGGGAGGCCCTTGGTGAAGATATCTGCTATCTGGTGACGAGACGGAACATGTAGAACCCGAATATGACCCTGTTGTACCTGTTCGCGAACAAAGTGAATATCAAGCTCAATATGTTTGGTGCGCTGGTGTTGAACCGGGTTGCCGGAGAGATAAACCGCACTAACATTGTCACAATAGACCAGAGTAGCCCGCGAGAGCGGATGATGGAGCTCAAGAAGTAGATTACGCAGCCAGCAGATGTCGGCCACGACATTCGCAACTCCCCGGTATTCTGCTTCTGCACTAGACCTGGAGACGGTGGACTGTCGTTTCGAAGACCAGGATATGAGATTGTCGCCTAAATAGACACAATAGCCAGAGGTGGAGCGACGAGTGTCAGGGCAGCCAGCCCAGTCAGCATCAGTGTAGGCCCGAAGAGACAGAGTAGAAGCAGGACCCAGATGCAAACCATGTGCCGTGGTACCCTGAAGGTAGCGCAGAATGCGCTTAAGTGCATTCCAGTGATTCAGACGAGGAGCGTGCATGTGCATGCAAATTTGTTGCACTGCGTACGAGATGTCAGGCCTGGTAAAGGTGAGATACTGAAGGGCACCCGCAAGACTGCGGTAGGTAGCCGGGTCATCGTGTAGAGGGCCATCCGTAGCCGAAAGCTTGGACTGTGTGTCAACAGGCGTAGCTACTGGGTTGCAGGAGTCCATGGCTGCCCGATGAAGAATGTCTTTAACGTAAGCCTGTTGAGATAAGAACATAGAGTCACCATCACGAGTCACCTGAATACCCAAGAAATAGGATAACTGCCCCAAATCCTTCATTGCGAATTCACTGGATAAATCATGTAGTAGACGAGCCTTGAGAGTATCATTGGACGTGGTGAGAATAATGTCGTCCACATAGATGAGAAGATAAGCAATGTCAGTCCCAGTGTGATAGATAAATAATGAATTGTCCGACTTGCTTTGACGAAAACCCTGTAAAGTGACGAAATCAGTGAATCGCTGGTACCATGCCCGGGGTGCCTGTTTTAAACCGTAAAGAGATTTCCGAAGACGACAGACGTGATCCGGAAAATCCCGGTGTCTAAATCCCATGGGCTGATGCATGTATACAGTTTCTTCCAGGTGCCCATGAAGAAAAGCATTTGTGACGTCCAATTGATGAATGGGCCAGGACTTGGAGAGAGCCAGAGATAAGACCAACCGGATAGTAGACGGTTTGACAACAGGGCTAAATGTCTCTCCACAGTCAATGCCTGTCTGCTGTTTACGACCATCACATACGAGACGTGCTTTGTAACGTTCCAAAGTGCCATCCGACCTGAACTTATGTTTAAACAACCACATACATCTAATAATATTCATATCCGGGGTCCTAGGTACAAGCTCCCAGGTCTTATTTTTAATAAGTGCACTAAATTCGTTAGACATGGCAGTGTACCATTCAGGAGAGGACAAGGCAACCTGAGGGTTTTTAGGGATAGGAACAAGTGTGGTGGCATGTAGGTTAAATGGGTGTTTGGGCTTGACAATACCACTCATAGATCTGGTATGTGGACGGGTAGCAGGCTGAGAGGGCGGTGAATGCTGTTGGGCTGTAGGAAGAGACGGCACATGTGCCGAGGCAGGCTCAGGCTCAGAAGTGGGAGCCGATGAGGTGGAGGGATGTTGGGCCGTTTGTATTGGGCCAGGTGGGATGGTAGAAGTAGAGACCGAAGGCTGGTCAGAAGGTGGGTAAGGAGGTTGGGCCGTGTGTGTTGGGCCAGGGGAAGGTACCGGGCCGGATGTGGAGGGATGTGAGGTTGGGCCTGGGACGGGAACAGTGGGCTGTGAAGTTGAAGTGGACTGGTGGGCAGGTTGGGTGGTCACGGGAGTGGGTTCAGGTGTGGGAGATGGGGTGCGATTTGAGTGAGATAAGTTGTGGAGATGGTCCCATACAAGTGGGTGGATGGAGGGGTTGAGGAACTCGTAAGTGGGTGGTGTGGTAGGTGATTGGATGGTGAAGGGAAATATGGATTCCTCAAAGTGTACGTGACGGGAGATGGTAAGTTGTCGTGTGGTCAAGTCAAGGCACTTGTACCCACGATGGTTAGGAGGGTATCCAAGGAAGACACAAGGGTGAGAACGGTAGTTGAGTTTATTAATGGTGGTGGAAGGATGAAGGGGGTAGCATAGACACCCGAAAACACGAAGATGGTCGTATTCGGGGATGCAATTGTAAAGGAGGGAGGTGGGGGATTTGAAGTTGAGAAGTTTGCTGGGAAGGATGTTTAAGAGGTAAGTGGCGGTCTCAAGTGCATGATGCCACATGTTGGGTGGTAAGGAGGCTTGGGCAAGAAGGGTGCGGATCATGTTATTAATGGTGCGGATTTTGCGTTTCGCTTTACCATTTTGGGAAGAGGTATAAGGGCAAGAGAAACGGAATTGCATCCCGTTATGGTGACAAAAGTTATAGAAATTTTGGTTGGCATATTCTTTACCATTGTCACATTGGAATTGTTTTATTTTACATTGAAATTGGGTGTGAATTAGGTTGTGAAGGTTGGCAAATGTGTGAAAAACTTGTGATTTATTTGCAAGCGGGAAGGTCCACAAAAAATTAGTAAAATCGTCAACAAACAAAATATAATATTTGTGGCCGCCAGTGCTAAGCACAGGAGACGTCCATAAATCACTATGAATAATGTCAAAAGCTGCATGTGTAACATTGACAGAATCATAAAATGGTAATCTGACACGTTTACCAAAAACACAAGGTTCACAAGTAGTCTTATTTAATTTGCCATAATCAATAAACGAAGATAATTTTAAAGACTGTAATAAATTAGTGCCAGGGTGACCCAATCTTTGATGCCAGCGATCTTGAGAGACAGCAACGAATGTGGTTGGAGAGGAGGACTTGAGGGACTTGAGTGGGAGCGGTTCAGTAAGTGGGTAAAGATCGCCAGTGCTATTGCATCGTAGGATAGGAGCCCGAGTTTTGAGATCCTTCACAAGAAAGCCAAATGGGTCAAATTCAATAGACACTAAATTATCTGTGGTAAGACGACGGACAGAGATAAGGTTTTTGATGATATTGGGGGCAAAAAGGACATTATTAAGTTTAAGTGGTGGGTAAGGTGGGGGTAGGACTTGGTTGCCTTGGGCCAATACTGGGATGGTCATGCCATTACCAACTATAATAAATTTATTAGTGCAAGTATTAAAATTAGACGGAGAGTATATACCTTGGGCATTGGCGGAGTGAGCAGAGGCACCCGTGTCCATCGTACCATGATCTGGCGGGTTGAGAGCGAGTGAGTATAGTTCCTGTTCAATATCAGTCGGGGAATAAGCAGCAAAATTAACTTGATCCGGGCGGGGGCCTAGTATACCTTGAGAATTATTAGAGTTGGGCCTGGATGGGTAAGGGCAAGGTGGCTGAGATTGGGCTGAGCGGTTGGTATTCTGCTGTTGGGCCTGCTGGAGGACAGTGGCCCATTGGGCAGAGGTCCAGGATTGTGGGAAAACAATATACGGATGTGTAGATGTGTTGGGCTGTGAAGCTGGGTTCCGATTTCTAGGTGTGTTGGGCTGCCTGTTGGTGCGACGTGGGCGGGTAGTCTGGTTATTGGGCCGGGCAGAAGAACGAGAGGTATTGGGCTGTGTGTTAGGGTTGTTTGGTAAAGAGGCTGATTGACTGAGGAGTGCTGTGGCAGCCGAGTTAGAGGCTCTTGTGGCGTGACGTTTTTTCTTGGTTTCCTCTTGAGTTAACCGAGAACGAACGTCACGAAAATCGGGTAGCGGGTTTTGGTTTTGAAGCACCGTAGAGATGCTATCATATGCTTCGGTGAGGCCGGTAAGTACTTTGAGCACTAGCATGCGATTGTCAACCGGTGAGCCTACGCTCGCAAGTTGATCAGCCAAGTGCTTGGCTCGTTGGCAGTAGTCATCCATAGAAGAAAAATTCTCAAGGTATAGATTGGCAAACTCCTGACCAAGAAAAATAGCCCGGGTATTCTGGTTATCACTAAACTCGCTCTCAACGGCAATCCAAGCTTCATATGCCGTTTGACCGGGTTTGAGGATGATGTGTAAAAGAGGCTGAGAAATAGTGGCGTAAATCCACTGTAAGACAATAGCGTCTAGCCGTGACCATAAGGCCTCAGCGGCAAGGGCCGCCGCCTCCGCAATAGCGGCAGAGGCAGGATCAGAGGGGGCAGGGGGAGGGGTCACGGGTGTTCTAGGAGCAAGGTGATGCTGCACCTCGAAAGCTTGACAGTGGACCTGAAACAAGGTTTTCCACGTCATGAAGTGGGTTGAATCTTTTTCTAGAATAAGGGGGATGTGGGTCTTAATGTTGGTAACAGTAAGTGCAGGGTGAAGGGATTTAGAATCCATGGAAGAAAGGTGGGGAATTAGGAGACGAAAAGGGAAAACAGAAGGGGAATAGAAGGCGGCGGCGCACAACAGAAGGTGGTGAGCGGCCGGAAAAAGAAGGAGGTGCAGGGGAGGCGGAAGGTGGTTAAGGAGAATTAGGGTGATACCATGAAAGAGATTGATTCAACATGAATTTCTCATTGATTTGAATCCTATAAATAATACAAACTATCTCCTATAATTATGGAGAGATAATTACAAAATATCATTTACAAATATAGAACATATATAAAACATATGTTATTAAACTTCATTAAACAAACACGCCGCACATGGACCTTAAACCGGGGACCAACAGCCAAACGTACCAACTTACATCGAGTTCAAAGGACTATTACACCAATTATTCCAATCTATCCCTTTTATTTTAGCTCTATGTCTAAACCAAAAAAACGACACAGTCTTAACATTCGCCAAAATTTCAATTGGACGCCGATGCTTTCCGCCAAACACTCTCGCATTTCTCTCGTTCCAAATTGTCCACATAGTGGTGTATATGATGCTTCTAAGAATATACTTTTCATTCCTAGTCTTTGCTTGAGTGTCCGCCATAGCTAAAAGATCCTTCACGTCAAAAGCAATCAAAGGAGTAATTTTACACCACGAAGCCATACGAGCCCAAATCCCCGACGACATGATACATCCCGTAAGTAAATGCATCAACGTCTCTTGATCTTCACCACACATAGGGCAAGACAAATCTTCTATATCCACTCCGCGTTTAGCTAACTCTGTTCTGGTTGGAAGACGGTTGAGTTCGGCGCGCCAAACCATAATTTTGCACTTCAAAGGAATCCACCCCTTCCATTTCATGATTGAGACGGTTGGGGTTATAACATTAGAGGAGAGCAGTTTTTTCGCCATTTTAACCGAGAAAGACCCATTTTTATCACCAGTCCACGTCCACGTATCCGGACCATGATGCCACTTATATTCGAACAAATCGGACAATAACTGGAGCAACTCATCGACTTCTGCAGTAGAAGACGGCGGCTTCCGCCACTCCTAATTAACAGCAAACACCCGCCCGTTTGCAGTCTGCACGCGGCTGTTTATAGCAGCCCATTTTTGTGTCTCTAATCGAAATAAAGATGGATAAACCAAGCGCAAAGGATCCTGTTTCAACCAAGTATTTGTCCAAAAACTAATAGCCAAGCCATTTCCCACTATACCGACAAAGAAACTATTAAGATCCCTCTGGCTATCAATCTTTTTAAAGCCTATCTTCACAATCCGTTTCCAACACCCACTAGCTAAAGGACCGCAGGGTAACATAGACCAAGCTCTCGTCGACCCATTACACCCCTCTATAACCTTCTTCCATAGGCTCTCGCCTTCATATTTATGCCGCCAAGTCCATTTAAGAAGAAGCGCTTCGTTTGTGTCTTGTAAACTTGTAACTCCCAACCCGCCATTGTTTTTAGGTCTAGCGATGACTTCCCAAGCAACCCATGGGATCTTTTTTTCTTCGCTAGATCCAGCCCATAAGAAACGCCGTAAAATCGATTTGATATTATGAATAACCGCTTTAGGAGCTTGATATAAAGAAAAATAATATACCGAAAGATTTTCAAGAACTGATTTAATTAGAATCAAACGCCCTCCTATCGACAGAGTTCTAGCCTTCCACGTCTCTAGCCGACTTTTTATCACATCGATCACCATGTTCCAATTGCTAATTCGGGACCTATTCGCTCCCACTTTAATTCCCAAATACACAAAAGGAAAGGCTCCTCGCTTACAACCCAAAATCGCCATCATATCATCGACTTCACTATCCACAGTACCAATCCCAAAAAGAGGACTTATGAATATTTATACGGAGACCCGAACATATGTAAAAAATTCTCAAAATACGAGCAGTGTTTTGAAGATTCTCCCGCGACCATTCTCCCAATATAAGAGCATCGTTCGCGTAAAATAAGTGAGCAATATCATCTTCATTATTAGAAAAATTAATACCTTTTAGAACCCCAATCTCTTTAGCCTTCTTCAATAGACACGAAAGCGCCTCCATCATGATCAAGAATAAAAAAGGAGAAAGTGGATCGCCTTGACGGAGCCCTTTTCACAATTAAATTCAAAAGTTGGAGACCCGTTAACAAGAACCCCGAATCTAGAAGCCTTCAAAATCCCTTCAATCCACTTACCCCATCTCGAACGAAACCCATTTGACGCATCATAGAAAGAAAAAAAATCCAATTCACATTATCGTAAGCTTTCTCAAAATCAATCTTTAAAATAAACGACTTACGATTCCTTTTTTTCAACCACTCCATCAGCTCGTTGACAACTAAAGGCCCGTCAAGGATAAATCTACCCGCAAGAAAAGCCGACTGTGTCTCAGATATAACCGAACCCAACACCTTCTTAAGACGATTAGCAAGGATTTTAGACTTAACCTTACTAATCATCCCAATAAGAGTGATAGGCATATGACCCAACGAAGTTTTTATCTTCGGAATTAAAGTAACGAAAGACGAGCCACAACCGAAACTAATATTACCCGTCTCGTAGAAGTCATCCATAATTCGACCAAAATCATTCTCAAGAAGGTTCCAAAATTGCTTGACAAACCAATAATTAAAACCATCAGGCCCCGGTGCTTTGTTAGAGCCACAATCAAAGACCGCGTCTTTAATTTCTTGCCTTGAAAACGGTTCGATAAGCATCACACTATCCGCCTCCGTAAGAGTTTCTAAACCACTGCATTGTAAATAAGGCCGATTCAAATCTGCTTCTTTAAAATGAGCGCGAAAAAATCGCATGACTTCTTTTTTAACTAAGGGTGGTTTTGACACCCAAACCCCGTTCACCTCAATGCCCGGAATGGCATTTCTAGCCTTCCTCCCATTAACCATACTATGAAAAAATGCCGAATTCTCATCCCCTAAAGCCGCCCACATTTGTCTAATATCCCGCGATCTACAAAATTCAATATCATCAAGGCTTTTCTTGCATGTCGTTCAAACCCATAACTCAGACTCCTCTAAGTCTTTTTGCTCCATCAAAACGTCAAGCTCCTCTTTTTCTCTTCTCAACCGAAGCTCATCTTCTAGTTCTTTACCTTTCCAACAATTAAACCAACTTTTTAATCTATCTCGTAGTCTTTTCAACTTAAAGGACAAAACCGCATCCGGAGGACCATCAAAAGTAACTTCTGAAAGAGCTCCTTTAACCACTTCCTCGCAACCAGATTTCTCACTTCCTCGCTTATGCTCCTAACTTTGGTGTCCTTTTAGATTTAATAATAATATTTTATTTATCATTTAATTTAAGTTTTCTTTAATAACGTCCGTTACCTTTTTTTTTAAAATAAAACTTACGTGGTTACTGTTACAAACATGGAACCAAAAACATATAAACTTTATTCAACAAAACCCAACCCAAATATAAGAAAACCCTTACAAATCTGTACAAACTCTCTACCTCACTTAAGCTCTCAAGAACACAAGGACAATAGTGATTATAGAAGAACAATCACTATACAAATAAGCAACAGAATCAACGTCAGCAGATTCAAGATGAATCTGATGACAATTCTTAGAAAACCCTAATCAGAGAGCTAAACAAAAGTGAAAGAGTAAAAGTGAACGTCTAATCTTCTATGAGAGAGAGAAAGGTATTTATATCTGATCACGAGCTTCACATCCTCCAAGATGATCTAACGGTTATAACATAAAGATCTTCAATAATCCAACGGTGGCAATCCAAGTGTGCTTTCTCACATGGATTGCCACATAAGCATCCTACTGCACACTGGGCCAGTCATGGGCTTCGAATCAACAATCATTATTCTTGGACTGGACTGCAACATATCAACTGGGCCTATCACTTGGACTGGATCACGAACACTGGGCCAGCCAGACAACCTGCACACTTATGCAAAATGATAAAGACACTAATCTAATCCATGACCCAACATATTGTTTATAAAAACATATTATTTATAAAAACCATTTTATGTTATAAACATATTTACTAAATATATTTATTTAAGAAATAAAATGAAGAAGACTCTTTATATTTTTAACACCCCCATCATTTTATTTCCCAAAACAATCAAAGAGTTTAACCTGAGAGCACAAAGTATTGTGTTGATTAGGTAGCAAACCTTTTGTAAACAAATCTACAATTTGACTACTAGAGTCAACCTTCACAGTTTTAACCACTCCCTGAGTAATTAAATCTCTCAAGAAGAACAAATCAATGCCAAAGTGCTTAGTTTTATCATGGAACACTGGATTTGAGGCAATAGACATGGCTGCTGAACTATCACAGTATAGGCAAATAGGTAACTCAACCTTAATGCCCAACTCTTGTAATAAGTTCTTCAACCAGATCACCTCACAAGAAGCAGCACACATTGCTCTATACTCTGCTTCTGCAGATGATCTAGACACTGTGGCTTGCTTCTTGCTTTTCCATACAACCAAGCAATCCTCTAAGAATACACAAAAACCAGTGACAGACTTTCTGGTCTCTACACACTTAGCCCAATCAGAATCAGCATAAGCTGACAGATTAAGACTATCACTTTTCCTAAACATTATACCCCTACCAGGTGCACACTTAAGATACCTTAGTAATCTTAATGCAACCTTGAGATGACCATATGTTGGCTTATGCATATATTGGCTAAGATAATGTACACTATAAGAAATGTCAGGTCTGGTATGTGACAAGTAGATCAGTTTACCTATCAACTGCTGATAGCCAGTTGTAACACCCCAACCGATGGCGGAAACATCGAGGTGTCACGTAGTGACGATTGTTCAATAGCTCATAGACTAGAAATGTAAATTTGAATACATTGAATTTAATAATTTATTACATTGAAAGAAATACAACAATTACGACTAGCAATCTAAACTAAGATACAGTAATCTCAATCTAAGTTTAAGTTCCAAACGCTTGGAAGTAATCTCATAAGAACCTGAAACATGTACGAAAATGATTTGGTCAATACAAAATGTATTGGTGAGCATACCCTGTTTGAATAAATATAGTAGGAAAGGTGTTTAGCAATTCATGTGCGGTACCATTTGCAATTATGTAATAAGTAATATCCGTTCAAAATCAACCCTATGTAAAAAAAGCAGATATATATATATAGTATGCGCTAGTAGTAATGAAATACATAGCAATGACAAGGACTCTCAACAGAGTCACAAGGGTATATACCATAGTACTATTCATTGAAATGTCAGGCCCTCAAAGGTTAATGATTTTGACAAGTCATAGACACACAAATTAACATAACGCAAACACACATGAGAATTTCATTTAGTGAAAGAATAACATTTAGTCATAGTGTACATGAATAGCCCCAAAATAGTAAAACATGAAAAAGGGGAAAGGTATACTCACCTTAGTTCTCGAGGAAATGGTGATGTGTCAAAGACATGAGCTTGTTACAGTAGTAATATGTTCACCAAGATAATCCTAAGAAGTAGCATATATTATGTATCTACTACAAGGGGAAATGTTATACCACACGCGATCGAGCTCAATCGATTTGTTAAACATTGTAACCCGTTATAATATCTAATTTTTGAGTTGAAAGATAGATAGTTTCGAATTTGGAAAAATTTATATTGAAGTTTTAACTAGTATATTCAATTTTATGATCTACTATTTAACCATATAATATTAAACATTGAAGAAAAAATATCTTATAATGAATACACTAAAAAATAATAATTAGTTGTATAATAATAAAAAAAACTCATAGTTGATCTTCTTATTAGCTTAACCCAAAACTTTCATTCGTTTCCAATTTTTGTTTTTCTCTAAACTAGGTATGATTAACGCATGTATTTTACATTTTCATAGGTTTCATTCATATAGATACAATAATAATGCATAATTGTCGCCTATCAAGTTTTAAAGTTATTATTATTGTTATTCGCTACCAACGATGTTAATGTAAATGGTACCAACAATAACGAAAAAAATGTTCATATAGTGTTCAAGGAAATTACACTAAGATTCAAACAATGATAGGTAATAACAACACTAGCAATTTAGATTCATATTGTAAATCAAAAGTTCTTGTCGTTTAGTTAACTAAACATATATGTTACCATCATGAATGAATTCCGTGTTTATTTATCTAAATAAAAATTATACATATATTCATTTAATAGCTAGACACTTGGTTTATTGATAATTTGAACAACACCTTTTAGTAGTTATGTACATAAATAACTCGATATTAGATCGGGTGAGGTCGTTAGAGCTCGGTTCCACACGCGTAATACGTTAACAAGAATGATACATCTAAAAAAAATAATTTTAGTTGTGCGAGTATAACTTACCACTCGTTGGGTTTATATAGGTGAAACCGCTCGTAACCGTCACAACGTGTGACCGTATTAAACATCGCCCTACAGATTGGAGCTACTCGTGACTCTCCTTGCCACTCTTATTTTCTGCTATTTATGCTACTTTCATTTTCAACGGAAATGTTGTTCAAATAATAAGATGGTGAAAAGTAGGTTTTGGCTTTAAGAATGAAAGAAAAGACATTTTATATTGCCACATCTCATTTTAGGATATTAATGATAATAACTTATACATTCATTTACATTAAAAATGGTTTTATCACTTGAAGAGTTTCAATGTAAAGAGTTTAATTCTAAATTAAATAAATATAAATTTCAAAGATAACCATTTTGTTTTCTTTTTAGCTTTTAGTTTAATTTATTTTTCTTTTAAAGGCATTCAAGTCGAATTTTGCCAATTCCGTAAATAAGTTATGCAAAAATCTTGTCTATAAAAAAAATCGTTGTATAATAATAATTAGTAATACAACATAGTATATTACGGTGTATTAAATTTGCTTCAAAATGGACATAATGATTCAGTATTTACTATTTTAAAGTTTTGATTTTTTATAAAATTTGAAAATCACAAAACTTACAGGGACTAAAAATAGAAACATTAAATACATGAAGGACTACAATTGACAACTTGATAAAGATGAGGGTGACGGTTTTCACACCAGTTATGCTATTTAGAGGTTTACAATCATGTTTGACTAAATTAGTCAAAACATGGTTTTGCTCTATAGGACAAGTAACTGGTTTACAAGCCAACATACCATACTCACTTAACAAATCAGTACAATACTTTCTTTGTGACAAACAAATACCATCTTCAGTTTTTAATACCTCAATTCCCAAAAAATATTTAAGCTCTCCTAAATCTTTTATTAGAAACTTAGTTTTAAAAAGTGACTTAATGGTTTCAATAGCAACTTCAGAATTTCCTGTTAGTATTATGTCATCCACATATACCAACAACATAAGAAAAACATCATTACTTTGTTTAATAAACATTGAATAGTCACATTTACTTTGTACAAAACCAAATTCAAGTAAAGCCTTTACAAGCTTTTCATTCCACATTCTAGGGGCCTGTTTCAGCCCATAAAGAGATTTGTTTAACTTACAAACCTTAGTCTTAGACACATTATTGTAACCTTCAGGAAGAGACATGTATACATCCTCATACAAATCTCCATATAGAAAAGCATTGTTCACATCTAGTTGAAATATTTTCCAACTATTATGAACAGCTAAAGTGATTAAACATCTCACAGTCACCATTTTGACTACTGGTGAGAATGTTTCATCATAGTCTAAACCTTCTTTTTGACTATAACCTTTAGCAACTAACCTAGCTTTATATCTATCTATCTATCTCTCCTGAAGCCTTATACTTGATCTTAAAGATCCATTTACACCCTATTTTGTGTCTACCTTTAGGAAGGTCTACTACTTCCCATGTATTATTTCTATACAGAGCTTCAAGCTCTTCATCCATAGCCCTGACCCAATTGGGGTCAGTAATGGCTTCATTATAAGACCTTGGTTCAACACTTTTGTCAAGTTTAGTTACAAAACATTTGGTTTCAAGAGAAAGTTTAGAGAATTTAACCATATTTTCAATGTCATATTTCACTTTCCTTTCAACAACATAATCACTGAATTTTTTTGGAAAACTAACACTCCTAGATGACCTTCTAAACTCACTCTGTTCAACAGTTGTGTCACCCTCAGACTGTTGATTAAAATCATTCTCAGTATTCACATGCTTAGCCTTGCCAGTCTCTTCCTTACTAGAACTAGGCTGCTGTGACCCAGCCAAGCCACTAGTTCCAGTAGGAGAAGCTGGTTGCTCCCAGCTATGTGTTCCTAAGTCTTTACTACCTTTACCCTCCTTGTCATCATCGAGATCATTCACCTCAGAATCCTGTTGAACCTCTGTGTTTTCAAAATTATCAAAAAAATTTAAAGTATTTATGTTTGAATCAAAAACAGTTTCATATTTATCCAAAATGGTTTTTTCTTTAAATGGAAAACAGGACTCAAAAAATTTTACATCTCTAGAATATAGAATAGTTTTGTTATCTAGACTATATGCCTTGTAACCCTTTTTCTCATGGGAATACCCAATGAAAACACATTTTTCAGCCCTACTCTCTAGTTTATTTGACTCATTTAATATTGTACAAAAACACAGACATCCAAAGATTCTTAAATGATCTAAGAAGGGTTTAAATCCATGAATCAATTCATAGGGGGACTTTCCATTTAGCACAGAAGAAGGCATCCTATTAATCAAGTAAGAAGCAGTCAGTATACATTCAGTCCAGAGTCTTATAGGTATATTACTCTGAAACAGTAAAGACCTGGCAACATTCAACAAATGCCTGTGCTTTCTTTCTACAATCCCATTCTGTTGGGGTGTATAAGCACAAGTAGTTTGGTGAACAATGCCCTTTTCTTTACACAAGTTTTTCATTTGACCATTAACAAACTCTAGGCCATTATCACTCCTAAGGGTTTTAACATGTTTTTTAAACTGAGTTAAAATGATTTGAATAAAATCTTTAACATGTTCAAAGACTTCTGTTTTTTGTTTCATTAAACAAACCCACACAGCCCTAGAATAGTCATCAACTATGGTCAAGAAATACTTATGACCATCCCTATCAGCAATCCTATATGGACCCCACACATCTAAGTGGACCAGCTGACCAACATGAGAACTCTTATGCTCACTAAGTGGGAAGGGTTCTCTATGTTGTTTAGCTCTTTGACATACTTCACGTGGTCCCTGATTAACAAGTGTTTTGATTTTAAATTCAGGTTTTATTATTTGCAAAACTTGATCAGCAGGGTGTCTAAGTCTAGCATGCCACATATCAAACAAATTGATACTACTGTAACACACCTTAGAAAACACATTAGCACTGCCACACATGTATAGTCCATCAATTTGTTTACCAGTCACCAGGACTTTCTTTGTCAACAAGTCCTGAACATAGCACTGGTTTTCATCAAATCCAACAAATAACTTGTTATCCCTAGCTAACTTATGAACAGACAACAAGTTCACATTATATTCAGGAACAACAAGAACATCTTGTAAAATTATGTTCTCTGCCAATTTTATTTTACCAATTTTAGTGACAAAAGCAGAGGTACCATTAGGATGTTTTACTTTTATATTTAAATCTGACACATCTACATAGTCAAATAATCCTATATCACTTTTGACCATATGTTCATTTGACCCTAAATCCATTATCCACCCAATACCAAGTAACTTCCCACCAGAACTAGTAAAACCATATATACCATAACCTAAAGCAGAAGCACAGAATAACCTACCAGATAGATTACAACTTGAGGTGGACTCAGAACTTTTATCATTAATCAGGCTTAAAAGTTTAGCAACCTGATCATTAGTCAAAGCAGTAATAGTAGTATTAGCCTTTTCAGATGTTGAACTATTACTAACATTTACCTTCTTTCCTTGATAGCCTCTAGGTTTAGCCCAATTGGGATAACCTATTATTTCAAACACTTATCTATAGTGTGACCAGTTTTATTACAATGAGTACATTTCAAAGACTGATTAGCAGTCTTAGAAAATTTCTTGCCATTAAAACTCTCACTTCCTTGTACTGCTCTAGAAGCAAACCCAACTGTGGTTGAGGTTTTAGAAGGATTGCTGGACTGTCTATGAGATTCCTCTCTAGACACTACAGCAAAGGCCTCCTTAATTGAAGGAAGTTCAGTTCTAATTAGCAGAGTTGTCCTAACATTTTGATAGCAACTATCTAGTCCCATTAAAAACTGCATCAATTTTATCATATGATTATAGTTATTGAATTCTTTAGAAGCTTCACAGGTACAAGAAGGTAATTGAAGTATTTGATCAAGTTGTTTCCACATTACATTAAGCTTATGATAATATTCAGACACAGGCATGCCATTTTGACTAAAAGAGTTTATCCTTTGATAAAGATCAAAAACAACTGACCCATCAATTTTATTGTATGTTTCCTTTAAATCCTTCCAAACTTCTGAGGCAAGTTTGGAATACACTTGACCTAAGTATAGTTCCTCAGAGATAGAGTTCAAAATCCATGTTAACACAATCGAATTACACCTATCCCATTGTCTAGCTAACACATTATCATCAACAGGTTTAACACAGTCACCATTAATGAAACCAAGTTTATTTTTAACCTGAAGACCTAATATCATAGCATTAGCCCAAACAGTATAATTCTCAGTACCTTTTAGTTTAAAACTAATTATAGTGAGGCTGGTAGAATCACTAGCATGAAGATATAAAGGATCACTGACATCTAGTTTACTAACAAGTGTCACATTATTAATCACAGCACCATCCTCAGGGCCCAAATTATGGCCCTGATTATTGTCATCATCAACCATAATCAATTAATACCAACAGAACACACAATCAGAGAATCACACAGAACAGTAAGTCAAGCAAACAAACAAAAAAAAACACAATCAGAAAACACAACCAAAACACACACAGGCGAAGCCTTGTGGGTGATCCAGATCGTCGGTTCGTCACTCAATAGGTGCCGACGCAGGTCCTCACAAGGGAGCCTCTACCCTAGACCTTTCTTAAAGCTAAACAGGGACTCAAGCCCTGGCAACAGACACCTTAGAGACAACCACTAATACAGAAATCCAATAAAATCAGAAAGATCTCACCGAGGGGTTTTCCCAAGTTAGGGTTCGCCTAAAACTCGTAATACTGTAACCTTCACTTAGGGTTACAGTATCAGAGAGCAAGAAAATATGCTTCCAGTTGATGATCACCAGATCAAGTCTCCTTATCACCAGAAACCCTAGATCCGATCCAACTATTCCAAGAATCCAAAGTCAGGTCAAGATCGAGATGGATCTATTCCTATTATACATGAATAAGATCAATCAAGACCCAACCAGTAGATACAAAATTTGAGAAATCAGCGGAAGAAATCAGGATCAAGAGCCTATAAGCTCTGATACCATGTTACAAACATGGAACCAAAAACATATAAACTTTATTCAACAAAACCCAACCCAAATATAAGAAAACCCTTACAAATCTGTACAAACTCTCTACCTCACTTAAACTCTCAAGAACACAAGGACAATAGTGATTACAGAAGAACAATCACTATACAAATAAGCAACAGAATCAACGTCAGCAGATTCAAGATGAATCTGATGACAATTCTTAGAAAACCCTAATCAGAGAGCTAAACAAAAGTGAAAGAGTAAAAGTGAACGTCTAATCTTCTATGAGAGAGAGAAAGGCATTTATATCTGATCACGAGCTTCACATCCTCCAAGATGATCTAACGGTTATAACATAAAGATCTTCAATAATCCAACGGTGGCAATCCAAGTGTGCTTTCTCACACGGATTGCCACATAAGCATCCTACTGCAGACTGGGCCAGTCATGGGCTTCGAATCAACAATCATCATTCTTGGACTGGACTGCAACATATCAACTGGGCCTATCACTTGGACTGGATCACGAACATTGGGCCAGCCAGACAACCTGCACACTTATGCAAAATGATAAAGACACTAATCTAATCCATGACCCAACATATTGTTTATAAAAACATATTATTTATAAAAACCATTTTATGTTATAAACATATTTACTAAATATATTTATTTAAGAAATAAAATGAAGAAGACTCTTTATATTTTTAACAGTTACATTTATTCCTTTTTATGCTTTTCGGTTTCGAATTCGATACAAGTAGATTTATGTATTTTTCAATACTTTTGCACTACTGGTAAACCAGACCTGTTTGTGTGTACCGAATTCATGTCGCGCCACGAAGGGGAATTCCACGAGTTAATTATTAACATGAGATATAATCTTTAGTCAATGGAAAATGTTATTTTTTTTTTATGAAATATAATATTATATTAGAAAAGCAACAAGAATTACAAGTGAGGCGCGGGTAGACGGGCAACAAGCTGCGCCGCAACCCCTTTTTGAATAGCAAAGCCTACTCTATTAAATATAAAGCTTGTGTCCTTGGCTGCAGGAGAGTTACTCTGCACCACCTTCTGCACTCGATCTAAAAACCGGATTGCATCGGGAGCAAGGCCCCCAAATGTGTCAAAAGCAAAGGGCACAAAGACGTGTTGGTTTTCAAGACAAGCAGCTTCATGTTTGTCAACTTTCTTGGATTCAGCTTTTAAGACTGCTTGCCCTGCCACAAACCCCGAATCCCGAAATCCCACCAAAGGAGACACCCCTGTGAGATCAACGCACGCGTGTTTTCCCTGCGCCCACCCGAACACAAGGACATCCGCTGGTCTTAGGGTGGACCGCCCCTCCAGTGGATCCGTCAAAAAATTAACAGGGGCTTCTTTCCTAGCTGAAATCCCTGCTCTTCGTAAGACGTCCCATAAGACATCCCTGACCAGGTCATGCCTGTATTTAAATCCTGGCAGCTCCTTACAGTGAAGGGCATGCTCCCCAAATTTGTCTAAACATGCCTTTTTGCAAACTGGACACGGCTCATCCACTGGGAACATGGGAATCATGAGTCTATACTTAAGGATAGCCCAATATTCAACAGCTGACATGTGTTGTCCAAGCCCATCGATGGGAAGAGCAGTCAAAAAATCTTGGGCATGCGCTCCTTTAAGGCATTCAAGCACAGCTTTCTGGCGTGGGGACATGGAAAACTTTTCTCCCATGGTTTGAAGGGTTTTACCGGTAAAAGCACTCGCCAAAATATGTTGAGGTTTTTTGGGGGCGGTGTCCTTATCCATAAACCCGCCCAAATCGAAGTCCGGGAGAGAGCTGCGAATGTTGTCCAAGGCAAGCTCATAATCCAAGTCCATCCCCACCAACCCGCTATTCCTTAAGATGTGGTCTTGAAGGTCCCAGGACTGCACCCGAGAGGCCACAAAAGCATAGGCAGACACGTCCTTCGCCGAACAAAGACCAAGCCCTCCCAACCGAATCGGCAAAGACGCTAACCGCCATTGAAAATCCCCAAAGAACGCCCCTCCACAAACCACAATATCTTCCGCCGCTTCACGAAGGCCTTTGTCAAAAATGGATACAGCCTCATTGGCCATGGCCGATGGACATGTCCGAAGGCCAAACAACAGTTTGGCAACGCCCATACATGAACGAAGCAACAAAAGTTCACTTTGGGGGTCCCTCAACTTCTGCAGAGAGAGCATTAGTTCTGTTGCCTTCTTAGCCCTTTTAATGACCAAAGAGCTAATATACCCCTCATCCCGACTGACGGCCCCTCCTAGGAGCTTAACACCCCCCTCTGGTCTCCCTATCTCGCTAGGAAATAAACCAGACTTCTCTTTCGCTCCGCTGCACGATGGCCAAAAAACTTCAGATTTCTTAATATTAAGCGTAAGGCCCAAATTCGGTCCCTCAGCTCGGATGATATCAAAAGCCTTAGCCACTTCCTTAGCCTCTCCCATAATCGTACCATCATCCAGGTACCAAGCATGGAATGGAAGGGAACAACACTCCTCCAGCCGACGAACCAATGGGTGCAGGACAAGCGCGAAAAGAAGCGGCCCCAATGGGTCCCCCTGCTGGACCCCGGTGGATGCCCCCATACAAGTATCACCCACATAAAGCCTAGCAGGTTGGGCATAAAGAAACTGAACCCAAGGGTAAATAGATGGGCAGCGAACGCTCACCTCCCGCAAAAGAATCGTCCTGTCAACTAAGTTGAAGGCATTCGAAAAGTCGACCGTGAGCATGACCATGGATCCTTTATCGTGAAACGCTTTCAGAAACCTGTTCGCGCTGTGAAGGATGGCCTCAGCCCCATTGGGAACTCCAACCCCAAATTGATGATCACCCAAGTATGTCGCCATCTCCTTCCCGACTTTACGCATAGCTACTTTAGAGACTAACCTTCGCCAAATGCCCCCAACCGCGATAGGCCTAATCCCATTATCGGGCTTAAGTAACGGAGTCAGGGGGCAGATGCAATAAACTCAGCAAGGCCCTTAGGGCAAAGCCCCCCCAACCAGATGTTAACCACGTCGGTGATAGCCAAGAGCAGATCAGAAGGTGGCGAGGACCCCTGCCCACAAAGTGCATCCAAGATATGTTGAGCTCTAAGGCCATCCCTCCCGCATGACGTCCCTTTCGGAAAGGATTTAATATTCCGTAACACACAATCCGCGTCGACCTGAAGGGCACCCTCAGAGGGTAAGACATTAGGCAATGCTGGGGATCGGTGACGGGGTGTTTATCAATCAGGGCCTTCAAGGTGGAATCCCCAAATGGAGCAACCCCGGAGGAACATAGAACCTTAACTGCGGCTGTGAAATGGCCATCAGCGACCTTCCGCAGACATTGCTTGACATTGCCACCATTATTAGAGGCAGGCCGGGTGTTGGGCCTGCCCACTAGCCCTTCAGCAGATTGCATTAGGAGCGGGAGGGCAAGCTCCTCAATCCCATTGCCGTCTTTCCAAATAGCTAAGGCCCTCATAATACTGCTGCACTGTAATGATTTGCGGTTCCCAGACCGCCGCTCTTGCCTAGAGGATGGTCGTATCACATGTAGAGTGCAACGAGGCAATAACAACAGCTTTACCCAAGCCTCAACAGACCCAGGGGTAGCCACAACTCTACGCAAGGTCCTAGTTAACGCCTGGGCAAACGCCATCCGACAAGAGGATGGAATGCTTTTGACAGTCGCTAACGGCAAAGCAAAAAGTTGTTCCAAAAGGCCAATATCAACAGCCAACCTCCCATCGGGCTCAGGATTATGAACATTTTGTGATACCGGTGGGCAGGGCTTGGGGATACCCAAAATGAAATCATCGACACTGTTGGAATTATGGGAGAACTTCGTGACTCCATCTTCGTGGTGACACCCCCTGCTGAGCGCATGCAGGGACATGCACCGCGCACACAACCACTGATCAATACTCCGCAAGGCCTCCCCGACCTCTCCAAAGAGGCTTAGGTCCCTAGAAATTGCATCCCGCAAACTGTCCCTACCGTCGTCCCACCCTAAATGGTCGCGTTTAAGGTGAGCAAGCAACCGGGAGCTGCTTGATATACCGAATTTGCAAGAGTGAAAGAATTTAAAGGGGCACGGGTGTGTTGCATCAGCAATGCAAGGTATGGCCACCAAATTAGGACGCCGACGCTGCCTACGAGAGGAAGGCATGGGTTTAGCTACGAGAGGCTACATGGAACGTGAAATACGAACTACTGGGGCAGTAACCATTGTTGTTGTTGTTATTATTATTATTATTATTATTATTATTATTATTATTATTATTATTATTATTAAAAAACACAAGTAAAACGTGGAAACTAAGTATATGTCAACACCATTTTCAATTGTGCATTAAGTGGTCGAAGGAGAAAAACCGGTCGAATGAAGCACAGGACTGAAAAAGCACCGGAATCAAAACCGGTCGAATGAAGCACAAATCAGGTCGAACGAAGAAGCACCGGAATCAAAACCGGTCGAATGAAGCACAGGACTGAAAACCGGTCGAAAGGTCTAGAAAGGGCGAATGAAACGGGAAGGTAGGTCTGAAAATAAGCTGAAGGAAGGAAGGAAGGGGTTGCAGATAGGGTTCGTGGTCGGGGGTGTGGTTGACTGCGGCGGCGAATGGGTTAATGGGTTAGGGGTTTGGACTGGAGATGAAGGAAGAAGGTTAATGGAGGCTTACGGTGGTGGTGGTCGTCGGGTGCAGAAGAAGGCGGACGGTGGTCAGCTGCAATAATAATAGGTGGGGTTGTTGCTGAGGTGGAGGGAGGGGGATTGGATTATTGGAATCATTAGGAGTGGTTTCGTGTTGGTTGTTAGTGGATCAGAGAGTTTTATTCCCCACCTGTCTGTTATTTTAATTATTAACTTATGAGATATAATCTTTAGTCAATGGATAATATATTAATGTGTATCAAAACCAAAATGTAGCATATAGAACCTGCTCGCACGTTTTGCAAGATTTCACTCATGAACATCCAAAAGTTATACTAATAAAATTGTAAGCAAGGTTGACTTACAAATGTCAACCTTCCCAAGGTCACAATTCACAAAAGCCACCAGGCGACTTCCAAAAAATATTGGCTAGATATGTTGCCCTATAAATAGATGGTGCTTAATGTTGAAGTCAGTTAGTATTGATCATACATACAAATATTACAACACTTTCAAAGATCAATTAAGAACTTAAATTAAAATGGCTTCCTTTTATCATTCATGGAGCTTCTTTAGAATTGTCACACTGGTTATCTTAGCTTGGTTCATGAACCCTGCTGGAGCTCTCTACCATGGCTACGTTCCGAGCCCATAGACCCTAGCCCACGCCACATTTTATGGCGACGAGTCTGCATCTGAAACCATGGGTATGCAATGCATATAACATATATAGTCTAATTATCATTTGATGACATATAATCGTTTTTAACTTGGTGTATAAATAACAATAATCTATAATTATTGTTTCAGGGGGAGCGTGTGGTTATGGAAACTTGATTACTAATGGATATGGAACTGATACAGCTGCATTGAGCTCAACAATATTTAGCGACGGATATGCATGTGGCCAGTGTTACCAAATACGGTGTGTCCAGTCTCCATGGTGCTATAGAGGTTACACAACCATTACTGCCACCAACCTTTGCCCACCCAATTGGGCTCAGGATTCAAACAACGGTGGATGGTGCAATCCTCCCCGAACCCATTTCGACATGTCTAAGCCCGCGTTCATGAAAATTGCTCAATGGAAAGCCGGAATCGTCCCTGTCATGTACCGCAGGTGCATTTATGTTACTTTAGTAAAAAAAAAAAAACATTCTTTCCCAAGTTGTATCCTTATGAGTAGGGGGCAAACGAACTCAAATCTCACGGGTAATCCAAAATCCAAAACATTCGGGTGGGTAACGGGATAGATATTTGGGTAAGATTTTATTTAATTTAAAAAAAAATCACGAGTAATGATATTAGGTCATACACAACCCGATTGCCCAAAATATACTAAACCATTTACCTGAAACCATACTCATAACCAATTTATTTTTCTTTTCATTTAATTGTATAATTTACTAATTCCCTACTTCTTAGTGTTTTATTTGTACTTCCCTTTTCTAATAAAGTTATATAAGATTTAAAATAGTAAAAGAATGTATTTGAGGATCTTAAGATGTAACTATTAACAAACTAATGTGTGTACCTGATAGTCAAAGGGTAATTACTTGAAGAATACTAGCTCGTGTATGAGAAATGGTCTTACAATTAAGTTTGAGAATTGGATTATCGATACCCGTCCCATTGCTATCCCTTACTGACGGCACAACTTTGGGTCTATGACTCTATTCTATGGAGAAACATTTATAAACATGTCAACTTAATTTGATCTTGACTAATTGGTAGCATTCTAACTAATTTTTGGGTGTATTAGGGTTCCATGCAATACCATGAGGAAAGGTGGTATCAGATTTTCTTTTCAGGGAAATGGGTACTGGTTATTGGTATATGTGATGAATGTAGCTGGTGCTGGTGACATCCATCAGATGTGGGTTAAAGGGACCAAGACTAGTTGGATGAGCATGAGCCATAATTGGGGTGCTTCTTACCAAGCCTTCGCTACTCTTCAAGGTCAAGCACTCTCATTCAGGCTAACTTCATACACCACAAAGCAGACCATTACGGCTTACAATGTAGCCCCTGCAAACTGGAACTTAGGTTTGACTTACCAAACCAATGTCAACTTCCATTGATCCATCCATGTTTTGCGAATTTTCAAGTCTAGATTTTTTGTTTCTATAGCAGATGATTTTATTAATCATCAGTTCAGTTTATTATGCCCAATGTTTTAAAAGGGTTTTAAGTCACTTTCTTACAATATCTGTGTGGTCTTGCTACACAGATATGGACATTTTCATTGTAATTCTACCTCCAATATTGGAGGAGTTGTTATCATGTTGTACCTTCCATCCATTCCATTAGAAATTATAAAAATAATAATGGTTAAGCGATGAATAATAAAACTTTTCTTTAATCTAAAAGTTTATGTTATTTATATTAATTGTTACTTACAGTATCTCCAATAGTGGTCAAATTCCAATTATTAAACCCGACACATCATCCCAAACCTCTGCATCACACCTCACTTTAACAGAAAAAAAAAACAAATTATATTTTATGAATGTAAGTGTGTGATCGGCATTCAACCAAACCGGGCGCATCTAGTGTGCCAAACCGGACACTAAAAGTCCACTCCCTCCAATGATGGTCGAAGTCCATTTGATGAGTTTCTCGGCCAAACTCCTCTAAACTTCACCATTAAAAATGCTCTTAGAGTGTTTGGATATATGAATATTTGAAAAATTTTGTAATTAGAAGCGTTGAAAGAACAGCTTAAACTTGTTAGACCCCCCGTAGTGGGGCTTTATTTTTCTGAATTTTGCAAATATAGCGCCCCCAACACCGAAACAGGGGGGCGATATATGCTTAAAATAGGGTGGGGCTTTATATAAATGGTGCCTGAAACCATTTCATCCATCCAATGAGGGGCTGCCACGTGGCGAGGTCAAAGTCAAGGTTTTTTTTTTTTTTTTTTTCAAAATTTCCCCCCAAACCGTTTGAATTTCAAAATTTGAATTTCAAACGTTTTCCCCCCAAACCGTTTGAATTTCAAAATTTGCTAACCCTATAAATAGGTAACCAAATCAGATTTATCAACCACACCTCCAATTCCTCATCCTCCTCCTCAAACCATAATATGTCTGGTTTTCAACCAGGAGCCTCATCCTCATCTAACCTCCGACAGTACTACCATTCTCCTCATCTCCTCCTCCTACTGCTCCACAACCTCCTATTTATCCTCTTCCTCCTCCTCCACAACATTGGTTATATCCCCCTCCTGCTGCTGCTGCTGCACAACCAACCTTTCCTCCTCATCCTCCTGCCGATGATGACTGGACGGATGAGGAATTGGTCTGGGCTATGGATTATGTCATGGCCCAGCAACAAATGGAGCGACTAACGTTGTCGCCCCCTACCCCCTGGGCTGCTTCAGTCCCCCAACACCAGACTACCCCTATCCCCATCCCCCAACACCAGACTACCCCTATCCCCATCCCCCAACACCAGGCTACCCCCACCCCCTACCACGAGACTTCCCCAACTGAGGGGGACTTGGAAGCCCTCAGGGAGATTGAGGAGGAGGAACTCTACTGGAGCCGACCTACCCCTCCTAGTGAGTGCTATTACTTCCCCTCGGATGCGAGATCCGATGGACGGGATAGCTCACGTTCCGTCTCACCCGAGTACACCACCCTCCCCTGGGACAACTACTCTCCATAGTGGAGAAAATTAGGATTAATAAGTAAATTAGGATTAATAAGTAATTTAGGATTAATAAGTAATTTAGGAATTTAGGATGTGTGTAACTTTTTTTTTAATATTAGTTGTAATTTTTTTTAATATCAGTTGTGTGTTTTTATTATTATTTGTAAATTTTTTATATTTATTTGCATTTTTATTTTAATTATTTTGAATTAAAAGATTAAAAAAATAAAAAAATCAACCAATCAGCATCAGGGGCTTTATAAATAACGCCCCACCACTACACCCCTTTTTCAGTTTCTCTCTTCACGCTGACTCAGCAGCCACGTGGACCAATCAGAAAGGAGGGCTTTATAAATAAAGCCCCCCACTACGCATGGTCTTACCTTATCCCCACCTGCCATATAATCTCATGAAAGTTAAGGTGTTTCCACAAATCCCCACAATGAGGCATTGCCCCTTAAACCTATAGGTTAAATATGTGTACTTTACACCTCCTAGTTTTTATCAATGTATACAATAATTTAAATATGCTCGTAAGAAAAACCAATTATTCGTGATTTCATAATTTTGTGACCAAGATAAAATTTATTTTTATTTTGTACAACCTATTTGTGACAATTTATTCTTTTCACAACTTTACGACCGCATTTGATTTTCATTTTTAAGTTATTTCTGGTGGTCAATGTGGTGCTAGTCTATTTGGTAGAGGCATATATCTCTTAGCAGAGAGGTCCAAGATTCAATATTTAGAAAATAGAGATTTAAATAGTATTGGTGTAAAAGTAGAGGAGTAACATTAGTCGTGCAAACAAAAGCTATTTATTCTAATTTTACGAATTATACTATATTAGTTTACAAACTAATTTGAATGGTAACCTTCAAATGAATGGTAAAAATATTAATATTTTATTTATATTATTATTTTATTTAAAAACTTTATTAAATTTATTTTATTTAAAAACTTTATTATATTATATACTATTAATATTAGGGTTGAGCTCGGGACGGTATCGGTACCGAACCGATACCGATCCCGACAATACCGATACCGAAAAGTCCAAAAAACTAATACCGATACCGATACCGAACACATACGGTACGGTACGGTATCGGTTCGTATCGGTACGGTACCGGTATGGTATCGGTATTTTACCTTAAAATACCGATACCATACCGATCCCGTACCGATACCGATAATACCGAAACCGAAAATCCATAAATACTGGTACCGATACCAATCCCTAAACTACTCGGTTCGGTATCGGGATCGAGACGGGACGGGATCAGTATTCGGACTTGTATGCTCATCCCTAATTAATATATTATATACTATTATTTTATTCAAAAACTTTATTATATTATATACTATTAATATATTATATACTATTATTTTATTCATATTATTTTATTAAAATTTTTTATTATATTATATACTATTAATATAAATAACATAATCTTATGTAATTTCGTTACAAATTTCATGTGTTACCTTATGTGTAGATTTCTTTATTTTTATTAACGTTTACAGCCAAAATGGAATCTCGATTGTATAATTCATTGATTGATTAACACCTCATCTAAATCTCGATTGTAAAATACGCAACGCGCATGATTTTATACAACTAGTTTATTTAAATAGTCGCAAAATGTAAAACCAAGTTGGAAGTGACTTTTCTTTACATTTTTGGTTCATTTTTTTCACAATTTGAGTTAAACGAAGATAATAAACAAATGGTAACTTTTGGTTAATTCGGTTTTCGGTTAATTCAGTTTTGGTTGATTTCGATTTGGTTTTCTCTGTTTTAAATTTTGTTTAGCAATTCAATTATTGCTCCCCTAAAATCAAGTAACGCATCAATTTTTTAATTAAAAAACTCTAGAAATACTATACTTAAAGAGAATAAACTGCTCTTTTTTATGGTGTAATGCTTTTGAAAAAAATATTAGCGTACAAAAAATTATGGTTGTTTAAAAATTATGGGGTAGTTAGTTTGTTATAAAGAAAAAAAGTGTAACTTATAACTAATTATCTCGAAAGTGGATAAAATGATGGAGTTAAAATATAATTAAGATGAGAGGATTATGGTGTTTGAAATACTAATTTGTATGCATTAACTTTTGAGTATCTTAAAATGTCATTCCTAAATGCATCATAATAATATAGTATATAAGTTTTTCTTATACGTTTTACATATTTCAACATTCGAACTCAATTTTCAAAATTAAAACTTTATAGATTTAGGAATAAGATTAATAAATAATAACTATCTATACAAAGTTGATTGTTGTAAATTGAAAGATTTGGGAATAAGATTAACGGGTACGATTTAAATAAATAATATTACAACAAAGAATGTTTGGATACAAATGTTATACAAACAAACAACTAAACTCACCGAGTTTGATGATGATTATGAACATTATGAGTTCTAATCACATGTCCAGCCATGGAAACTTGTAGTGCTTCTTCTTCATAAGCCCTTCTTACCAACTCATCCATTCTTGCTTTCTTCTTCCCATTCACAAACATGGCAACCAGAAGCAACCCCAAAAGAAAAGCCCCAATACCTGCCCCGAACGAGCTTCCAACCACCACCTTCCAGCGCTTTATCTTCTTCCTATCTGGCAACAATGGGGACTGTACCACCAACCCAAAGTGGCCGTGGCTCGTGGTGGCACAAATGTTGGGTGCAACCTCTTTTTGTAGTGTCACCTTACCATCATCCCCAAATGTTGCACACATTTGCATCTTACCATACAAAGTGTTATTATTTTGAATGGTGTAGTTGCTAAAGTCTATCTTTATTCCATTTACTTTTGGGGACTGGATTTTAACTTCTAACTCTTTTGAACCTGAGTCAGCATTATAAGCTAGTAATCCTAACACAGGAGACACAAGTTGATAATCTTCTAATTGGTTGTAAATGTAACTATCATAGTAAATATTTGACCAATTGTTTCCAATATTTTGTGTTACTATAAGGACTCTATCTACATATGGATGAACATCCACACCAACTCCCAAGTGAAATTCTTGGATACTAGCACCATACCTCTTGAGGCTTCCGCTACGATACTTAACGGTGTTAACGCTGATCCCTGTTAAATTCGATGGCAAATGGACGTTATATGATGTGCCGGTTGTGAGGTTGTTTAAGGATTTGAAGGTGTAGTTTTGAATCGCGAGGTCGAGGAGTCGTGTGGGCTTGATGGCTTGAGCTTGAATGAGAAATTTTGGAGACATTGACAAGAAAACAAGAAGAACCCAAGTGAGAAAAAGATGGTTAGGGTCCATTAGTTTGAGAACTTGAATGAGTTTGGTGGCAGATGTACATTTCTTGATTCTCTTTATGTTCAAAATAAAAGGCAGGGTTCTTTTTGTAGAGTTTTAATAGTGACAAAAAGAGTGGCTCCACTTTGGGCCCTAATATTTTTAGTGTTTTAGTATGTTTGATTTGTATTATTTTTAACTAGATTATACATTGGGAGCGTCCCGGGTTGAAAAATTTAATATGATACATCAATTTTACATATGAAATAGACTGATGTATAACTCTAATATTAATATCTAACCTAAAACACATTAACAATGTACAAATCCAATGCTAACACCTAACCTAAAAGAATGTAGAACTTTAATGTAACTCTAATATTAACACATATCCTAAAGACTAAACAAATGTACAACTCTAACATACTAATATTGATACCTAACTTAAAACAACGTATAATTGTATTAACCTATTCTGCCCTGGTTGAAAAAAAATTCATATTTACTGATTTAAACATAATTATTGACTTGTCTATACATGATTAATGATTTACCTGAACGTTTTGTGTTTTTTTTCCTGTATGAATAAAACCCTACAAAAAATTTTCTCCGTTTTTTATATAGCACCATGGTACTCGTTGGAAAGATAATAAAACGCTCGTTAATTTGGTGTAATTTTTTTCTTTAAAAAATCTCGTATATTAAAGATATTAACGTTTAAAAATTATGGGAGAAAACATGAGGGTGAAAAATCCAATTTTATTTTTAAATTATTTTTTTCCTAAAATATCTCAATGCCACATGGGATGACACATTGCACACTCAAAGAAGAGAATGCCTTTTTGAGTGTCATGTCATTAAAATGGCTTTGGTTTATTATAGATATAGATATAGATATAGATATAGATATAGATATAGATATAGATATAGATATAGATTACTCTTCAATCTCAAATTTATGTTGGTATCGTGAATTTACGTGTCTTAAAAAAAAAAAAAAAAAAAAAAAAAAAAAAAAAAAAAAAAACTTGTCAATAAATTCTAACGAGTTAGGATCTTAAGCAATATACATATATATAATTTTTATTTTATAACATTTTATAAAAAGAGTTATAATTTTAAAATCTACGTTGTATTAGATTATATTATTAGTGTGAGAACTTAAGTACGCTCGTAGGCTCACACTAATAATATACTCTAATACATTATAGTCCTCAAAGAGATTGATTGTCCTTGGTGACAAAAGACGTAAGGAGTTTGAAGACGATGATAAGAGTATGGAGAGGAGTGTTGTGGGGTTCTAACATTGAGTATTGTTTGTCAAAAGTTTGGTTGCTTTTGCGGTGGTGTGACTAATGATTATTAAAATTTGTTTGTCAAAAAAAGGGGTGGCTTGGCGTGCTTAGGATTTGACTATGCCTCCCATATGTAATCATATATATGTTTAATGATATGTTATTTTAAATCGGTTGAATTTGAAAAACTAATATTTTAAGCTAATTAAAAAGAGTGACCATAAAGGTTTTTAACAGTGTATTTAAATGTTTATAATTTTATACAAAAATATTTGTATATGATAGCTCTTAATCTAGTCAGTTGATTTTAGAGATTTAATTTGTATGAGTATTCACTATAGTAATACACTAATACTTCTGTTACTAGATGAATCTAGTTATACACTAATATTTCCTTACGGACTTGCTACAAACGTATATAATATAAATCGGTATATATCTTATATATATTCGGCATATATGCGGCATATATGCTCAAGATGTAAGGGAGGCGGGGCACTCCACGGGTAGGGGTTCTTCGAACGGTCAAGGCTTGAACATCTCGGCAAGAAGTAACCTTAAAGGTGGTGTTGAATTGCATTATATTTTTTACCGTTGACAACGGTCGAAAAATGGCTAACGGTCATCTTTTTTCTTAACAAAAAAGTTTTATATAAATTTAAAACATATACATATTAACCAAAACTAACCATATCCTCCGCTCCAAATCAAAACCAAAACTCTCAAAATCAAAATATATACTCACCAAAGCCATGGATCAACAATAAAATATTGTTGCTTGTTCGAACAACGTTGTTGATTAAGCAACAACGCGAAAGTGTCGCTCAGTTGACATTAGATAAAGATTTTAAGACGTTTACTCGGCCACACGACTATCTAGATCCCGAGGTGCAGAAAATCCTGATAGCCCGCAAACGAGAAATTGTAAAAAAATATAATTGGCGGAATGATCATTTGAAGGATATTTAGTTTTTTTTTTCCTTTCTAAATTGTCGTTTTTTAATTTTAATTTTAATTACTTTTAATTGTTTTGCTTATTTTAAATTAAACAAAAAGTTCTAGACAAAGAATCCTAAAGCATCGCCAACGTTTCGATGGTTCTAGGATACTTGGGAGTCATTTTGAGGTGGCGAATCGAGATTGGTCGAGACTAGAGTAAGTATCTTTGAGTGTCTATTCCCCAAAAAGTTGTGTATTGTTTTTTGCTTTTCTAAAATTGTGAAAAATCCCCTTGGAAGAAATTTAAGTTTTCAAAATGAAAATCATAGACCCTTAGTTTAACGATGAAAGAGAGAAGATGATGAAATCAAGGATGAATTTAACGAGATAACGATAACGGTGATATTGGATTTAAGTTGATGATACCATTGGTTTATAAATAATAATAATAATAATAATAACTTTAACTTTTTTTCTCGGCAAACAACTTCATTCATTTCACCCAAAATTATACAAACGTTGACTAGCAAGATGCTAGTCCATACGTAATACATCACCAACCATCACCATGGTAAAGTTACATTATAACATTAGTCTATGTTACCGGAACATTGAAAGCTACCCAATCCTCCCAACTCCAAGCGCTCCGCTTCATTCAAATAAACCGTCCGGACTTACTCTTTTTCCAGAAAATACCAAACCGTTACGAGCCTTCCAAATTGCTCAACAAGTTCCAACTATCACCAATCGGACCCATTTTTGTTTATTGTGCTCAACGCCCATAGATTTGTGAATGTTTAGTAGATCCTGAACGTTAAAAGCATAAACCGGAGGTATTCTGCACCAATTACTTACCTTCTACCACATAATTGTCGCCGTATAACAGCCCGTAAACAGATATCCGAGTCCTCATCCGCTTGTCCGCATAATCTGCAAATTGTTGACCCATGTAGGATCTATCTTTTCTGCAGCCCCGCTATAAACCAAAGATACTAACCTTTTTAGGCGCACCATTGATCTATTCAAACGGGTGAAAAGGAATTGCATATTGTGACAGCATCTTTCTACAGGACGCAACAGAGAAGTCTCCATCAGTCTCGGCACTCCACTTCCATTTGTCCGCGTAATCTGCAACCTGCACATTAGATACCAGGGCCAATAAATGATCCAACTCTCGTCTTTCGTTGGGAGTAACATGTTCCCGTTTCCAATCCCAAGCACCTCATCTTGCAGCCACATTAACCGATTTATCCTTTTCCAACATGAACAGCCCCGAGAACTGATACATAAGAGGCCCGCCTCCTATCCAAAAATCAATCCATAACCGAATTGAATCACCATCACCCAACACCCCTTTTACCATCCCATGAATGTTAATATCTACATCAAGTAGATCCTTTTCAACTTTTTTAATGCCCCCATACTCCAGAAATACCAGCCTTGATTGGAAGATAAGACCATCCCCCCCCCCCCTGCTGCTTGTGAATAGCCGAAACCACTTTATTCCATAGGGCCGATTTCTCAGTTTTGAAATGTCACCACCACTTCTTGAGGAGACTAACATTCATGTCGTGCAAGGAACCTAATCCCAACCCACTTTTTTCCAACATGCCAATAACCTATTCCCAACATATCCAATTAGTTTTGTCTTTATCATCATGTCCTCCCCAAAAGAAACGACGCCTAAGAGCCTCAAGGGACTCTAAAATGCATTTTGGAGCCTTATAGAGCGATAGAAAGTACAGTGGTAAGTTGTCCAAAGTAGAACGCAGCAATGTTACTCTACCCCCGAATGACAAGTGTTTAGCCTTCCATCTTGAAAGTCTTGACTTGAAACAATCCACAACATAATTCCAATGTCTAGTATGGTTCATATTTGCACCGACTAGAAGCCCAAGATACTTGGACGAGAACTTCCCAACGTTACACCGAATTCCACTTGCCATATGATCATTCCGACCCGATATAGATTGGTTTTATTGAAGTTTATTTTCAGCCCGGAAATGAGTTAGAAGCACCTCATTAACCGAACTAAATTGCGGATACTATTCTCACCCCATTCACCGAAAAATACAATGTAGTCCGCATACATCAAGTGCGTGATGTCCAGACCGCCATTGGGAAGACGAATCCCATTTATGATGCCTAATTCCTTGGCCTTCTCAACAAAGCAAGTAATCGCATCCATGGCAATTATGAATATGAAGGGCGATAAAGTATCCCTTTGGCGGACTCCCCGAAAACCTTGAAACTCCCATGATGGTGATCCGTTTATTAATACCGAGGCTCTATACGATTGCAACACAGCGTCGATAAAGGCCCAATTAATCGAGTCATAGGCCTTTTCGATATCAACTGTTAGAATAAACGCCCCCTTTTTGACCTTCTTGGACCATGATATTATTTCATTAAGCATTAAAGGGCCGTCCAATATATCCTGGTTTGCAAGGAAACCGGATTGCACCTCTGATACAACCGAACCCGCCTCCTTCTTGATTCTATTAACTAAGACTTTGGAGATGATCTTGGATATGCATCCTAGCAATCTTATGGGCTTGAAATCATTGAAGGTAATTGGATCATTAGATTTTGGAATAAACGCGATAAAGGAAGACCCACATCCGAGGTTTATCACCCCATGTTCATAAAATTCTTCCATCATCTTCATTACATCTACTTTAAGACTCTCCCAATAATGTTTTATGAATCCGAAATTAAAGTCATCGGGCCCGGGTGCTTTTTCACTACCACACTCCTATATTGCCTCCTTGACCTCCTCAACAGAAAATCTTTTAATAATTTCGAAAGCATCACTCGAAGACAACCACTTTAAGTTTGGGCATTGGAAACTTGGCCGATTAAGCTGTGGTTCCCGAAACTTGAAAGCAAAGAACTATCAGGCCTCCTCCATTTTAATTCAAGTCGGATTCGTGACCCATTCACCCCAGACTTGAATTCCGCTGATCCTATTATTCCCATTATTATAATTGATTAACCAATGAAAATACGCCGTGTTCTAGTCTCCTTCAATTGTCCATTTGACTCTTGCTCTTTGTTTTAGATCCAGTGCGATCACATTTTTAATCTCCTCCAAGTTCCTTTTGCTTTCAGTCCACACCATAAGTTCTTCATTTAAAAGGAACCTGTTTTCCATTTGACCATCCAAAGATGCGATTTTTTTTGTTCCAGCTCTCGTTTCGCCTCATTCCTTCTCTCCCTATCTTGAATTAGCCAAGTCTTAACAACCTCTTTAATTCTTTTAAACTTGCCTGCCAGAATTAAATCTGTTGGACCACCATTATTCTGCTCTTGGATTGCCTCCTTTATCACCTCGTCCAGACCTGATCTTCCAAAACATGACTTATAAAACCTAAAATGGACAGCACCAAAATTAGCAGCCGATAAGGACAGTACCAGTGGCTATGATCAGAGTCTATCCTCGGGAGAGCTACTAAGGACGCATCCGGCCATTTATTCCAAAACAGGTTGCAAACAAGGATCCTATCAATCTTGCAGAATTTATCACCATTCCCAGACACCCTAGTGAACTTTCGGCCGCCCATGGGATATTCCATTAACCCATTCCATTCAACAAATGTATTGAACGCCTCCGCACAACTCGGGTTGAATTCACAGTTCAATCTTTCATCCGGGGTCCAGACCGCATTGAAATCACCCAACACGTCCCACATACCTTCCATCGATCCCATAGCTTGAGAAATCCTCCTCCAAAGTTCCTTTTTCTGGCCGAAAAAAGTCAGTCAAGCATTTTCCCCTAACTTAACGAAATGGACTGTTTTGGCCTATTTCGTCAAAAATTAGGGACTGTTCAAGCAATATTTAAAGTTTTGGGCTGGACTGGCATATTGGCCCAAACCATAGGGACGGTTTTTGGTAATAAGCTCAATTACAAAACCATCCATCCATCTAAACCTAACATTGTTTAAGCAAGGTTAAGCTATGTAACACCCCAACCGATGGCGAAAACATCGAGGTGTCACGTAGTGACGATTGTTCAATAGCTCATGGACTAAAGTGAAAATTTGAATACATTGATTAAATAATTTATTATATTGAAATGAAATACAACGATTCTAACTGCCAACTAAATTGAAATAAAATGAATCAGAATCTAAATATAAATCCGAAAGCTTAAAGAATGCATCTCAAAACAACCTGAAACATGTACAAAATATTTTGGTCAATACAAAAATTGTATTGGTGAGCATACCCTGTTTAAATAAATATAGTAGAAAAGTGTTTAGCAATTCATGTGTCGTATATTGTTTGCAATTATGTAATAAGTGGTATCCGGGTCAAATCAACCCTAAGAGAAGAAAGCAGATATATATAGTATGCGCTAGTAGTAATGTAATACATAGCAATGACGAGGACTCTCAACAGAGTCACAAGGGTATAAACCATAGTACTATTCATTGAAATGCCAGGCCGCAACGGTTAATGATTTGACAGGTCATAGATACACAAAATGACACAAGCAAACACACATAAGAATTGCTATTTTAGTAAAAGGAATTATTGTCACACCACGCCTATAGCGGAAACACGTGGCGCGACGGTTCAAGAGGATTAAGCCAAGATTAATGCAAACCACAATAATATTTAAACAAACGGGCATTTATTCAACGCCGAAAATCGTGTCAAATTATTCGTACATAATCATAAATTGTTTTTGAAATAAATAAGGAGGCTCCTCCCTACATCCCGAAGTCCATGGGATAGAGAGATGAGACCCCTTCATGACATTCCAACGCCCGACTTGGAGATTCCCCCGACCCTGCTTTCCACGTTAACCTTCATCAATCAATTACCTGAAAGATATGTTTGAAAATCGTCAATATATAAATATTGGTGAGTTCACAGGTTTTGATTTAATAAAACTTTATTAAGTGGGAATATCCTTGTTATGACATTTATAGGAGTTGCAAAGTCCTACAATTTACCTGAGCCTATAACCAAACCAAGACAATTAACAATGCCCCCGCCCCAAGTCGTTACTCGGTATTCCTATGACTTGATTTCAGAATACGTGCACCCCAGGCATACGCCGATGCATAATCGACGCTATCGATTAGGGGTGGGCCTTGTCAGGCACCAATAGTACTATCCAAATATTCCTTTGGTTTCTCTTTCCTGAATTAATGATTATAGTGGGGAGGTCTCAACCCCGAGTGGCGATCTTAACTCAAGTATCCAACCCGTCATACAAATCCCAACATATCTTTCCCCCGTAAAAACGTTAAATAGTTTAGAAATGGGGCCGTGAGACTCACCTGTAACTGTGCTCGGCTCAAAGAAGAAAATAGTAAAGTTTGTGATCCCGCACCTACAAGTGTTCTAGGCGTATAAGTCACTACACCAATGGTGTATGTGCCTTGGCAAGTTGTACACCCAACTTCCCGACCACGTCTTTATCCCAATTCCCGTTTAATAGTTTCGTATCCTAGGTTCAATGGCGATGGATTACCCTTTCCTTACAAGTCATATGTTATTCTTATTAATATTCTTTGTGACTTGTACACTATTATTCTCGACACGACTCTACCCAACGTATAATTACTTTCCCATTTAAATAATTATACTTAGGATCGTTTCGCTCGATATAATATGATTTCTTATTACCCGACCCGACTCACTTTGCCACATATTTATTTTCCCATTCAAATAAATATGCTAAGTTCTTGTCGTTTGGTAATATATTCTTAACGCCCGACTAGACTCACCACACCGTACATTTATTTTCCCATTTAAATAAATGTACTAGGATCTTGTCGGTCACTCACACGCTCGCGGGTATATTTCACCTACTCGTTTCGGTTTTCCTTCTTGCATATCCATTTTCCCATTCAAATAGGTATACTAGAATTTCGTCGAAAACGAGCATATGTACATATACCATCGTGTGGATACTACTTGTTAAGTTCATGTGTCGTTTAGCGTTTTTAATTCGTTACGTTGTGTTTTCCTTTCCCCACGAATATTCTTTCTACACTTAGGAAAGTGTTTCGCACGTTTCACCCTTGTTATATATATTTTATTTCCCTAAATATATATGTATATCTTTATCTTGTCGTAACGGCATTTTTCTCATATGTCCGTTTACGTTAGCTCATGTAACTAAGTTTGTTAGTTAGCGTTTTTCATATTTGTTTCCATTACGCGTTCTTATGGAAGTGTTATTCCTACTTCCGATCCGAACGTTTATTTCTTGGAAAAATATACCTTGTATGTTTTAGCCCAACTTGTCCAACTTGTAACCCAAAAATGTTTCCGATACTTTTATATTCCCATTTATATAAAAGTATTCATTTTTGTATAAGTTTTTCAAGTTTTAACCTTTGTTCAACATTTTTATAAAAATCTCTATTTTATAAAAATCCTTATGTTAATACAAGCCCATATTTTTATAACTTCCACTTTTATAAAAATACACTTTTTATGCAAAATACCCAAGTATGTTACTAGTATTTACCAAATCAACCTTGGAAAATTATTACTTATACTTTTGACACCAAACTTTCCATTATTGCATTTTTGGACTAATAGTTTCTAAAATATTCATTTTAGTCCTCTAACTTTCAAAGTTACAACATTAGCCCCTTAACTTTCAAATGTTACATTTTTCTACTATAACTTCCAAAGTTAGCATTTTTCACCCAAATTAGTGGACTTTGAAGACCCATTTTCTTAATGCTTAGTTGTTTTTACTTCATTTCACTTTTAATGATCTTATAATCCATCCTAGATGCCATTAACATGTTTGTTCCATACTTTTATCCAAAACATCAATTTTTCACTTATTCAAGTGAGTGGACTTTGAATATGGAACTTTTTCATCTATGGTTATTTAACCCATTTTAATCCATTTTGTCATTAACATATCATCTTATGATGATTAAAATTATCTTCCATCTTATTCAAGTCCTTCTCATTAATCATACCCAAATCATCAACTTTCTCAAGTGTATGTGCATTTCATCATCTTTTCTCCAAATACTACATTTATTAATATAAATCCAAGATTCATTTAAGTTATTATTATTCTTCCATTTTTATTCTAACAAAACACATTAACTTTATAAAATCCATTTTATTACCCATTAATGTACAACTTGCTATCAATAGCACAAAACATGAACATTTAAGAATAAAAACAATGTAATACTTACTACTAGCTCAAGGCTAGGGAAGACAAAAACCTTGGATTTGGGTGAGGTTTAATGTGTTCTTCCAATGGGTTAAGCTCCAAGTTCTTGAACACACAAAGAGGGTTTTGAAGGATGATGATTTAGAGGTGATTTGGAAGTATAAAAATTGAAAGAGAAATGTTAATGTAGAGGTGCAAACCTACGGCCAAGAGGAAGAAGGAAGAAGAAATTTTTGTGATTTGTTTCAAGTGTCTTCTCAAGTGCTTATAATCTCACCTTCAAATCTTGCAAAGATCACCTAATATCTTTCTTAGATTATGTAATATCTTGGAAAGATTTAGAGGATTGCACTAGATATGGAAGAAATCCTTGGAAGATTATAATGAGGGTGTTTGGCCGAGTTTAAGAGAGAGAGAGGAGAGGATTAGTTAGTTTTCTTGGCCAATGAGAGCCCATGCATGATCATGATTAGTTCTAATTATTAGATATTAAGGAGGTGAAGGGTTTAAAGGAGATAATAAAAGATATTACTCATTTTGGGTGGGCCATGGCCGGCCCCCAAGAGGTATGGGTGGGGTCCACTTTGCCAAATATTGTCTAATATTATGTTTAAGTTAATCTCGTTCGGGTACCGTCCGGGTATTCTTGGGTTTTTAACCGTGTGTCACCCGAATATTAAAATACCATTAATATTCCTTAAATTTTGCCCAGTTAAATTTCTGATAATTTATTTCGGCTTTTGCCGGGTGAAATTACGTGCTACGCGCGTATCGGGTGCGGTACGCGCACTTTATTCGTTACCGGGAGATTTGTACAATAAGCTTTCACGTATGGCTTTGGGTTTCCAAAACTCATTATATTTTGTGAAAATATTATTTATTTTATATTCCGGGTGTCCGGAGTTCGTTTCGCTTATTTAATTTTTACCGGGTAATCGCCAGTGTCCATGCCGGATAGATTTGCTTGCGCATGATCCTATCATGCTTTGCTATTAAACTTATGCATTCCTATGCATTATTTGGGAACTTCTATCTTTCTAAGGCCTCAGTTAAATAATCAGCACATAATTACGTTTAATTACGTTAATCGCGTTTAATCAATTAGTACGGAATTACCTTAATTTTGCCGGTTGTTACATTCTCCCCTCGTTAAGAGAATTCCGTCCCGGAATTCACTTCGAGCTCTCCGGTATAGGGGTCTTCTCGAATAGGGCGGGATATTTTTGCTTCATCCGGTCCAGCCTTTCCCACGTGAACTCCGGTCCACGCTTGGCATTCCAACGCACTTTGACCAATCTGATCTTACTGCGTCTTAACTTTTGGACCTTCCAATCGGTTACTTCGATTGGTTCTTCGACGAAGTGCAACTTGTTGTCAATGTGGATTTCGTCTGCGGGGATGATGAGAGTTTCGTCGGATAAGCACTTTTTCAAGTTCGACACGTGGAACGTGTCATGTACACCGTTAAGTTCTTGTGGCAACTTGAGCTTGTATGCTACGGGGCCTACTCTGGACAGGATTTCGAACGGTCCAACATATCGTGGGTTCAGTTTTCCACGCTTCCCAAAGCGCGCGACACCTTTCCAAGGTGACACCTTTAGTAGGACCCTGTCTCCGACTTGAAATTCCAAAGGCTTTCGCCTCATATCAGCGTAGCTTTTCTGCCGGTCACGTGCCGCTTTGAGACGTTCTCTTATCAGAAAGACCTT
The DNA here is from genome assembly GCA_028751855.1 of Ambrosia trifida. Lineage (NCBI taxonomy): Eukaryota > Viridiplantae > Streptophyta > Magnoliopsida > Asterales > Asteraceae > Ambrosia > Ambrosia trifida. Next base: position 22,254,520 of record CM054132.1, read on the forward strand.
ATCCGTTGTCTCTTGAACAATTTCGGGCCCGGTAAGTTGCTTTTCACCAACTTCAGCCCAACATAGAGGCGATCTACACTTGCGTCCATATAGAGCTTCAAAAGGTGCAGCTTGAATGCTCGTGTGGTAACTGTTGTTATACGAAAACTCTACCAGTGGCAAGTGTGTATCCCAATTACCGCTGAACTCGATTGCGCATGCTCGTAGCATATCTTCCAAAGTCTGGATGGTCCGTTCACTCTGACCATCGGTTTGTGGATGATATGCGGTACTCATGTCAAGGCGAGTACCGAGGGCTTCATTCAAACTTTCCCAAAATCTTGAGGTGAAGCGACTATCTCGATCGGAGATGATGGAAATAGGTACACCGTGCTTCGACACTACTTCCTTAATGTACAAACGGGTCAGTTTCTCCAACTTATCCGTTTCGCGAATCGGGAGGAAGTGTGCGGATTTTGTCAATCGATCAACGATTACCCAGATCATGTCATGGCCGCTTGTTGTCTTGGGTAACTTGGTAATGAAATCCATAGTAATCCGTTCCCATTTCCATTCTGGTATTTCCGGTTGCTGGAGCAAACCGGATGGTCTCTGATGCTCGGCCTTGACCTTCGCGCAAGTCAAGCATCGCGCAACATACGCCGCTATATCTCTCTTGAAATTTTGCCACCAGTAAAATTCCTTCAAATCATGGAACATTTTGTCTGCTCCAGGGTGAACCGAATATCGCGAACTGTGGGCTTCGGCTAATACTAGTTCACACAATCCACCATACACTGGTACCCAAATCCTGTTCATGAAATACAGGGCTTGATCCGCTTTTGGCTCTAGTGAATCAACCATCTTCCGCAATCTTTCACCTTTGACATTCTCGGGTTTAAGAGCGTTAGTTTGAGCTTCACGAATCCGGTCAGTCAGATTCGTGTGGATGGTTAGACCCAAGGCTCGGACACGCAATGGCTTAACCCGTTCCTTGCGACTCAAGGCGTCGGCTACCACGTTCGCCTTCCCGGGATGGTACTTTATCTCACAATCGTAATCGTTCAATAACTCGACCCATCGCCGTTGTCGCATGTTCAACTCCTTTTGGTCAAAGATGTGCTGCAAACTTTTATGATCAGTGAAGATTGAAATGAAATACAACGATTCTAACTGTCAACTAAATTGAAATAAAATGAATCAGAATCTAAATATAAATCCGAAAGCTTAAAGAATGCATCTCAAAACAACCTGAAACATGTACAAAATATTTTGGTCAATACAAAAATTGTATTGGTGAGCATACCCTGTTTAAATAAATATAGTAGAAAAGTGTTTAGCAATTCATGTGTCGTATACTGTTTGCAATTATGTAATAAGTGGTATCCGGGTCAAATCAACCCTAAGAGAAGAAAGCAGATATATATAGTATGCGCTAGTAGTAATGTAATACATAGCAATGACGAGGACTCTCAACAGAGTCACAAGGGTATAAACCATAGTACTATTCATTGAAATGCCAGGCCGCAACGGTTAATGATTTGACAGGTCATAGATACACAAAATGACACAAGCAAACACACATAAGAATTGCTATTTTAGTAAAAGGAATTATAAACTTGATAGTAAGTACATGAGTCACCCCAAAATAGTAAGACAGTAAAAAGGGGAAAGATATACTCACAGTTTGCGAAAGCGAGCAAAATCCAACTTAAGCGGTCGTGAGCTAGGTAATGGGAATTCCGAGGAATTCAACCTATAATGTGTAAGTATACTAGTAAGGAAATGTCTAAAAGTCTAAGGTAACTAGGGTTTAAGGCATTAGGGTTTGCTAAGTCGATTTGGGGAATTAGAGTTTTTATGATCAGTCGCGTTAATGTAAAAGTTGTATATCACAAATAATATATGAAAGGTTGTAAATGTGGTTTAAATAATATAATTATTACCTATTGAATATTTAGATAAAAAAAATATGTTTGAATAATTAAGACAAAATAATTTAGTTAGTTACTTTAACTAAATTAAAATAAACACAATAATCATAAATAATTAAATAAATAATTTTGAGTTACACAATGATCCAACAAAAGATAATAAAGACATTAAACCATATGAGTATTTCTATTTTATAAGAAAAATATTTATAAAATAGATGTTTAAAGTGTATAAAGAAATAAATGTTTTATTATGTCTAATTAAACGTAAATAAGACTAATAATACCATACATGATCCAAAAATACTAGTTTTATAGAAAATGAATGATTTCTGATGTAAACAAATTAGAATAATTTTCTCATAATTTATATAAACTTATTTAAATTTAAAACTGATTTAACGAGATTAAATTATGTTTAAATGATTAAAAATAGGAAAATCAATAAAATTAAATGTTTTCTGAACCAATAATTTTTATATCAGTTCTTGATGATGAGAAATAATTTCTCAAAAAGTTTGAGATTAAAATCATTAAAAATGAATTTTTAATCAATTAATTACGATTAAAACAAATTAAATCAATAAAAATAAGAAAATAAAATATTTTTCAGAAGCTAAAAATATAATAATTTTTTATGAGGTATCAAGAAACTACTCCTAAATTTTTATAATTTTTGGAGCAAAAATGAATTTAATATGAATATTATAAGTTTATATGTATTATATATATAATAAATAACAAAATAAAAGGAAAAGGAAAAAAAATGCTGAAAAAAAAAAAAGAATTGTTAGTGCATGGATTCGAACCTGTATCAACCCTTATACAAACACACTAACAAACCACTCCACCACAAATCCTTTTGTTAATTTTAATTGACACCATATATATTTATAAGATGTTAAGTGTTCATCATCTTCTTCCCCAATTCAACCTAAGAACCCTAACCCTACCCTTCAAATTCAATTACCCAAATAACTTAAGATTGGACATCGGGTTCATGGGGCTTTTAAAGAGGACACTACAAGGATCAAAATGGCATAAAAAATAAAGACTCACATCGCGTATTATGGCCGTAAGTTAAGCTTCAAGTCCCGAATGGAAAAATCACGATTAAGCATCGTTTCAGAACGTTTTTATGTTATTTTTTCATGGGTTTGGAACGAGTATAAGTGCAGAAACGTAAGGACGAATTCCCTTTATATAATAGACGATTAAAACGAGCGTTTTGAAGCTTCTTTATGTCCGATCGGTTTCAAGAATTAAAGTCACTCTAGACATGTTTTTTTTAACGCTTTTAAGACCCAAAACTGTTAGAAATACATGGAGAAACGTTACCCAATTAATGAAAACGATTTAAATGTCTTAAATAAAAGTTGTGGTGTTCGCCGGAATTGGATTCCGGTCGCCGGAATTGTGGAGCTCGCCGGAAAAACGTGGGAGGCCAGGGGAGGGAAGTTTGGTTTTTAAAACTTTCAGTTATTGGCAAAAATGGTCCCTCATGTTTATCCTTGTTAGTTTGGTTATGGTTTTGTTTAATTTTTTCTTTAAAAAGTTAACTAATTTAACTTAAAAGTTTATTAAAACTTTATAAAACTGAAATTATTTTATAAAATCTTTTTACAAATATGTTCCCACAAACGTATTTGATTAAAACTTATACCCGATTCGTAATAATTATAAATGATAACATTTAGTTCGCTCCAAAATTAAATTTAAAAACGACGAACTTACAGGGACTATAATGGAAATATTTGAAGGGCTAGTATTGTCTATTTGACGAAAGACGAGGGTGACGGATGTCACAGTCTCCCCTACTTTAGAAAATTTCGTCTCGAAATTTCCTTCAATTGGAGGTTACTATGAAACAAAAGGCGTTGTAAAAGTCAGCTAGATTTTTAAAAGAAAATTTCACTATTTATGATTCGACAAAATTTAAAATAGTTGTCTGATACCCAAAGTAAAAGTTTCAAAATCTTTTGACAGTTAACCCCAAAGTTAGAAGGTTGAGAGCTTAAATGTGAAAAGTTTTGGGAATGTGTAACTGGTAAGGGGCAGATGTACTAATGAAGCAGTCTCCCCTACTTTAGAAAGGTTTCTAACTGAACTTTATTAAGGTACGTAACAAGATTTCAAATAACAGAGCGTGTAAGGGTATACAAGATTTGTGTTTTCTGTGTGGGTGTGATGTATTGTAAAATACATCTATTTCCAATGTAAAGTTTGTGTAATTTTCGAGTCGTTTAGATAGTGTTTTTATTAGTTTTAGGCGTGTACTGATCTATTTTATTTAGTATAGGTTTTTATAGATTTTTATTAGTTTTAGTTATTTTTTAGCACTTATTTATTTATTTTATATTTTGGTAGGTGTTCGAATGGACGTTGGAGCGTAAACGAGAAACTTTTGTCAAGTTAAGAACACCCGAGTCGAAATCACGGTGTCATAATACTGTATATATATAATAGTATACTATATAACAATATTAATAATTAATAATGATATAAAAAAAGAAAAAGAAAAAAAATAATAAGTGATGGGCTCGTGGCCCACCTAAACAAAACAACCTAAATTCAATTCAAAGAAGTCGGTCAACATAATTTGGAATGGATATATATGTATTAAGTTGACGGCATTCTGGATGAAAAAGAATGAATTGACTTGGAACAAGAATTGGAATTAACTCGCTCAATCGCACGAAGAAGTGACCGGCCAAGAACGGTGACGAGCGAAAGGGCACGGAAGGAGAAAAGGCCACGGGCACGTTAAAGATCAATAGCCAACGAGCCTTGGGTTAGGTTTAGTTTTTATTTATTTTCTCTATAGACATGGTTAAAGCTATATTTATTTATTTTGTGAAGATGTTTTTAAATATTATAGGCTAAACCTATTATTGGTGACTTAGGATGATGAACAAGATTTTGGTTTTTAAGTAAAGACTTATGTTTTCCGTTTTGGATGTGTTGGGTTACATGATTTAATTTTTATGTTTGATTTTGAATATTTGTGTACTGGCGCTTTTTGATTTGATTACTTGTTTGTTGGTTTTGATGTTCTAGGCACATAGGAATATCCCCTAGATCTAGAAATCATTCTAGTTTGATTAACTTTTGTTGTCGAGCTAGTTCTTGCAGTTAGGAATAGCGCAAGTTTAACAGGTTTTTAAAATCAATTAGTTAAGGTGTGCAATCCCTTCCCGAAGGTTAGGAATATAATTCGGGATTGCTAGGTTGACTAACTAGGCATTGTTTGGTGGTTTGGTTATCTCTAGGGCGAGGCCGGTTACTTATTCGTGTTTAGAGTTTTCCTAGGATTTCATTCGTATTAGTTAAGTCTGCTTCACAGTTTGGGAGTTTTCGATCCAAGAGTTGTTGATTAAAGGATTACTGTGGGATTTGGTTTCGCTGGGGCGATCCACTTTCATTTTAGCATCTCAACACTTGTCCCGCCTTGAGTCCAGTTGACTATCCTTGACAGGAGGTTTGTTAGATGAGAACAGGGTCTCCAACCGGATTACATAGGTCAGCTTTTATAACCAGAGTCTAGGGATTCTACCCAGGTTACCAGCCTCCTTCCTACCTAATTTCTCTAGTTCCTTAAGTTCCCATTAGTTGTCAAGTTAAGTTAAGTTTAATCTATTTTAATTAAGTTTGTAATTAATAGTTTAAATACCCCCCATTTAAGTATATATTTATTATACTAGTATTTCGGTATAGGTTGTGATCTAGAGTTGCATTCGCGTCTTTGGGTTCGATACTCGGTCTTATCTGTTTACTGCTTTGCGACCGGTACACTTGCCGTGCGTGTGTAGTTTTTAGGTGAGTCGTTTTAATTAAAACTTGTGTTATTTTTATATATACATTTACACACATCAAGTTTTTGGCGCCGTTGCCGGGGACGCAATTTGCACTCTTGAGAATTATCCGATCCGTTTCTGGTCTACTATTTTGTGAATAATTTTTACTTTTATTTTTTTATTTCTTACTAGCTTATACCCCGGGAGCTTCCCGGGTTGAGAAATCTAAGTAAAGTGAATAAAATTAGAAGTATCTAAACTATATGATTAATGAATATTATTATTATTATTATTATTATTTTAAACAAATCTCTACCATAAGTTATCATATTCTAATATAAAAAAAAAAAGATAATTGGGTCGGGTATCACCTAATCCCAGGCCCGACCCAAACCCACAATTTTTTTTAAACTAATTACCAAACCTGAGACAATACCTGTCGGGTTACAAAAATTAGTCGTTTTTTTTCTTCGTTTTTTATATAACACTATGGTACTCGTTGGAAAGATAATAAAACGCTCGTTAATTTGGTGTAATTTTTTTCTTTAAAAAATCTCGTATATAAAAGATATTAACGTTTAAAAGTTATGAGAAGAAACATGAGAAGTAGATTAGGTATTTAATAGATTATGTTAAATCATATTTAAACCATATTTATTCCTTTTTTTAATTGGTCTAGAGTTGCCACATCACATCCTATGTGGCATCTCTCAAAAGAGAGATTGCATAATATTATGACATGTCATTAAAAATGCTTTGGTTTATTATATATATAGATTATTTTTTTTATTCGTAATATATAATTTTTTTTTGTCATGTGCGAGATCTGCGGAGGACCCCATTTTACCATAAGATGCCCTCATTCATATTCATCGGGGTATTCCACGGATTATTGTTCTAACACGTATTTGCAGCCGCAGCCATATCAGCCATACCAGCCTTTATACCCACAGGCTAACCGATGGTTTAACCCTGCAACATCTGAGTCACTAGATAGAACAAAACGTCGGCTTGATCGTCTACAAGCTGAGATGTATGAGGATAGGCATGGTGGTAACTCGTCAGAGTATCCACCTAGCCAACATTTGTATCCACATCCCGATTATCGGGATGTCTCGTCTCACACTAGACCCGATTTTGCCACCTTACTTGTTAAACAACAGCTCATGCTCGAGGATATCGATTCTTTGCTATCCAAGCGCACCGGCTATTTGAGGGAACAAGATGCGGCAATTAATAGGCTAGAGGCTCAGGTGGATGAACTGAAGACCATAATGGACGTTGAAGTCCCACCTCCAGTTCAGCAGGTTTATTTCACATATGATGATCCAGACGAGATGGTAACACTTACATTACCTGATTGTATTAGTCCCGTTGCTAAAACTGTTTATCCTTACTCATCTGATTCTATGCATGATTTAACTGACCCATATGATTCTTTACACTTGTCTTGTGAGGATGATATTTTGCAGGATTCAGGGTTAGAGCCAGAGACCATAATGGACGCCTTAGTCCCACCTTTGGTTCAGCAGGATGAGCAGCCTTGCCAGATCTCTAGTTCCACAGCATATCCTTCGGAGGCAGATATCTGGAGTGATGATGAGGAGACGGAAAGGATAGCCTGGGACGCGTACAGGAAAGCCATGATGGAGAAGACAGGGGAGGCTGAGGAAGATATGGACTTTTCAGAATCTACAAACTGGTTGTTTGAAGAAGAAGTGGTGGAAGAGGAAGACACCACTGACCTGCTTGAAGAAGCAGCTGATGGGAAAGCAGAGTTTGATGACGAGTTGGTTGATTTGTCAGCTCCAGAAGTGGACAAAGATTTCGACCAAGTGTCACCAAACAAGGAAGATGAGAAAGAAGCAGTGGTGGTGGAAGAAGAAGAACACCACAGCCGGCCCGTGCAGGCATTGGATATTACACTGCTACTAGTGCCACCACCATGGCCACCACCACGGGAGAAGGCGAAGAGGCACCTGGACCGACACAGGGTGAGGGTCAGGAGTTGCAGAGACAACAAGTCCCCTCATTACATGCCAAGAATCAGGTTTGGTCCAGGTAAATTTAAATATTGGTGGCCCGACCCATTTAAATTCGATAAAATATTTTTAAATTCCACTAATGTAATTTTGCTAAATAATATGGACCGGGTGGAATTAAACGGGTTGGATCGGGTCCAGATAAAAGAGAAGCCCCCTGATTAAGTTTAAGTGTGGGGAGGCTCTGTAGAGTTTGTAAATTTATATTTATACCTATTTATTTATTTTTTTCTAGCTTTTCATTTTTTTTATTTGTGGTCCGTCCTTCGATAGTGGTTTATAGGTTTTTATCTTTCTATTTTATCTTTGTTTTTGTGTCTTTGAGTCAGTTAGCAGGTTTGCGTGTTTGCTTGGGTAGAGGAAATTTCACCATGAGCGGATCCCATGTATTATCTTTATATATTTTTTATGAGTGGGAGTTTTGGTAAAGGTTTGGGTAATAAAAGAGATTTTTTCTTAAAAAAATTAATTAGCTTTCTGTGAAAAAAGATTTTTCACGTAATGTGAGGAGTCTGGGCTGACCTGTTCGCCTTATGCGACCAGCTATTACCCCGGAAAGTTATATTTTTTTCTCTTGCAACGCGTGTTGTGATCACCAATGTCCTTCACGTTGAGCGAGAACCATTTTTTTTTCTACCCATTTGGTTCTACCACCATTCACCGCCATTTTGCCAAGCAGGTACGTCTTCTTGTTTGTTGCTATATTATGAGTCTAAGTTAGTAGTTTGAGTCTTTTTATTTTTGTGTGGTTCGGTATTATGCTCGGGTTTTGTTTGTTTCGTTTTGCGCAGGTTTGGATTGCACCGCCCGTACTCAATCTCCATTCGGGTGATTCCGGAGCTGTTATCATTTATCAAAGCAAGCCCAGAGTTTACTATTGTGTCAGAGCCGATCGCGACCAAAATGCTATACGATCGAGCTGGATTTGACTAGAGTATTTGGAGCTTACGCGTTAATTAACCAGCTAAGTCATTTCCAATTTGCCCTCATTTTTTATTTTTATTTATTTATTTATTTTTGTATTCGGAATTTTTTTTTTTTTATTTTGAGTCGTTTTCTATTCCTACATTGAGGGCAATGTAGAGTTTAAGTGTGGGGATGGGAAACTGTCGTTTAGTCTGTATATAGAGTCGTTTTGAGTGAAAAAAAAATTAGAAAAAAAAAACTGAAAAAAAAAAAGTCCCTGATTTTGAAGTTTGCATTATATAAAATATGGAAAATGATAGGTAAAGTTAGGTGTCCGGTTTTCAAATAGTATGTATAATAAGAGATTAAAATTGATTGAAAACGTGTCTGATTTGAGATATGTGGGTAGGCTCGGCCGGTAGAAAGGTTTCCTTTGAAAAGTAATAAATTAATTATGTTAGGCTATTTTGTGGGTTCTCATCTAGGAGAAACGGGGAGACCGAAACCGCCAAAAATAGTATAAGAAGCACCGTTATAAGTAGAAAACCGTTAGAATTTCTAATCACTTAAAAAAAATTAGAAATCAAAGCAAAAATGCTGAAGCTTAAGGTGCTTGGCCACTGGGATAGCGACTTGGATTGGTCACACCCTCTGAGTTAAGTATGCTGAGATGTAAAAAAATGTTGAAGCTTAAGGTGCCTGGCCACTGGGATAGCGACTTGGATTGGTCACACCCTCTGAGTTATGCAAAAAAAAAAAAAAAAGTGATTTTAATTTCTCTTGGTTTTCTACATAAGACGGTTGGGAAATGGTCAATTGGTCGTTCCTTTAGCTTCATAAGCTTGAGGCGGGACTAGGAGGAACTGTGGCTTCCTTCGAGTGAGACCCTAGATAGACTAATCAACATGAACTTAACATAAATAAAAAGGGGCTTGGAAACCGGTGTGGGTTTAAGAGGATCAATATACCTGCAATCGCAATCAACACGTTAGTAGATTATTAATTAAGTAACCTATGTTTTGAAACTGGATGTAAACCTAACTGTGATTCCATAGCATAATTCTTTTTCAGGGACGAAAAAGAGATAAGTGTGGGGATATTTGATGTATTGTAAAATATATCTATTTCCAGTGTAAAGTTTGTGTAATTTTCGAGTCGTTTAGATAGTGTTTTTATTAGTTTTAGGCGTGTACTGGTCTATTTTATTTAGTATAGGTTTTTATAGATTTTTATTAGTTTTAGTTATTTTTTAGCACTTATTTATTTATTTTATATTTTGGTAGGTGTTCGAATGGACGTTGGAGCGTAAACGAGAAACTTTTGTCAAGTTAAGAACACCCGAGTCGAAATCACGGTGTCATAATACTGTATATATATAATAGTATACTATATAACAATATTAATAATTAATAATAATATAAAAAAAGAAAAAGAAAAAAAAATAATAAGTGATGGGCTCGTGACCCACCTAAACAAAACAACCTAAATTCAATTCAAAGAAGTCGGTCAACATAATTTGGAATGGATATATATGTATTAAGTTGACGGCATTCTGGATGAAAAAGAATGAATTGACTTGGAACAAGAATTGGAATTAACTCGCTCAATCGCACGAAGAAGCGACCGGCCAAGAACGGTGACGAGCGAAAGGGCACGGAAGGAGAAAAGGCCACGGGCACGTTAAAGATCAATAGCCAACGAGCCTTGGGTTAGGTTTAGTTTTTATTTATTTTCTCTATAGACATGGTTAAAGCTATATTTATTTATTTTGTGAAGATGTTTTTAAATATTATAGGCTAAACCTATTATTGGTGACTTGGGATGATGAACTAGATTTTGGTTTTTAAGTAAAGACTTATGTTTTCCGTTTTGGATGTGTTGGGTTAAATGATTTAATTTTTATGTTTGATTTTGAATATTTGTGTACTGGTGCTTTTTGATTTGATTACTTGTTTGTTGGTTTTGATGTTCTAGGCACATAGGAATATCCCCTAGATCTAGAAATCATTCTAGTTTGATTAACTTTTGTTGTCGAGCTAGTTCTTGCAGTTAGGAATAGCGCAAGTTTAACAGGTTTTTAAAATCAATTAGTTAAGGTGTGCAATCCCTTCCCGAAGGTTAGGAATATAATTCGGGATTGCTAGGTTGACTAACTAGGCATTGTTTGGTGGTTTGGTTATCGCTAGGGCGAGGCCGGTTACTTATTCGTGTTTAGAGTTTTCCTAGGATTTCATTCGTATTAGTTAAGTCTGCTTCACAGTTTGGGAGTTTTCGATCCAAGAGTGGTTGATTAAAGGATTACTGTGGGATTTGGTTTCGCTGGGGCGATCCACTTTCATTTTAGCATCTCAACACTTGTCCCGCCTTGAGTCCAGTTGACTATCCTTGACAGGAGGTTTGTTAGATGAGAACAGGGTCTCCAACCGGATTACATAGGTCAGCTTTTATAACCAGAGTCTAGGGATTCTACCCAGGTTACCAGCCTCCTTCCTACCTAATTTCTCTAGTTCCTTAAGTTCCCATTAGTTGTCAAGTTAAGTTAAGTTTAATCTATTTTAATTAAGTTTGTAATTAATAGTTTAAATACCCCCCATTTAAGTATATATTTATTAGACTAGTATTTCGGTATAGGTTGTGATCTAGAGTTGCATTCGCGTCTTTGGGTTCGATACTCGGTCTTATCTGTTTACTGCTTTGCGACCGGTACACTTGCCGTGCGTGTGTAGTTTTTAGGTGAGTCGTTTTAATTAAAACTTGTGTTATTTTTATATATACATTTACACACATCAGGGTGGTCAAGAGAAAGACTCTAGGAAGACGAATGAAGCTCACGTAAGAACGTTCCTATCGAAAATGCTAGCTATTAGCCCACCGTTCTAATGAAGAGATAAGTATGAAGTAATGGATAGGTTCTTGGTCAGACTCTTAGTCCGCTCCCGCAGTATCGTTTATGCTTATATAGGGTGTACCGCAGCTGACCCACCACACTCCCGATACTTTGGATTCGTACTGATTGTCTACCAATAGCCTAAGTAGAATCACACACCACCCTCATGTACCTGTAAGCCCATGATTGCGTTCCGGACCGTAATCATCGATTTACCTTACACTAGGGTGTTATGCTTTTCCATAACCCTAATATGTAATGAATGTGTGCAACCAATATGTAATAGCCACTGTAATGAAATAATGTTTAATCATGGCATGGTTAGAGGTCCTTCCCTTTCGGGTTTTCCCTTTAACCGCAATGAGAATAACATGTAAGTATAAGACATGGTTAGAGGTTCTTCCTTTTCGGGTTCACCCTTAACCGGTAACTTTTGTTCACATCGTTGGGCTCAACACACCTATATTGGTAAACTCCGAGATTTACACTGTTCCCCTCGGATTAAAGAAATACTCTAATCCGAGTCGTACGTGGGCACTGGCTTAGATCTCATACGAGTTACCAACTAGTATGTTCCTTGGCCATGATGAAGAACAAATAGGAAAGAAAATATGCATACCAAATATGCGTTCAAGTAAGTATATAAGTATAGCATAAAATTTCGACTGAAAGAATCGTATAACATAAATCGAATAAATCGCACAATTGCACAAATTGAAAGTAAACGAGTTGAATTAATGCAAATAGGCAATGTGAAAATAATCACAAATGACGTGTTTAGAAATAACTATGAATAAAAATGGTGCAAGAATAAAATAATGAAATTTACGAAACAAAAGTTTTGCGACTGAAAGAGTAAAAGTGTAAAAGGTAAATTTTCGCGGTTTACTCGACTTTGTGATATTGTTGAAAGAATAGTAGTAATGTATGAGACTAACGTTTTAGAAATCGAAGTGTGTTTTAGATTCAAAACAGGTTCACATGAAAAGGTTTTGTAGATACCCATTTTCATGTGTTTGCGAAAAGTCGAGTTTGAAAAGTGTTATAAGGCATATTAACAGTTGCAAGTTTCTCCCGAAAACATATATTGGGTAGGTTGTATGAAAATAAAAGGTTTACATTTGATTTGTGAAAGATGCAATACAAGTTTATAAAACGCAAGGTGAAATCATTTCATGAAATATGTATAAATCTAATGTGTTTTAAAACACCAAGATTTAAAATGATGTGAATGATGAAATTAACGCATGTAATAGGTTACCAATATTTAAGAAAATTCATAATCAACGAGATGTAGAAATAGATCCTTGAGATGTGGATTTCACTCCTAACTCCAAGATGTATTTCCAAATTGAAAATGATTGTGGAATGAAACCAATCACTAAGTTAAGGATATCACTCCCAGCTTAGTGGTTAAGTTCTTTTTTTTTTTTTTTTGAAGGAAATACTCTTTGAGGTGTGGATGTCACTCCTATCTCGAAGATATATTCCTAAGGTAAATAACATATAGAGGAGTGAAACTAATCACCAATGTATGGATACCACTCCTAACTTGATGATATCGTTTCGTTTGTGAAATACGAGTGTTTTCTTTGCCGAGAAATAATCGTAACGAAAATATGTTGAAAGAAAATAATAGGAGATAAGAGAAATATAAACGAGAGGACTCGTGAAAGTAAGCTTAGTTATAGACTAGGCTAAAAGGTATTCTAATATCCTAATTCCCTATAACCATGGCTCTGATACCAATCTGTAACACCCCAACCGATGGCGGAAACATCGAGGTGTCACGTAGTGACGATTGTTCAATAGCTCATGGACTAAAGTGAAAATTTGAATACATTGATTAAATAATTTATTACATTGAAATGAAATACAACGATTCTAACTGCCAACTAAATTGAAATAAAATGAATCAGAATCTAAATATAAATCCGAAAGCTTAAAGAATGCATCTCAAAACAACCTGAAACATGTACAAAATATTTTGGTCAATACAAAAATTGTATTGGTGAGCATACCCTGTTTAAATAAATATAGTAGAAAAGTGTTTAGCAATTCATGTGTCGTATACTGTTTGCAATTATGTAATAAGTGGTATCCGGGTCAAATCAACCCTAAGAGAAGAAAGCAGATATATATAGTATGCGCTAGTAGTAATGTAATACATAGCAATGACGAGGACTCTCAACAGAGTCACAAGGGTATAAACCATAGTATTATTCATTGAAATGCCAGGCCGCAACGGTTAATGATTTGACAGGTCATAGATACACAAAATGACACAAGCAAACACACATAAGAATTGCTATTTTAGTAAAAGGAATTATAAACTTGATAGTAAGTACATGAGTCACCCCAAAATAGTAAGACAGTAAAAAGGGGAAAGATATACTCACAGTTTGCGAAAGCGAGCAAAATCCAACTTAAGCGGTCGTGAGCTAGGTAATGGGAATTCCGAGGAATTCAACCTATAATGTGTAAGTATACTAGTAAGGAAATGTCTAAAAGTCTAAGGTAACTAGGGTTTAAGGCATTAGGGTTTGCTAAGTCGATTTGGGGAATTAGAGTTTTTATGATCAGTCGCGTTAATGTAAAAGTTGTATATCACAAATAATATATGAAAGGTTGTAAATGTGGTTTAAATAATATAATTATTACCTATTGAATATTTAGATAAAAAAATATGTTTGAATAATTAAGACAAAATAATTTAGTTAGTTACTTTAACTAAATTAAAATAAACACAATAATCATAAATAATTAAATAAATAATTTTGAGTTACACAATGATTCAACAAAAGATAATAAAGACATTAAACCATATGAGTATTTCTATTTTATAAGAAAAATATTTATAAAATAGATGTTTAAAGTGTATAAAGAAATAAATGTTTTATTATGTCTAATTAAACGTAAATAAGACTAATAATACCATACATGATCCAAAAATACTAGTTTTATAGAAAATGAATGATTTCTGATGTAAACAAATTAGAATAATTTTCTCATAATTTATATAAACTTATTTAAATTTAAAACTGATTTAACGAGATTAAATTATGTTTAAATGATTAAAAATAGGAAAATCAATAAAATTAAATGTTTTCTGTACCAATAATTTTTATATCAGTTCTTGATGATGAGAAATAATTTCTCAAAAAGTTTGAGATTAAAATCATTAAAAATGAATTTTTAATCAATTAATTACGATTAAAACAAATTAAATCAATAAAAATAAGAAAATAAAATATTTTTCAGAAGCTAAAAATATAATAATTTTTTATGAGGTATCAAGAAACTACTCCTAAATTTTTATAATTTTTGGAGCAAAAATGAATTTAATATGAATATTATAAGTTTATATGTATTATATATATAATAAATAACAAAATAAAAGGAAAAGGAAAAAAAATGCTGAAAAAAAAAAAAGAATTGTTAGTGCATGGATTCGAACCTGTATCAACCCTTATACAAACACACTAACAAACCACTCCACCACAAATCCTTTTGTTAATTTTAATTGACACCATATATATTTATAAGATGTTAAGTGTTCATCATCTTCTTCCCCAATTCAACCTAAGAACCCTAACCCTACCCTTCAAATTCAATTACCCAAATAACTTAAGATTGGACATCGGGTTCATGGGGCTTTTAAAGAGGACACTACAAGGATCAAAATGGCATAAAAAATAAAGACTCACATCGCGTATTATGGCCGTAAGTTAAGCTTCAAGTCCCGAATGGAAAAATCACGATTAAGCATCGTTTCAGAACGTTTTTATGTTATTTTTTCATGGGTTTGGAACGAGTATAAGTGCAGAAACGTAATGACGAATTCCCTTTATATAATAGACGATTAAAACGAGCGTTTTGAAGCTTCTTTATGTCCGATCGGTTTCAAGAATTAAAGTCACTCTAGACATGTTTTTTTAACGCTTTTAAGACCCAAAACTGTTAGAAATACATGGAGAAACGTTACCCAATTAATGAAAACGATTTAAATGTCTTAAATAAAAGTTGTGGTGTTCGCCGGAATTGGATTCCGGTCGCCGGAATTGTGGAGCTCGCCGGAAAAACGTGGGAGGCCAGGGGAGGGAAGTTTGGTTTTTAAAACTTTCAGTTACTGGCAAAAATGGTCCCTCATGTTTATCCTTGTTAGTTTGGTTATGGTTTTGTTTAATTTTTTCTTTAAAAAGTTAACTAATTTAACTTAAAAGTTTATTAAAACTTTATAAAACTGAAATTCTTTTATAAAATCTTTTTACAAATATGTTCCCACAAACGTATTTGATTAAAACTTATACCCGATTCGTAATAATTATAAATGATAACATTTAGTTCGCTCCAAAATTAAATTTAAAAACGGCGAACTTACAGGGACTATAATGGAAATATTTGAAGGGCTAGTATTGTCTATTTGACGAAAGACGAGGGTGACGGATGTCACAAGCTAGATGGGTACAAGGTGTTAAAGGTTTAGACCACTTGGACTCATCTAACAAGATTAAAAAGGTAAGGATTCATATTGTTTTTTGTTAGAATTACAGGAGTGCAAATTGTAGTTGGCACAACCTCTAACCAAGTCCGTAACTCGTTCATCAACCAAGTATCTACGGGCTATTTGGATGGGCTTAATCTTAGATGAGCAGGGCTTAGGGATGACAAACTAAAATCATTACCTAAAACTGTCTATCTATGACGAAACTGAATATGTTAGCATATCACATGATCTTTATAAAAATATAATAATATTATGCTAAAATTGTTAGGAACTTTTATTAAAAAAAAATACAAAACTATAAACAAAAACTATAATAAGTGTAGTTTAAGATAGGGTTTCAGATATAGGCGTTCTAAGACTAAGGGGTGTGGGTGGGGAAAAGGATCGGGAAGGCTGATGTGGCTTCTTTCCCCAAGGGGAACACCGCCCCCCTCCTTTCCCCTTCGGTGTGCTCGGGACTTTTCTCCCGTCCTTCCCGTCTCACTTCCCCATAATTTTTTTTTTGTCTTTTCTTGTATTAATATTATATATAGATATATTTTGTCTTTTTAAAATATTAAAATAAAGGAAAGGGGAAGGGGAAAGAAGGGGGAACCATTTCTCTGGTTTGGGGAGGGGAAGGGGGAAGATGACGTGTCGTTGATGTGGAGAAGGGGGAGGAAAGGGAGAAGGGGACCATACCCCATAGTCTAACAAGTGAAAATTTAATAACATAAAACCATAAGTTGGGATACCTATGAACCCACACGATAGGTAACAAGTAATGGGTGTGAGATTGGATTCTATAATCGGGTGCGTCACTAAGATTATCAAAACCCCTACCATACACGATCAGTGCTATGGGGTGATAATTTCTGACATGACACGAAAAAACAGGCGTTGGGTCGACTAACACTAAGTATTTAAAAAATATATTTTTTTCGCTTATCTATTTTGTAGATACGCTGCCAACTTAAAGTATTTCCATTTTGTTTTAAACTTTTTTTTATATGGTTACTCATAATATGTTAGTTTTTATCACATCATAGTATCTACGTGTCATACCCATACCCACTCATTAAACACGTTATTGATAACCTGCTTACAACTTTTTTTTCCCAAAAATTAACCCGCTTGCAGCTCCTCAATATGTTTGACTTATTAAAAGACAATGGGTTAAATGGGTCGTGTTCGGGTTGCCTGAATTTAAGTATGTGTGGGTTAACTTTTAGATCTTTGAGACAAATTATAATATCGGTCTGATACGGGTTACATATTTTTTAACTTATCAATATGACACAATTGACACCCTTAATAATAAACGGCCAACACACATTTCATAGTGTTAAAAAGATCAAATATAAATATAAAAAAACTGCAACAAAGGAAAAGGAAATGTGTTGTTTGTTTTTTCTGAGCCTTCTGAGCCAAAAGGTCTGCAGTCTGCGGACCACATCTGCAGACATCAGTAGGAGAAGAGGTGGACCAAATGTCTGCAGTCTGCAAGAAGAAGACTGTTTGTTTGTTAATGTCTGCGAAACCTAATCATAACCATAACCACAACACACCACAACCCACCATAACCATAACCATAATCATAATCATAACCACAACCCACAGTTTTCTTTCAGATTTAACATCAAACTAGAGGCATAGTTCTAATTTACGAGGCACATACACCTGAAAAGGTAATGATTGCATATATAACCTTACTATTTGCAACATTTGTTAAATAATCAATCTAAATTGGAGATTTATTCAGTGAACATGAAAAGGAAAAAAACATTGTATTTGAAGTTAGAAACAAGTACAGTATCCTCAAAAGTCAAACTCTATTTTTCTTTCCAAGCAAACCACTAATCTTTAGATTCCACTTTACAATCTTCGTTGAACACTAATCACCTAACTTAAGTTTCATTTTCCATTCACATCAATTTGTTAAGGCGGAGGGCGGCGGCGGCGTCGTCCTCAGGAGGGAGGAGGGCGACGGTTTGGGTGGAGAAGGAGAAAGAAGAAAAGAAGCAGAAGAAAAAGAAGAAAATAGGAGAAGAAGAATAAGAAAAAAAAAGAAGCAGAAGGCTAGAAGAGTAGAAGAATACAGAGGAGAAGGAAAAAAAGAAGGAAGGAAGAGAGGAGAAGAGGAGGGAAGATGTGAAAAGACCTTGGTCCAGGTCTGTACTAAGAAGAGGTCAAGTAGACCTTTTTTAGTACAATGTCTTCCAAAAACAAACGATCTGCGCTCCCCAAACGTCTGCGCAACGCAGACAGAAGTGGTCAGAAGCACTTTTGACCAAAAAACAAACACCACCTAAAACGGTTAAATACTTGATAAAATCGTGCGCTACTTAAATTATATAAACTTACAATCACAATCGTCGTCTACACCTCGTTATATATTTGATTTGTTTAGGCCTGGCCCTGTGGCTGCACTACATTATATATGTTTCTTCCAAAATAATAGCACAACATTTTGCCAGATCAGGTGCTGGAGGCTGGAGGGCAATAACGCTTTTAGATGAGGTGATGTGTTCGATTCTCTCCCATGCCATCTATCTTTTGGTGCAACTTAAGTTTGTTTGTTTCAATTATATTAAAAAAAATAATAATAATAATCTTTCAATCATAAGAATTTATGTTATTTAAATAGTATCTGTTTATTTGTTTCAATATTAAGATTTTATTTTGTTAGAATAAATCTCTATTTAGAGCAAACCACGTTAATTCGTGTGTTCGTTTAGTTACTTACTTTCTTATGAGGTCGGAATGATTTGAGTGTTTGTTTGTGGTGTATGTCACGTGGCATTCACTATCCTCTGTTGTTTTTCTCGCATTTATTTCAACGTATCTATGTACACAACCATATGTCAAATCAACAAAGCCAAATGCTTTGGTGTAACGGGTGTTGGCCTACAACTTGCCGCACACGGGTTTAGATCTTTGGCTGCTCAGTTCTCACGTTGCAACTTTTTTCTTTATTAAAACATGTTTAAGCTTTCAAATTTTTAAATTTCAACAGACTAGACTTATGTGAATCCATTTTAGAAATCTAAAATATTATCATTAGTAATTGTTTACACTTATTGGGCGTTCTAATCAAACATCACTACTAGTATCGGTGCTATCAAAACCGTTACCAATATTCTTTTCATAGTTTTCAACCAATATAAAACACGTATCAACATCCTTTTGGATTTTCTTTTTCCAGATGATACCGATCGAAATCTCATCATGTAGTATTAAATCATACAATTGTTAAATTACCATTTTAGGAAAAGAAATAATAACAACCAGGTGTCTCTAGGTTTTAGTATCACGATAATTCACTTATAGAATATCAATTACCAAACTACAATTTAACTAAACTTAAAAGCCAAAAGTGTAAACTTTACAAACTAAAGGGATCATATCCATCCTCAAACAGAAAATCAAATAACAGAATTCCCTCCATCATTCTGTTCGTTAAATAATAATATTATTATATTAACATCTCACCGTCCGATCACCGGATTCTTTCTCCCTATAAATTCACTTCTATCTTTCATCTTCTCAACTACACACACTAAAACACACACACAAAAACACGCACATACTTTGGAAAAACCCGCTGTAAGTGATCGATCATTCCGAATGGCTTCGACGTCAAAGGAGCTGTTGGAATGGGAAGAGAAACAGAAGAAAAAAGAAACGGTGTACGAAACGAGAACAATCGAGTTCTTCGGAAGACCTACTCCCATCATACTTCAGATCACAAATGGCCCCTGTCCTCTTATTGCTGTTTGTAATGTTCTTACACTCTGTTTACTCTGTTTTCTTGGGTTATTTAAATCTGTTTATTTTCTTTGCTAATTATTATTTAATTGTTATTTAGTTTATGGGTATTTAATCTTGTAAGGATTTTTAATATTTTTATATTAAATTTGTGAAAAAGATGATTATTAATGCAACTGTAATATGAGTTTTAAGTTAATTTTAATATATTTTTTTTTATAAAATCTGTTTTCTTGGGTTTTCTGCAATTGGGTTCTTTAAATCTGTTGATTTTATTTGCTAATTATTATTTAATTGTCATTTTATTTATGGGAATTTAATCTTGGAAGGAATTTTAATATTTTTTTTTTATAAAATTTGTGAAAAGATGATTATTGATGTAACTATAATATGAATTTTAAGTTTGTTGGACTGATTGTGGAATATTATCTTGTATTTAGTTAATTTTTTTTTGCTAATTATTATTTAATTGTTATTTTATTTCTGGATATTTAATCTTGGAAGGAGTTTTAACAGTTTTGTGTAGTTGTTAGGTAGGATTTTTTTTTTTTTTTTTTTTTTTTTGTGAAAAGATGATTTTGACATGAATTTTAGATTTCTTGGAATGATTGTGGAATATTATGTATTTAGTTGATTTTTCGTTAATTATTATTAATTGTCATTTTTTTATAAATTTTGTGGAAAGATGGTTATTGATGCAGCTGTGATATGAGTATTTAGTTGCAGTGTGGTATTGAAGTTGATTGTATTCTGTTATTGATCGGTCGCATGAATGTATATTGTTACAGTTTGTAACTGTTAGTGAATTTTATTGTTTCTAAAAATGGTTTACCATTTTTTAGGGTTTGATGAAATCGGTTCATTAGAATCGGTTAGTGATTGAATTTTGCAATCTATGTAGGCAACATCCTGTCGCTGAGAAACAAATTGGGTCTGAGCACAGACGTAACTCATGTAACAGAGGCGAAATTGCTAACCCTTGTGGCTAATAGTCTAATCCGTTCAATCGATACCGTTAAGCCTGAGGTAATTGCACATTTGTTTATACTGTGTGTTTCTAAACCATAGTTGTCAAAGCGCCTAGGCGCATAAAAAACGAGGACTTTTTATAATTAGGCGCATAGTATAAAATACATTTTTTAGGGATTTTAGAGATGTTTTAGGCTTGTTTAGGGCGACATTAGGATGTTTTAGGGTTGTTTAGTACTTGTTCATAACTCATTTAGGATGTTTTAGAGGTTTAGACAACTTTTAGCCTGAATTTGGCCGGAAATCAGCCTGAAAACAGCCCCGATAGTGCGCCTCAGTGCCTAGGCGCGCTTTTGACAACTAGTTTCACTCATTCATGTTTTCATTGGTTTTTGTCCTTTTTGCAGGACATAAAGACTGTACCTGCTGCGATAGATTTGCTTCCCGTTCTTACAGAGGCCTTGGGCGTGAATGTTAAATTCAAGAGGTTTTTTTTTTTTTTTTTTTTGGGTTTCAGGTTACATTTGTTTCTAGTTGAAAACATAAAAAAAATATTTATATGATCTGTTGCAGAATTGAAGATATTGAGGTCATAAAGGGGTCTGCAATATTCGATATATTGAAAATTACACTATATCATGGTTGGCTTGTAGATCCAGAGGTATATTCATTTAGGCATATAAATCTGTATATGCAATAACATTGAGGTCACAAAGGGGTCTGTACATTGGTGTCAGGATTCGGAAACTTCAGATGCGTTTGGCTCAAGGTCGTATGATTCCCTGATGCTGGATCTCGCGGATCTAAAGATTCTAAATATGCAAGCTGATTGTATGAAGAATTTTGATGAATGTGACCCATTGATAGGCTCGGAACTACCAAAGACTGTTGATCATGGGGAAGATGATAGCGGATCAAGGATCAGGCGCGATGGTGATTGGATAACTTTTGAACCCAATCCTGACATAGGTAGCCGTGATGAAAGTAAAGACGGAACTCAGAAATATAAAGAAAAGTTAGAGGGTGAGTGTAGCAGTTCAAGGAGCGGGTACAATGATGAAAGGGTAACGTTTGATTTTTATGAAACAACATCAGATGAAAGTGAGGTTGGACTTACTGCAATACAAGGTACTATAACTTTTGAAATACGTAAAGCTAAAATGATTCGCTTTGTCAACGGCTTAAAGTGGCTGATCTTTTCATTCAGGGGAACTGATAAGAAAGTTTATCTTCCACGACCATAAGACTCAGTTGACTGTGCATGGGTATGTATTGCTCATTCAGTGCGTTATTTATTTCTGTTAAAACAAGACTGTGATTTCTTTTGTTGTTGCGTTGCTTGCAGCTTACTTTGCTTGCGAGATGGTATAGAAGATGGCGAACTTTGTATGTTATTTCGCAATAATCACTTCAGTACGTTGTTCAAGGTTGGTTCTTGCAATAAAATTTTCAAAATTTTACTCCTTTTTTATCTTTTTATGTTATCTAAACTCAAATTATACACAGTTTCAAGGTACACTGTACACTTTAGTTACAGATGCAGGTTACCTATATAAACCTGGTGTGGTATGGGAAAAGCTATGCAGGGTATTAAGTCTCCATATTCTTCAGTGATGAATACAAGTTAACAAAATACCGTTATTGACGTTTAATGAGGTAATCTATGGTGTGGTTTCAGGTGGATGGCGATAATATGTTTGTGAATAACTACTTCAAGATTCACATGCCGGAGATTGAAGATTGCACATGGGATGAGGAGAGTTTAAAGAGAATGAATGATGTATGTAGTTCAGTTAATATAATACATTTGGTTTTAATTAGGACAGATTATGTAAGATTGTGTGAAATGACTAAAATATGCCCCTTTTGACTTGGTTGAGCTTTTGTATACAGGCTTATCTTGACAGAGTTGATTATAAAGAAGCAGAAGCTAGCACTAGCGCGAGCGCGAACAAAATTTTAAGGTAGTTATCTGCCTTTGTACTGTCATATACTTGTACCCAAACATAGTAACATAAATGAACAGAAAGAAGTTTGTTGTATTAATATATTTATGTTTTATGACAGTTCTGATGATATGACTCTTGATAAAATCCTTGACATAATCGCTGAGAAAAGAGAGGCGCAACATCTTTCGCCTTCACTTTTCCCTACAGGGTTTATTGTGGGTCCTGAGGTAGGCTATCAATTTTTCGACTTTTTATCATTTAACGACGCATTTAATAACTTTTGATGTATTTAATGATTTGACAGCATAACTATTCAATATGGCCCAGGAACAAGCCGCGGCGGTCCAGGAAACTGCCGAAGAAGTTGTTAAAGAAGATATCAAAACAAATGGAGAAGTGTAAAATGATGTGAATTGGCAGTTTTGGAGTTTATATGAATGATTTTAGATTCAAATTCATTTTTGTGCAAGTAATATAGGGTGACATGATGAATGTGTGGCATATTGTACTATGCATAGGATGTTGTAAAGACATGCACAGTTAGAGAATGTCTTGTGGACAGGTTTCTATCCATTCTTTTAGTAATTCATTATCCTTGCAGCTGCTAGAAATGTGGAAATTATTTTTATTTTGTTTTTTTATTATTTTTATGGTTTTCAGTTTAAGATAAATGTGAAGCTAATCTGCAAAAACACTTAAGTAGTTTGTATCTTTTACTTTTAAGTGTAATACATAGGACCGTATGTAACTGTCTTTAAAAACAAAGCGATTACAGAACTAACTAAACGATACTAACAGGGGTGGAAATGATGCATAACGGCTCGAGAGCTACGGTTTACTTACAATTTACCATTTAACTATAGGGTTTACTAGTCCCCCATGGCTAGATCCAGATAGGGGTGGAAATGATCCAGATAGGGCTAGATCCATACGAGCTTGAAACGAGCCGAGTCTTAACGAGCTCGAGCTTGAAACATAACTCGTTTAGTTATTGAGCCCGAGTTTTTCATACAAAGACCGTTTAGGCTCGCGAGCCTAAACGAACCCAAACAAATTTTATTTTATTATTATTTTATATATAGTATAATTACTATTTAACATTGGCGAGTCGAGCTCGAGCCGAGCTTTTAGCTTCTTTTAAATTGATCTATAATTATTTCGAGCCGAATTCGAGCCCTTGGGTTTTACTTTCGAGCCAAGTTCGAGCTCAAAGTATTAGGCTCGAACTGAGCCTAGCTCGAGCTTCACAATAACATGACGAGCCGAGCTCAAGCCCAGTCAGGCTTGGGCCCGACTCAGCTCGGTTACACCCCTGCACATGATGGTGGTCAAGATGTTAACTATTAATTAAACTGATTGTATAATATTATGCTGCAGTCTACTAATGAAGTTGATTGTATCCTGTTAAAGTAGAGGGGAGGAGGAGTAGAGGCAGACCCAAATTAACTTGGGTTGAATAGATTAGACAAGATTTGTTAGAATTATACCCCTCGGAGGATATGGTCCATGATAGGAATTCGTGGAGGCTTAGGATCAAAGTTAAAGATTTTTAGGAATTACGAGTAGGGTACTTTTGTGTATGTGTTTCGTTTTTCTAGGGATGGTCTCTGTGCATTTATGTATATTTGTTATTTCGTGAGGTTACTTATGTACGTATTCTTCTTTGTTATTCATTCCCCCATTTTTTTTAGTGTTTGGTGTATCTCTGGAAGTAGTCTCTCTATCTCTAACGATGGGGGTGAGGTTTGCCTACATCTCACCCCCCAGACCCTACTTATAGCGTCGCTATTTTGTGGGATTTTCCTTGGTATGGTTGTTGTTCTTTTTAAATCACGTCAAATAAAACATTTGTTTATTCATATATCCATTATTGGGTAACATTAAACATTTCTATAATATTTTACATGCAATCAAATCCATACGAATTATATTACGTAACTTTTAATAAATAAAACTTATATGTTACAATCTTTATACCGTAAAATTTTATCATTTGACTTAGGGATGTAGCATGTTTTAACACGGATTTCTAACCCAACAATTCGATTCATACATTCAAAAACCCCTAATTCAAACCCTGGTTCCTCGAACCTGTGCATTACTTAGTTTTTGAGTGTATGAATCCGATTGTTGATGTAGTTGTGCATCTTAGCAAAAGGATCCAGTGCACGTTAGCACACACAAACACTACTTAAGTAGGAGATAGTTAGGTTAACCTGTGCATTACTTGGTTCATTTTGTTTTATTATTATTATTATCGAATGTCATAGGAGACAGTTAGGTATATTATATACTTATGTAGTTGTGTTTATTGAATCTCGAATTGCACTGTTTGTTAAGTTACAAATTAAGATTAAACTGGATGATGATGATGATGATTTCAGTGTGTTGTTACGGAATCAGGTTGTGTTTACGCATTCTGCTTTTCAGTTAGGCTATGTGACAGTTACTGATGTTGAATTTTGTGGAAGGAAATAGTTAGGTATGTGCCTATCTACATTTTGTGAAGTGTCAAGTTATGAAATCTCCGGTTATCGCGAAGGAGACAATAATCAGTCACAAACTATGCTGTCAAAAGCCCAAGGCGCATAGGCCGAGGCTGGGGCCTTGGCTTTTAAAAACCAAGGGCTATTTTTTTAAGCTAGTGCATAGTATAAAACACGGTTTTAGGCTTGTTTATGGCTATTTAGGTTGTTTACGGTTGATTCCAGCCTTAGTTATGGGTTTTTACCATTTTTGGCCAGTAAATGCCCTGAAGTAGCACCTGGGAGCCTGAAAGCTCGCCTTTCAGGGCGTAACGCGTTTGGTGTGCTGGGATCCGCCTGAGCGTCTAGGTACGTGCATAGGAGGCTTTTGACAACACAACTCACAATTTTATCGATGTGTTTATGATGCTTGATTTGTAAACCATTGCTATTTTGCAGGGTTGGAAAAGGTTAATCTTAATTCTTCAAAATCCAAGGAATTTGAAGTTGGGACAAACGCCAAGCTGTCCAATATGACAATGAATTCTGCTAAGGCTAATACAATGAATTCTGCACCCTTCTCTACAAGATCTAATGTGGGTCCTGAGCCTGTGATCTATTTAAAAACATATGTGGTTTATGTTGTTCACTGATGCATATAATTTGATCTATTTCATGCTTTCGCAGCATGCACATTCAATAACGCCAAGTAACCCGCCCAGGCTACCATCCAGGAAGGAATCAAAATCAAAACGATGGAAGGAGAAATGCAGGTTGATGTGAATCCGCAGGTTTGGACTGTATATGTTTGCACTCTATTTTGAATGATTTTAGATTCATCTTCATTTTTACTGTAAAAAATTATAGGGTCATGTCCGTGTCGCATATTGTACCTTAAGACTTGTAGTGGGCATTATATTCGTTTTCATGATTTTTCTGTTTAAGATAAATGTGACCTAACCTAACAGCATAAAATTGTTTTAAGTACAAATAACTATTAATCAAAGAACAAGCTTCTACTGAAAATGCATGACCAAGAGGCCAGTGTCATATACCAATCTTTTGAAAGTACAGACCTTATCGAATATCCTAACAGTATAAGACTCTGTTTGAAAACAAAGACATCATGATACTAATATCGATTCAAATGATGGTGTACACAGAATTTACAATTTAACTAAGGGGGTTACTCGTCGCCCATGGCTAGTTCGAGTGCATAGTCATCTCTTTCCTGCATCGGTTATTGATAAGAAACGTAAGATACTCCTCAGATAACCAAACATAAAATTAGACTCGATAAACTGACTACATTTTACTTTCTATTTCTGTTTTCTTATAATAGGATGAGAAAAAAAAATGTATTGTATAATTGAAAACTTACAATAGGCCCTCGCGCAAAATATCGTCCAAATTGAAGCCAATATACCTGCAGAAGCCATGGATAAAACAGCGAAGTTCAATGATACTTTCATAGTTTCATGTCAACACTCTAACTAAAGGCAGCAGATGTACATTTTGTAAGTGTAATTTACCTCATCCTCATCTTGTGTTTCAACTTCAATATCAGAAGATGGGAAACCGACACAAAGTAGTGCATAACCCTACAAAAACGCGCAAAAGGTTTTATGAATGTAAATAGATTGAAGATACAAGAAGTTAACAACATTTTGAATAAATAATTGAAGAAAACAGCATATACCTTAGCCTTCAGTTCGGCAGATATCCCTAATGCTTCAGGCTGTCTAAGTTGTCCAGATTTTATACGAACAGCACAGCTAGTACAACAACCTTAAAACGCGAAAGGACCCAAAAACAGCCTTAATGTAGATAAAATGAAATAAAATATTTAAAAAATACTAGGTATCTCATCAGTGGCGAAGCTTGACCCGAAGGTTGGGGGTCGGAAGTCACCGGGGGGTCGAAACCCTATATTTCCAAAATTTTCTATACGAATACTACATAATCGGAACTTCTGCGCGAAAATTCAGGGGGGCGGGGCGGGGCGGGGAGGCCGCCCCCTCCTGCCCCAACTAAGCTGCGCCTCTGTATCTCATGATGTTATCGCCTTATAATATCAAAACACAATGCAGTATACTCTACATACATACAAACTTCCACAAACAAATGAAATCAAACAACATCAACATAATTGACTCAAAGAGTCAAAGTTAATCCAAGAGTTCGCAGAACCAGTTAGATAGAGCCAAATGGGCTAGCAAAGGATCCAACTTAAAACATGCATAACTTTCCCTATGTTTGGAGTTACGCCGCCCATAAGTAATCGACGAAAACGTCTACACGAGCTGGACACTTGGACAAACGGCCATAGTCCGTTTACCCGACTCTTGGGTCTCAATATCTTCATATCAAGAACCGATTTCAAACTCGACAGTTTTGATTTATTTCGTTTTTGTTGTAAAAACACCCGAATCTTGGAATTTAATAACTCACGCGTGTATTTAGGTCAATTTGTCGTATTTGGCAATACCTGTCAAACTTAGAATTCCCTTTCAATGGTATTCTTTCTTATTATCTCATTCAGTTTTCCTATCAAGATTCTATGTGTCATACATCAGGGGTGAAGGTTTTATACCCCCCCCCCCCCCCTTTGTTTTTTTGGCGCAGTAGTGGAAACTTGCGATTTTTGTAGGTAAATTGAGTCCAGCCCCCGCCGATTTGCCACTACTGATCGGAAAAAATTGACCCCCCCCCCCCCCCCCCCGATTCGAGAACCAAGCTTCGCCCCTGTCATACATGTTATCAAACTAAATAACATGAATTATAGAACCAATACCATGCCTGCAAGCAAATGGCAATGATATGTTTTGTGCTTCAGCTGTATGCAATATATATTGATCCTGCAAAATTCACCAATACATAACAACACATCAACAAACTAAACTTAAAAAAAAATCAACCTTTATATAATAATCAAATAACCCAAAATTATACTAAGACACAATCATATTCATTGACTGATAAAAAAACAATCTCCTCTATCCAAATTCATACATAAACAACATAAATTGTTTCAATACTTTCTAAAATATCAAATTTGCTATAATAATTAATTATTAATTATCAATTTTTAGAGGCCACTTTAATGTAATCGTCCTTCTAATATTAATATCAAAGAAAATGTCATATGCTTTTGTTTGATTAATGATTGTTACCTCTGGAACATAGAATTCGTGGACAACGTCTCTTTGTCTGTCGTGAACAGTGACTTTATGGGTCGGAGCAGAGGAAGCGACAGAAATACGAGGTACTTCTGGGGATGTTTGAAGCTCTGACGACGTCGTATTACGGCGGCATTTGGTTGCAGTGGTGGCGTAATTAATATTATTTTTCGATGGGGAAAGTTGTCGGAAAAGAGATGGGGTCCGGTAGTTTGTGGTGGTGATAATATTGCAGGACGCTTGAAGGTCCATTGGAATTGGTGGTGGTGGTGGTGGTTGAAGCTCCGATGAGTGGTTGTGGGTGGTGGTGGTGTTTTCAACTCTTATCTGTTGTATCAGTGTTTTGTTTGCACATTTGGCAATAATATGTTGTGAAGGATTAAAAAAAGAAACTATTCCAATTTCATTCGAATCTCATTCCATTTCATTCTGTGAAACGAATGCTACCTTAATTTCGAAACAAACTGTCGTTTCCGTGCGAATTACAATCCATGAAACGAACGCTAAATGTCTACCTACCTGCGTCTGCGCGGCGCAAACAAAAGATATCATGAAGTACTTCTACCGAAAAACAAACACTACCTTAATTTTTATATTTCATTATTTAATATAAAATATTTATTATTTTGTTTGTAATATTTTAATATTAGTAGAGCTGTAGTTACTTGTACATTGTCACGAGACGCAGTTTGAATTCCGTACGTAATGAAATAGAAAAAGTGGCGTTACTGAATAAATGTTTTGTTGCTAAACTAATACTTTGTCAATGAATTGTATATTGTTAGGTTTGGAAAACTATAAAAACAAATACAATTACCGATATTAAGACAATACCGGAACGGTTCTCCATGATAAATAAAATTATCATTATCACTATACAGGTACAGAACCGGTACCAAATGCTCATCCCTAAAAAAAAAAAAAAAAAGACAAGTAATTAGCCATACCAATATCCATACTAGTATCGATATTATCAGGTTCTTCCATTATTCGTCGTTATAGTATTCAATTGATGTAAAACATGTATCGATATCTATTCGAGCATATCACGACTTTATTTTTGGGTTTTGCATTTCCATTGCTATAGCAAGTGTAGTATCGTAATGAACCAAATCAATACCGTCCAAATTTTCATCACATTATACGTGGTATCAATTATTTTCAACTGAATTAACAAGGTGAAATATTTTAATTACCGGACCCAACTTTAGAAGATTTGATTTGGTCGAGTTTTAACATGAAATAAACTTGTTAAACAATAAACAAGTTATAACATGTGTTATGATATGTTGGTATCCATTATCCATACAACATACAAGAGGTGGTGTTTATCAAGATCGAATACCATCTGTTCATTTGCATGGAGGACACGTGGAACAACCGTGTCACCCCTCAAATAAACACCGCCATCAATCACCATCTTTAAAATCCTTGATGGATATATGGAAGCACAAGGAACAGAAACCACAGAGAAAGAACCAAAGAAAGCATGCATTCAGTAAAAGAAAAGGTGAGCAATGCAGCCAGTGCTGCAAAGGCTCATGCAGAATCCTACAAAGCCAATCTTGAAGAAAAGGTTATATTTTATAACCACTTTGTACTTGTTCACCAACAGTAATACATCCCTTTTGTATTTTTTATGTTAATTAATTTTCTTGCAGGCAGAGAAAGCAACGGCAAGGACGCATGAGGAGAAGGAGATCGCACATCAGCGAAGGAAAGCTAAGGAAGCCGAAGGAAACATGAATCTACATGATGAAAAAGCTGAACATGCGGCTGAGAAGTTGCATGGTAAACACCATGTTCTTGGCCACCACAACCATAGCCCTGTTGGTGGTATGGTTGGTGGCATAGTTGGCCAGGCCCACCACCAACAGGGGATTGGTGTGGTTGACCCGGTTACTGGAACCGCGGCCCCTGCCCATCTTCTGGGAGGACATCTTCATGGACATAAGCATCTCTAGATTGCTTGTTTTCGCGTGTTCTTGTTATATTTATAACTTCAAATGGATACTGGATTACTTCTTGTTTTCGGGTGTTGTTGTGATGCTTCTAACTTTGAATAGAATGTAAAATTTATGAATTTGGATCTTAGAATAAAAATACACATGCATACAAACTTTTAGTGACGCCCATTTTGATCATTTTATACATTTTATTAATAGCTTTAACTACTCTGTCAAACATCTAAAAAAAACTACAGCTACTGGCTTTCGGTCATCAATTAGTTTTGCCAAACATAATCCTACGTTTGATTTATCTTTTATTACCCTGCAACTCCGATCATTATATTTTATTACCCGGTAATTCCGACCAATGCTGACCATCTTTTATTTCACGTTTGATTTATCTTTTATTACCCTGTAATTCCGACCATCTTTTATTTCACGACTCGACACAGATGAAACCTCATGACCCCGGATCAAACCTTTATTGTATTTAGTAATATATACATCATCTCATGGAAGATGGCCGTCATAGCCCTCTGCTACGTTGCTCCAGCATTCTTTCATAGCCCTCTGGTCGTTTGCTCCGGCATTCTTTGGGCCGAGCCGCATGTCATGACCTTTCAACAGAAGGTTTCCCGCCCCGAAGTCTTCTTTTGGTCTCTCGGCCAACCGTCTTTGGTTGTATCCTGAGAAACCTTCCATAAATGACAGCGTTTGGAAGTGGGAAATCGTCACTAAACATGTTTCATGATCTATTATAGACTTGCAGTTTAGCTATAGATTAACAAGTTTCACTATCTGTCATAGTTGACCTATAGATGAGATTTTAGTGGTGTATGTTAACTGTGGTAGAATAAAACATACCAGAATAACAACTTTCAATATCTTGAAACACAAGTTTCATTATCTTTAACCACAAGTCAATTACATGTCCAAACAACCCATCACAAACAACCTTTCATCCAATCAGCTGCAGCCGTCCATGGTATTTGACATGGTGTTGAACTGTACCTTCTCTGGATAGACATGGGTTCCTTGCTTTTGCAGATCTAGTGGTTAGTTTGACTTCAAACTTTGACCATTTGTTCTGAGGAGCATCCCCTGCTGTTTCAGTTAACACCTCTTCAAGAAACTCGTCTGCAACGTCTCCATCTTCGTCTATCTTTAAGCCACGCGTGTACCATTGCAGACCCTGAAACAGTAAAGCCATAATCGTAACATAAGAGCTTGCAGCGTGGTCATGACGGTGAAAAAAAAGAAGCTTGTAATCATGTAATGTTATAAGAAACAGAATGTTTTAGTCATTTTGTGTTCAACCTGCAAATTTCATTTATCATCCATGCATCTATGATCTGCAGTTGGGTAGCATAATAAACAGGATGAACCCACAAAGAATTTCATTCAAGAACAATCTCGGTTAAAAAGAAAAAAGAAAGGCGCTCCCAAGGTTCTTGTGCAGGGGCGAAGCTTGGTCCGCCAATCACCGGGGGCCGAACTCAATTTTTTCGATCGGTAGTGGCAAATCGGCGGAGGCCGGACTCAACCCAGACTAAATTTACCTACGAAAATCGTAAATTTCCACTAATGCGCCAAAAAACAGGGGGGGAGGGGGGGGGGGGCAGGGCCACCCCTGGCCCTCACATTCCTTTGTCCCTGTTCTTGTGCGCTTATAAAAGCACCCAGGCTTGCGCTTTATACTACAAAAAGCGGGGGTTTACAGAAAGCGTGGACTAGAGGCGCAAAAGGCACACATAAAATCACCACGAGGCACGTTTCATGTCTCAAGACACAAGAGGCGCTCATACTGGATAGTAGTGTGCACCAGAATGTTGCACAGCTGGTGCGCTTACCATACGGGAGGGTTGGTATCCTGCAACTTTTTAGCTTCTTAGCTTGTACATTTTATTACATATTAAACCATATACAGTGCTTGTTTATTATGTACCTTGCAAAAAGCGCGCCTGAGGTCCTAGTGCGCTTAAAAAAGAACACAGGCTTGTACATACTACAAAAACCAAGGGTGTATAGAAAGCAGGCTTGAGGCGCAAAATGCGCACAGAAAATCAGTATGAAGCACATGTCATGTCTCGAAGGCACACAAAAGCCGCACTTTTCATACAGGATGATGTGTACACCATAATGTTGTACATCTATGATAAGGTTTTGTTCTCCAAAATGTTTTTTGAGTTGTACATTATTATTATATATTATTTTACAAGTACTTGCATATGTCAAACTTTAGGATAACCATTTATGTAGCTTATTAATTGATATATGATACTTACTTATGTCTTAACTTTTGGATAAACCAATGCTTAAATACCTATAAAAAGTAATAAAACAAAAAATATATGAATAAACTGCGCCTCACATACGAAAAGCCTCGCTATTGATTACATCCTTACAACCCATTCCTAAACTATCATAGTAACGTTAAGACCTCAAGATCTCCGGATTCAGTTTTTAAACGCCTATATCCGAAAAAAAGAATAGTTTTCACCCGTTATTCTTTTTTTATAAAACATCCAACAAAGCCGAACCACCCGAGTACACCCATAAACAAAAATCCACCCACACCCGCGATCACAGGCAACACTAGTTACCCGGCCCCGTCACTAATTTCTTGGGAAACCCACCGCCCCGTTTACTTTCTATTTCGATCTAATTTCCCTTTTTGACTGTTTTTCTATTAATTAACTACTAATACAACAATTTCCTATAATAGTAATAATAATAATAATAATAATAATAATAATAGTAAAGAGTGGATCAAGAAGATTACTTGAACGCCGCCGTCAGCGGCGGGGCAGGGGAATAAAACGGGTCCGATTGGATGGGGCTTATCAACCGGAACTTGAACAGAAACACTAAAGCCTTTACGAGGAAGATTAGGATCGACGTAATGATGGGTTTCAAGTTCATCTGTTGAATTAGGATTATTGTGTGGGTTAAGATCATTAGTGTCGTCTTCG
This sequence comes from Ambrosia trifida, assembly GCA_028751855.1. Taxonomy (NCBI): domain Eukaryota; kingdom Viridiplantae; phylum Streptophyta; class Magnoliopsida; order Asterales; family Asteraceae; genus Ambrosia; species Ambrosia trifida. The sequence continues at coordinate 22,287,799 of CM054132.1, forward strand.
GAATCTTTGTTGACTTCGTGATTGTGACTGAATCCAAGTAATCCTGTGAACCGTCTGAAGAATCCCATTGGATTGGATTAGATTCGATTGTACAGATGGAGATTAGGGCTTGTGACACATGTAATTATTATTATTATTATTGTGGGTTTTGATGAAGATGGAGGGATATAGGAAATTTGGGGATGCAAATGAGAGATTTTGGGGGAGAAGAAGAGTCAGCAGTGATTGCGTCTGCAAGCACGGTTTATTTTATCACGAGGACTGGGCGCCATCAGAATTGGTTACGGGTACTCGCTATCAGCACGGTAACACTGCCGCCACCCATACTGGTAGTGGTCCCGTGAACCAAAATCTGGTTGTAGTTAACGGGCTAGTACCCGTGAGTTTCTCTCTCCACCTTTTGTCTTTTTCTCTATTTTTATTTTTAGTTGAGTGTTGCTTCCAAAAAATGTTTCAGTGTAGTGATGTGACAGTGCAAGATTGGTAGAAATCAGTAAAATTGAAAAAACCTAGTGGAGCGCCTCATCCCCCTTATTATTTTTAACATAGACTACACGATTAACAAACACAAATACGACTTATTTAACTTTAGAACACTGAATGTTTTATGTTTCAAGAAGGATAATGATGGAGTATAGACTTCTAACTTTAGTTACTTAAAAAGGTGAAATTTCAGGTAAACGTAAAGGGCATAACGTGTAATTTACCCTATTTATTATTTATAAATGAAAAATTACATTTTTTTTTTAACGGCAAATTTCACTTCTTGTGAGACTTGAACCCACGACCTCCCCTTAAGTGTTCCTAGAAATTTTGATTCTACCATTGAGCCACCAACCCCAATGAAAAATTACATAACCCTCAAAATTGTTGTACTTCGTCACCATTAAAATAAAGTAAAAACAAACCAACCTCACATTCCATACCTTGTTACACGATTATGTTGAATTCCTTCACATAGCAGTTGTGTTCTTCCACTATTAGAAAATTATTGTTTGTCCACACTCAATAACAAAAATATGTGGTTTATACCTCTATTTCATACCCGCAAGTAAAAATTATAGCCAAAGTTAGGTTTTGGTTATTAACAAAAATTAATTAAACCGAACTAAAAATCGACAGTCTTACAAAATAAACTGAACTAATTAACCGATTAGTTAATATGATCGATTAATCGATGATTTTGGTTTCGGCTTAGACTAATAACCAAAAGGAACCGGACCATGCACACATTAGAAGCGTTTGTGTACCCCGTCACATCGCACAAGCACCTTGCTAGTTTTATATAAGTTGTTGGATCGTGAACTTAATATGATGTTGTTGATTAATAAACAAATCGTTTTGATTAACAACAGTGAGTCAAACAATAACACTTTTCATCGGAGTAACGAGTAATGTGTTCTCCTTCAACAAGTTACCATAAACTTTATCTTCATCAAAATGTAGTTGTTCTTCAATGGTTATGATTGGTAGCAAGTTACATATAAACAATAACCAGATCTTCAGTACTAAGGCTGGCAGGTGTCAGGTAGACATGGGCAAAACAACCGGTTGGAGGACCCGACCCAATAAAAACCCGGAAAACCGGTTAGGCAAAAACCGCTTTTTTTTCAAACCGGTCTCAAACCGACCCACATAGTCGGTTTTGTATAGGTTTGGGTGTTTGGATCTTAGACCGGGTGGGAAATCGATTGGGAAAAAAAACCGGTCTGGAAGCGATTTAAAAACCGGTTGGATCAAAAACCCGGTTTAAAAACCGGTTCTCAACCCGGTTTAAAAGCCGGTTTCTGACTGTTGGGTAACGGCCATATAGCCGTTGGGGGAGCCAAAGTAGCTGTTTTTTTGTCTTTTTTTTTTTTTTTTTTTTTTTTTTTGCATTTTTACCCACAATCATAGTATAAATACCCCCTTGTAGTTTAGGATCAATCACACCATCAAAACACACTCAAAAACAATATCTAATCTTGCATTCTTCATTTATTTTCCCACAAAACACTCTCGATTCTCTAAAAAAAATGGCATCTTCTCAACATCAAACTCCTCAAAGTCAAACCGGTTCTATCCAACTTGGTGCTTCTTCATCCCAAGCCACGGTTGTTAAGGTGGTTCAAACGAAACGAAACCCCAATGTTTGGAAACACTTTGATTTATGTGTTATGAGTAGCGGTCCAAACAAGGCGAGATGCAAATATTGTTCAACTTTGCTTAAACATGATGCTAACTCGATCTTGAAAGACCATGTGGAAAAACCGTATTGTAAAGTTTTGAAAGAACAAAAAAATCTCAAGGTGGAGCCTCGATCACACAAGAAGGGGACTTGTTTGTGTACAACTTGAAAGCGGTTCGCGAAGAAATGGGGAATTTTGTTATACAAGAAGCCTTGCCTTTCAATCATTTTGACAACCCACATTTGATGAGGCTTATTCAACGAACACTTCAACCAAGATACACACATGTAAGTCGTGCTACCCTTAGACGTGATTGTTTAAAAAGATGGAAATAAGCAAAAAATGAATTAATTAATTATTTTGAAAATTTACAAACCGGTGTTAACTTAACAAGTGATGTTTGGTCCGCACCGCACGGTTCACCCGACTATTATATTTGTGTAACGGCCCATTGGATTGAACCGTCTTCTTGGCAAATGATGAAACGAACAATTGTGTTTCGATTGTTTGATTACCCTCACATCGGTGCAAATATTTTCTATATGATTGACAAAGTTATTCAAATGTTTAAGTTAGAAAACAAGATTTTATCAATATCGTTTGATAACGCGTCGAATAATATCGCGGCTATCACACAATTTAAATTAAAATACCAACCTATTTGTGAAGGGTTTTTTATCATAGTCGTTGTGTCGCACACATAATCAATTTGGCCGTTCAAGATGATCTAAAATGTATTGAAACACAAAGAGATGGTTTTCGAATAATGTTACACGATATATATAGAAACAATCAAAGACATGCTAAATATATGAAATTTTGCAAAAGTGTGAATGCCATTTGTTTGGGTCCAAATTGGGATTGTCCAACAAGATTGAGTTCCACTTGTAACATGTTCGAAAAACACGTTTTTCAAAAAGGAAGTTTAATTGCATATCATGATATTTTGGTGAGTCGGGGAAAAACGACACCATACCATCCTTCGCATTGGAATGTTATTGAAGTTGTTTCCGAAATGCTACAAGTTTTCAAAGCATCAACCACCGCTTTGTCAGAAGTTTATTATCCCACAAGTTGTATAACACTTCACAAATTATATAACATGACTAGAAAATTAGGCAAAATGGAATATAGAGGTAGCCCATACAAAGATATGGCGGCAACTATGAAAGAAAAATTTAGAAATTATTTTTCGGAATTACCGTCGGTTTTTACTTGTGCCCCCGCTTTAAACCCACGTTACAATATGGGGGAGGGGGGTAGAAAATATAATTGAAAAAAATTGCAACGAATTGGACTTGAACACGGTAAAAGAACCATATTTTTCACCAGGTATGGTAGGAAGATTTAACAAACATCTCACGGATATGTATGATGTTTATTTTGAACGTTATGGTCAAATGTCGTCCATTCAAATGCAAATGAGACAAGCTTCTCAAAATGTACTTGATACGGACATAGATTTATACAATGATTTGTTGGACACATCTAATAAACGTGCACGAGGTAACGCTCCTAGTAGCGAACTTGGGATGTATAGTGCCGAAAACTATTTAAAAGGTTTGACTCCCGAAAAATTTAAAATTTTTGATGTGTTTGCTTGGTGGAAAAGTAAGGAAGATCAATTTCCAGTCTTAGCCGCCATCACCCGAGATTTACTAACCGTCTAAGCTTCCACGGTAGCTTCGGAATCCGCTTTCTCTATTAGTGGCAGGGTCATTTCGATACGTAGGACGCGACTAAATCCACCTTTGGTAGAGATGGCAATTTGCTTGAAGGATTATTTGGATGCGGCGGAGAGGGTGCAAAACATACGCTCACTTGAGGGAAAACTTGAATATGAAGGCGAAGTGTACGAGGACGAGGTCAACACAGACTTAACTGAACCAATGACCGAATATGAAGCCGAAATGGATGAATGGATAAGAAGCAACTTCGGTTCAGGTGAAGATTAGACTATGTTTGAAGATTTATTTCGTTTAAGACTGTGTTTTTTAAGATTTAAGATTATGTTTTCTGTTATGTTTCGATGTTATCTTCGAATTCCTTTTAGTTTCGATGTTTTTTTTCGTGGTTTTGAATCAATGAAATCATATTTTTAAGTTACATTGCGTTGGTAATAATTTGTTTTGTTCAAAATGCTAAAAAAAAAAATTTAACAGAAAACAACAGCAAAACAACCCAAAAACCGTTTTTCCCAGTTTTTTTAAACCCGGTTCCAATCGGTTGGGGTTAATGGTGGTATTCGACTACTAAAACCGGTTTGGGAACCAGACTGGTTTCCCTAAAAAACCGGTTTGGGAAAAAAAAAACCCGGTTTGTACATGTCTAGTGTTAGGTGTGAGTTCGGTGAAGGCACCGGGGAGCCTAGGTGGCACCCCCGTGACGGGGAATACCCCCCCCCCCCCTCAAAGTTCGGTGCAAACGGTAACTTATCCCCGATTTCACCGATGCTTATATATTGTATTTTAATGTAGAAAGAGGAAGAGAAGGGGAAGGGAAACACCACCCCTTAATGTGTGTTCTTAATACAATTGCTATCAACATTAACTTACTATTTGTAGTTTGTTCTTAACCCATCATTATCATCATTTTTATTGTCATTAATTCTTTCTATCATAACCAAATTAGTTTTCAGCATCTCCTTTTAGATTGTCAACATCAACCGGTTAGCGATTAAGACTTTTTCAGCAATAGGAACTATTCATAATTCTATCAGTAGTTTTGTAACATCGGTTGTTGTGGATAATGTTCTTAACATAAATCCGCAACAACTTCTAACGCCAGTTAGTGTTATAAATCAAAATGTTGTAACCAACCCTATTTCTTAAATGTTAAAAGTACATATAAATTCACAACCGTTCAAAAAAAAAACATATAAATTCACAAGATACCATATAATGATTGTATAATTAAGGCAACATTCTTTATGTTATTGTTTTAACTATACTCAATCTACATCGATGTTTATGTGGTGACTCATGACTCTAAATGGGTATATTGAAGTCAATTGTGAAAAGCGATGAAATTTAAAAGAACTATCATTGTATGGAAAACTTGTTAAATTTGTATAAAAAGTATGAAATGAAATAATAAAAGATTATTTTTTTACCACCTTTATTAGAAGAATTTAAAAATCACCAATGCTAAGTTTGATGATTCTTAATTAGAATCATTTTTTTTTTTTTTTTTTGAATTTAAACATAATTTCCATTTCAACAAAAGAGGCAAATTACATAAGAATAGCAGGTAGGCGGACAACAAGCTGCGCCGCCACCCCCTTCTGGATAGAGAACCCTAATCTAGAGAAAACAAATCATCGCCCCTGGGGAGTCGAGAAGTTGCTGTGGACCACCCGCTGGACTCTCGTCAGAAATCTGATCGCTTCCGGGGCCAATGAGCCAAAAGTGTCAAAGGCTAAAGGGACAAAAACATGTTGGTTATCCTCACACGCTTTAGCATGCTTTGCCACCTTGTTCGACTCTGCTCTAATTACCGCTTGCCCTGCCACGAACCCACTATCCCTGAATCCCGCTAAAGGAGACACACCCGTAAGGTCCACGCATGCGTGTTTCCCACCTTCCCTGTCACACCCTCAAATTCCACGTGCGGGGTTTTACCGCGAGGCGCGTGACACACCAGGATCCCAGTCAACGATCACAACAAACATACAACAAACATGCATTCAAGATTATATTTAAAACCAAAATATAATGCTTTGAGCTGTAAACCAGCAGCGGAAGCATTCTTGTTTACAACCAAAAGACATATCATTGTTTACAAGGACATTGTTTAATATGTTTCAAAATAATAGACGCCGTGCATGACTCCGTGCGCCTAATCCCTTAACTGCTACCTTAGCGTCCCGAGAAAACATGCCAAAAAAAATGTCAACATATAATGCTGGTGAGTTCACAGGTTTTCTTTCATAAAGGTGTTGTTATAAGTTCGGTAAGATCATTTCCCGTTACTACTATGTTATGAGAACGTTAGCTAGACGTTAAGTGTTGCTACTACTGCGGTTGGGAATCCATTACTAAACCGGTATAAGTGTTGAAGCCAGCCCAGACGGACGGGATTACCGATGCCTCGGTAACCCCCAAAGTATTAGAGACAATATGCACCCGCCCGGCTCCCAGCCGTCGGGTGGGGTTTGTAAGGCCCAATAGATCTATCCACATTTCCCCCGTTGTGCATCCCCGCACATTCATGGTTCCCCCTGGGACTTTCTGTAAAAGCCGCATAGTACGTAAAGTAACCATAGTATAACATGATCTATGATGAGTAATCAAATAAGTAGCATGTCTCTCCCCCGAAAGTAAAACGGTAAAAGTGGGGCTGTGACACTCACCTTGGTTTGCGTTACTTGAAAACAGTTAAGTAGTTATGTTATGATAGTCCCAAATAGCGGCGACCTATCATAAGATGTGTATAAGTATTGGACTAATAACCCGCAGGCTAACTAGTCCCCGTATGTCCAGACCGTGACCATAAACGTTTGAAAACACCTTTAACTGTTAAACCGACCGTGCCAGACAAGACCCGACATCCCATTGGTGACCCGACATCCCACGTGTTAGATAAATGCAAGACATCATGCAACATATGCAATTAAACACTTAGCACGCGCAATAATTCACCTAGTCTAGCATAACATCCGTTTAACGTATAATCAGGTCCGAATACGTCTTACTAAGTCATTGGGTGTATCCCGGGGTTCCTATCATGTTCCTAGGTGTTAAATCATGTTCCGGGATGTCAAAACGCGTTTACGGCAGCAGCACACGCGATTAGGAAACCTTCATGCGATTAGGAAAAGTCAACTAGTGAGTAGGAGGGAAGGTATAGGCGAGTAGGCTCTACTCGCATGAAGCTATAGGCGAGTAGGCTCCTACTCGCATGAAGCTTCAGGCGAGTAGGGCCCTATTCGCCTGATGCTCTGCTGTTGCGCGTTTTCGCGCGTTAAACCCTCCAAATCAGATCCGAAACATGTAAAAACACCCAATATCAAAACTAAACTATTAACCAACCCTTTTCAAGCAAAAACCCCCAATTTACCTCTGCTCTAACGGGCTCGGTGCGATTATTTCCAAAAATGGCAAAGTACTAGGTTTCACCAACCAACCTTATCTTTCCTTAAATGGAAACAATCAGGTTTCATCTCCTACAAGTTGCAATTCATCATTCCTATGTTATATCATCATCCTAACATGATTTCTAACCACAATCAAGCAATGAATCACATCATACATCCTATTTTCAAGAATTACCCAAATGGGTCAAAATGCATACTTGCACCTAAACATCATATCAAGGGCTTAAACTCATAGATAATCATCCTAACACCACCTACATATCAGAAGTACAACAAATTCATGGAAACATTCATGTTATAATTACCAACAATCATCATATGCACAAATACTTCACATATAGCAAGTATCATGGTGTAGACTTGTTTTAGAACTCTTTTCAAAGGGTTTTAAAGACATAAACTTAACAAAACAAGGTCTGGACTTTTGGGGAATCAAAACAACAACTTTACAAAGGTGTAGGATGAAGAACACACCTTGGATTTTATCAAAGAAGGGTGTATAAGCTTGGTGATGGTGTGTTTTGAAGCAAAGCAAGCTCCAGAGGTGTTTCAAGGTGTGTGGGAGGCTTAGGGTCAGTTAGGGTTGCACAAATGGTGTTTAGGGAGTTAAGGGTTCTACTTATAGGTGTTTTGACCCGAGTTCAGCATCACAGGCGAGTAGGATTCCAGATCAGGCGAGTAGGGACCCTACTCGCCTCTGTTCATGCGAGTAGGCCTCCTACTCGCCCCAAGCCTCTTGTAATCGCCCCAGTACACGCGATTAGGGGTCCCCCAGGCTCCTAATCGCCTATAATGTGCTGGAATGGGTTTTTGGCGCGTTAAACACTATTTTAACATATATAAACACGTATTCGCATACCGATAAGTCACATAATGATTCCAAACATATAATGCATGATAACTAACACGTTTACATCCGTTCACCAATTCCCGGGACTCGAGACTCGTGTGTGCATTAAACCCGGCGATTCCACGAATCGCCGATCCTTGTACCCATAGTTATGGACCGACTCCCGATGACCCCGCGGATCATCATAACGACTCCCGATGATTCCCAGAATCATCATACCGACTCGACTGACCTCGTTAAGGACGTAATATGCATGACTCGCTAAGGTAGACTTACTAGTTTAGTCAACGTTACTAACCTGAGTTTGCCGGGTGTCACATCATCCCCCTGTTGAAAGAATTTTCGTCCCGAAAATTGCCCAAGGCCAAAAAGGAAGAGACGAAAGAGAAGAAAAATTTTCCGGTTGCCACATCATCCCCCTGTTGAAAGGAATCTCGACCCGAGATTCATTCAGCTTCAGCAGAGACATGTCTTGATTCGAACGCGCGCTTAGGAAATAAGTGGGGATACTTAGCCTTCATTTGATCTTCTCGTTCCCACGTGAACTCCGGTCCACGATCAGAGTTCCAACGGACTTTAACAATGCGGATTTTACTCCGGCGAAGGCTACGGATTTTATAGTCAAGGATTTCAACCGGTTCCTCTACGATACGCAGAGGATCATCCACTTTGATCTCTTCGAGAGGAACAACCAAGGATTCATCCGCCAGACACTTCTTCAGATTAGAAACATGGAAGACATTATGAACATTACTGAGCTCAGCCGGCAGATCAAGCCTGTATGCTACCGGTCCAATCCGTTCCAGGATTGCGAACGGTCCCACATACCGAGGATTCAATTTGCCCCGTTTCCCAAAACGTATAACGCCCTTCCACGGAGATACCTTCAACAAAACCCTGTCGCCAACCTCAAACTCCAAAGGCTTGCGACGACGATCGGCATAGCTCTTTTGACGATCCCGAGCTGCTGCCATGCGGTTACGGATTTGTACGATCTTTTCGGAAGTCTCGTACACAAGTTCCGGGCCGGTGAGTTGACTCTCACCCACCTCGGCCCAACAAAGAGGAGACCGGCATTTCCGCCCGTAAAGAGCCTCGAACGGAGCTGCCTTGATGCTAGAATGGTAACTGTTGTTGTAGGAGAATTCCACCAACGGTAAATGACTCTCCCACCCCTTGCCAAAATCGATCACACATGCCCGAAGCATGTCTTCTAGCGTTTGGATTGTCCGCTCACTTTGACCGTCAGTTTGCGGATGATACGCTGTGCTCATGTCCAACTGAGTACCCAGAGCCTTATGCAAAGACTTCCAGAAGTTAGAGGCGAACCGAGGATCACGATCAGAAATAATAGAGACAGGCACCCCGTGCCGAGAGACCACTTCCTTGAGATATAACCGTGCCAGACGCTCGAGACCATCGGTCTCCTTGATAGCGAGGAAGTGCGCAGACTTTGTCAACCTATCGACAATTACCCAGATCATGTCGCAACCACTGGGCGATTTCGGGAGTTTGGTCACAAAGTCCATCGTAATCCGCTCCCATTTCCACTCGGGGATTTCAGGCTGTTGCAGAAGGCCGGATGGCTTTTGATACTCAACCTTGACCTTGGCACAGGTCAAGCACTTGCTCACGTACGAGGCCACGTCCGCCTTCATGTTCGGCCACCAATAAAGTATCTTTAGGTCTTGATACATTTTATCGGAGCCAGGGTGAATAGAGTACCGGGACTTGTGAGCTTCATCAAGAACGAGCTCCCGCAAGCCCCCAAATAAAGGAACCCAAATACGTTCAGCGAAATAGTGTAACCCGTCGGACCTAAGCTCAAGGTGGTTATCAGCACCATGCATGGTTTCAGCCTTAAGGTTTTCTTCCTTCAAAGCTTCTTGCTGCGCTGAACGGATTCGATCAGGTAAGCCGGAATGGATAGTGAGCTGAAGAGCTCGAACACGACGAGGTTTAGCCGTTTCCTTCCTGCTCAAGGCGTCTGCGACTACATTCGCCTTGCCAGGATGGTATTTGATAGCGCACTCGTAATCATTAAGAAGCTCGACCCAACGACGCTGTCTTATATTCAACACCTTCTGATCAAAGATATGCTGGAGGCTCTTGTGATCGGTGTAAATAGTGCATTTGGTACCGTACAAGTAATGCCTCCAAATCTTTAAAGCAAAGACCACCGCACCCAACTCCAGATCATGGGTGGGGTAGTTTTTCTCATGAACTTTAAGCTGACGAGAAGCATAGGCTATGACCTTCTCGCGCTGCATCAGTACACAACCAAGACCCCGGATAGAAGCGTCACAATAAACCACAAAATCGTCCGTACCCTCAGGCAAGGACAAGATAGGAGTAGAACAGAGTTTAGCCTTTAACAACTGGAAGGCCCACTCCTGCGAATCACCCCAGTCGAACTTTCTGTCCTTCTGGGTAAGCGAGGTGAGGGGTTGAGCGATCTTCGAAAATCCCTCGATAAAATGACGGTAATAACCTGCAAGGCCTAGGAATTGCCGCACCTCAGATGGCGTCTTTGGTGCTTCCCAGTCTTTAATGGCTTCAATCTTAGCTGGGTCAACGTGAATTCCTTTCTCATTAACAACATGACCAAGGAATTGGACTTCACGCAACCAGAAGCTACACTTAGAAAACTTAGCGTACAGTTGTTCCCGCCTCAGAAGTTCCAAAACAAGACGTAGGTGTTCCTGGTGGTCCACCTCGTTCTTGGAATAGACTAGAATATCATCGATGAAGACAATCACGAACTTATCAAGATAAGGCTTACAAACACGGTTCATCAGATCCATAAAGATGGCAGGTGCGTTGGTGAGACCAAAAGGCATGACCAGGAATTCAAAATGGCCATAGCGAGTTCGAAAGGCGGTCTTCGGAATGTCAGCTTCTTGAACCCTCAACTGATGGTACCCCGACCTCAAATCGATCTTCGAATAGAAACTAGAACTGTGACATCCGTCACTTTTCTTTATTTTTGTAATAATAATGATAATAATAATAATAATAATAATAAAAATATATATATATATATATATTAGAGTTGGTTTTGGACATTACACTAACCATCCACCCTAAAACAACCCAACTTACAAACCCAAACCCAACCACCTTGTGTCTTGTTATGAGCCCAATTTTCATTGAAGCCCAAACCCCCAAGAGCCCAATCTGAGCCCACCTCTCCATGCCTCCCTATCTGTTAAACAAAGAAAAAAAAAATAAATATGATCCTGCCGGGACTCGAACCCGGGCAGGTATCACCACACACAAACACGCGTACCACCTGAGCTACATTCCTTTTGTGATTTAAACTCAACCCATAAAATATTTAACACCATCTTAACTCCTGTCTGTTCCCTCTTTCCTTTCCTGTTACGCGAGACAACAGCAGCAACACACCACAATACTTGATTCTTGGACGCGGTTTGACCTTAATATGGCATGATTTCGGGATGTCCGGCCTTGTCGAGTCAAACCCACGTATAAACACTCATTAATTTGCATCAATTAAAACTAAATTAACGAAACCTATTCAATTCGTGGTCAAAGCTTACCAAATCAACAACCGGACCCTTACCCTATAAATTGAACTCTCTGCGAAGCATTACAACTCGCCATTAATCTCTTCTCAACCTCCAATTCTCTCTATTTCACACTGATTATTACTATCAAGCTCGTCGTTGACTTTTTGCTTTGACCCGACGTTTACAATCAATTCGTCACTGTAAGTTTAATTATTTTGGTGGGTTATGTTCATCGACATCCACACATCAATAGCCCTATGATTAATTAGGCTATTGATGTGTGAATCCATGTATTGCAGAATCTAGGGTTCGAAGTTATAGAATTGGGGATAAACTGATTCTCGCGTGTGTTTATAATTATTTTAGAACTGGATTCATCACAACCACAGGCCTAGGCCAAGTGGTTGTGATGGTTGCTTGTAGCCGGGACCACCAGGGTTCGAGACCCGGCATGGACACCCCCTTTTTCCTGAATTCATTTCTTTTTTAAAATCCATTTACATATATATATACATTTAAACTTGTAAATTCATTTTTAAATACCAAAACTATTTTATAAATTCTAAAAAATTATATTTGTTTAATCTGAGATAAAAGTTTTATTTACAATTTTTATTTTTCAGAAATTCATTTATTTAATATTTATAATAATTAAATCATTTTTATACTATTATATTTATAAAAATCCATTTTTATATCAAAACAATTTTATTAAATTCTCCAAAATTTATCCTGACTTTTTATAAAGATAAACTTTACTGAAATAATTTTTAATTCAGTAAAATCATTTATTTAATATTTTTAATCAATTTTTGTTAGATTTAATCATAATTAAATCATAATAAATCCAATTTTCATCATTTTTGCACCAAAATTTTATACAAATTATTTTTAATCATTTAGAACAGAAATAAGATTTTTAAAAACAATAATTCTGTAATTTTAGTATTTTTGAATATTAAAGTTAAAATTTGACAAATTGTAATAAATAGATTTAAAAATCTATTTTAAAGGAAAAAATTTTATAAAAATTATTTTTATACTTTAAACACATTCTTGTAACCATCTTAAGTATAAATTTCATAAAAAGATTTTTAGTTATTTATTTACTAAATTTCTCTCAATTGGCGAATATTTTTAATATTAATCAAACGAGCAATTATCCCCAATTCGAAGCCCTAGAAATACATGTATCCTAGAGTTATTTCCCTTACACATTATCAATTACTTTAGGTTAATCATTTGGGAGTAATCTCAATTCATATTTCGTTGTCCAAGTTCAAATTCAAGTGATTACGTGAACTGTGAGTACTTCCTATCCCCTTTTTGCTTTTATTCATTTTTGGGGTGTTACATGTACACTATTACAAATTGCAAATACAAGTTTACATTTTCAAAATACAATTCTAGTACTATGTGCATTGCTTACAACGTGCTTTATGCTTAGACAATACATGTGGATTACATTTGTACTTAGTGAAATCATTAACATGGTACAAGCCGACCTTAACATTGGATAGCGCTATTTGGATTGACAACCCGCCTAGATTGATTCTCCCCCTTTTTCATCGGAGAATCCGTGGCCAGTGTTAAGTTATCATCCATTTATTGGTTGAGTACACTACAGTTCATACAGTACATTATACAGTCACAGGGTTGATTTCGCTCATTTGTATGATACATAGTTTACATATTTGCACTGTAACTTGCACTTGAATTGTATAACTTTTTAACCTACTATATATATCAAATCTAGGAATGCTCACCAACATTTCATATGTTGACCAAACCTATTTTTGTACATGTTTCAGGTGCAGTTTGATCTAGTGCTTTAGCAAGAGACATTTAGTGTTCTATTTCAATTCAGTTATTTCAATATTTACATTTCATTTAGACAATGTAATTTCCATTTTCATGTAAGACAATTTTGATTATTCAATAATATTTACATTTTAGTACCATGAGCTTTTGAACAATCGTCACTACGTGGCACCTCGATGATTCCGCCATCGGTTGGGGTGTTACAAGAACCCTGAAGCTGGTCAAATAAGTCATCGATGCGAGGAAGAGGATAGCGATTCTTGATGGTAACCTTATTCAACTCCCGGTAGTCGATACACATCCGTAAGCTTCCGTCCTTCTTCTTGACGAACAAAATAGGGGCTCCCCACGGGGACGAACTAGGTCGAATGAAACCCTTCTCTAACAACTCCTGCAACTGGTTCGATAATTCCTGCATCTCGGGAGGTGCAAGACGATAAGGGGCACGGGCAATAGGGGCCGCACCCGGAGCAAGTTCAATACCAAATTCGACCTGGCGATAAGGCGGAAGACCAGGTAAGTCTTCGGGAAATACATCGGGAAAGTCGCGGACAACAGGAATATCTTCAATCTTCTTCTCTTCTTCAGACGAAACCGAAACAAGTGCCAGAATGGCAGAATACCCCTTCCGAAGATACTTATAGGCTTTCATACACGAAATGATACTCAATGGGACCCCGCTCTTCTCACCGTGCACCAACAGAATTTCTCCATCAGGGAGAGGAAGTCGAATGACTTTATCAAAACAAACGATCTCAGCATGATACAGAGACAACCAATCCATACCCACGACAACATCGAAACTACCCAAGGACACCGGCATAAGATCAATAGGGAAGGAATAACCCGACAACTCAAGGTGACACTCCCTAAGGACGTGCGTCGCCTCGACTTTCTTACCATCAGCCAATTCTATCAAGTACTTAGCCTCTAAAGGTGTAGGTACCCTATCAAGCAATTGACTAAACCCAAGAGATATAAAACTCTTATCGGCACCAGAATCGAATAAAACCGTAGCATAGCGATTATCGAGGAGAAACGTACTAGTAACAGTGTCGGGATCCTGTCGAGCACCACTTGAACCGATCACGAAGGCGCGAGCATTCCTGCCTCCGCCCCCATTGTTTCCATTGCCCGACCCATTCTTCCCGGCTTCACCCTGTTTCAACTTGGGGCAGTTACGCTTGTAGTGACCAAGCTCACCACAGTTATAGCACCCTTGTTTCCCCTGATTTCCCTGAGGGGCAGCGACTTGAGGGGCTGGGGCTGGTGTGACCGACGGGTTTCGGTTCCCCAAAGGGTTGGACCTACAATCTTTAGCTTGGTGCCCAACCTTATGGCACCGACGGCAACGGTCCTTATCATCGCAAGAACCGGTGTGATGATAGTTGCATCGATCACACTTTGGTAACTTCCCAGCATAAACCCCCGGTTGTCGTTCAGACGACGATCCCCCAGTATCAGTCTTCTTCACCTGCTGAGGCTGAGCCGAGCTCGAGCCTTTCCCCATAGTTTCCCACTTCCGCTTGTTACTATCGGAAGTCTTCACAGCAGCGCCTCGAGGAGGCAAGACCCCTTCAGTCACCTTCATGTTGGTCAGCCTGTGGGCCGACCGAACCACCTCAGAATAAACAGTGAGGTTACCCGCAGCAACTAACCCGGCAATCTCCGGTACCAACCCAGCAACATAATGCTCAATCCTTCGGTATTCGGGTGCGTGCAGATCGGGGCACAACACCGCCAACTCATTGTGCCTAGCAGTATAAGCTTCAATCTCAGAACCCACCATCTTATGATTCCAGACTTCATGCTCAAGCTTCTGGATTTCATCCCTCGGGCAATACTCATTTTTCAGCAACTGAATGAATTCTGCCCAGGGCATAGCGTGGGCTTCCCCAATGCCCATAGTCTGGGTGGTGGAGTTCCACCAAGTCAAAGCTTGACCCTCCAGGGTCGCAGAAGCATATTTCACCCGGTCGCCTTCCGGGCAGCTGCACATCGAGAAAACAGATTCGATTTTCTCCAACCATCGGAGCAGTCCCACTGCCCCCTCAGTGCC
Source organism: Ambrosia trifida (assembly GCA_028751855.1). NCBI lineage: Eukaryota > Viridiplantae > Streptophyta > Magnoliopsida > Asterales > Asteraceae > Ambrosia > Ambrosia trifida. The sequence continues at coordinate 22,303,325 of CM054132.1, forward strand.
GCTAAAGTTGTGGGGCTTACAATCCATAAACTTTTTGTAAGAACACTGGGATGGAGGAGGATTGACAGCACCACCTGGAACAGACACGTGGGTGAGAATCAAGATAAGGTAAAGTACCCTAGAACAAGGTAGAATAGGTAAGGATCGACGTACCACCCATAGCATTATGAGCGGCTTGGAATGCAGCCAGAGCAATATTCACGTGCTGCTGCATTAAGTTATCCAATTCGGCTTGGGTCATATTAATATTCCCGCGGCCACCGCCGCCACCACGGCCGCCAGCACGACCGCCAGCACGGCCGCCTCTGCGACCTCCACGAGCTCCCGACATCTTCTGTCACAACATGAAACAAAAGATTTAGGCTCGCCCGTGGTATAACCCATTAGGAATTTCAAGAAACTAGACAGAGCCCAGCTCGGGTCCATCCGTTCAAGCCCAAAGTCCGCCAGGGATCCCATGCGTCACAGTTTATGATCTCGTGTGCACCCGACATGATAAACTGTTCCACATGGTCCTCCAGGCGCGCTTTAAGTTTGAAGTTCAAGTCACCGAACACTAGCGCCCAATCATGGTATTATCATAAGTATAAGTACAAGATAGTATGCATAAGAACGGGCGTGTTCATTAGGTCATAGAAGGGAGATGTCCAAATCTCTGGACAGATCTCAAGAGTACGCCGAAGCTACCCCAATGTATACCGCCGTCAAGAAAGTTCAATAGTATATCGTTCGCCGCCGAATCATAGTAATGAGGAATCAAGAAATAGAATGATAAAGAGCAAACAGGTGATGTAGCGTAGAAGACAATGACATCGACACCCCGACAAGTCATATTGTTACCCGCTTGCTAAGACTCGACTAATTGTGACCGTCTAGTGTGTGCGACTCAGTTATAGACTAGACTCTACATGCAGTCTTAGTTCACTATAACCGTTGGCTCTGATACCAATCTGTCACACCCTCAAATTCCACGTGCGGGGTTTTACCGCGAGGCGCGTGACACACCAGGATCCCAGTCAACGATCACAACAAACATACAACAAACATGCATTCAAGATTATATTTAAAACCAAAATATAATGCTTTGAGCTGTAAACCAGCAGCGGAAGCATTCTTGTTTACAACCAAAAGACATATCATTGTTTACAAGGACATTGTTTAATATGTTTCAAAATAATAGACGCCGTGCATGACTCCGTGCGCCTAATCCCTTAACTGCTACCTTAGCGTCCTGAGAAAACATGCCAAAAAAAATGTCAACATATAATGCTGGTGAGTTCACAGGTTTTCTTTCATAAAGGTGTTGTTATAAGTTCGGTAAGATCATTTCCCGTTACTACTATGTTATGAGAACGTTAGCTAGACGTTAAGTGTTGCTACTACTGCGGTTGGGAATCCATTACTAAACCGGTATAAGTGTTGAAGCCAGCCCAGACGGACGGGATTACCGATGCCTCGGTAACCCCCAAAGTATTAGAGACAATATGCACCCGCCCGGCTCCCAGCCGTCGGGTGGGGTTTGTAAGGCCCAATAGATCTATCCACATTTCCCCCGTTGTGCATCCCCGCACATTCATGGTTCCCCCTGAGACTTTCTGTAAAAGCCGCATAGTACGTAAAGTAACCATAGTATAACATGATCTATGATGAGTAATCAAATAAGTAGCATGTCTCTCCCCCGAAAGTAAAACGGTAAAAGTGGGGCTGTGACACTCACCTTGGTTTGCGTTACTTGAAAACAGTTAAGTAGTTATGTTATGATAGTCCCAAATAGCGGCGACCTATCATAAGATGTGTATAAGTATTGGACTAATAACCCGCAGGCTAACTAGTCCCCGTATGTCCAGACCGTGACCATAAACGTTTGAAAACACCTTTAACTGTTAAACCGACCGTGCCAGACAAGACCCGACATCCCATTGGTGACCCGACATCCCACGTGTTAGATAAATGCAAGACATCATGCAACATATGCAATTAAACACTTAGCACGCGCAATAATTCACCTAGTCTAGCATAACATCCGTTTAACGTATAATCAGGTCCGAATACGTCTTACTAAGTCATTGGGTGTATCCCGGGGTTCCTATCATGTTCCTAGGTGTTAAATCATGTTCCGGGATGTCAAAACGCGTTTACGGCAGCAGCACACGCGATTAGGAAACCTTCATGCGATTAGGAAAAGTCAACTAGTGAGTAGGAGGGAGGGTATAGGCGAGTAGGCTCTACTCGCATGAAGCTATAGGCGAGTAGGCTCCTACTCGCATGAAGCTTCAGGCGAGTAGGGCCCTATTCGCCTGATGCTCTGCTGTTGCGCGTTTTCGCGCGTTAAACCCTCCAAATCAGATCCGAAACATGTAAAAACACCCAATATCAAAACTAAACTATTAACCAACCCTTTTCAAGCAAAAACCCCCAATTTACCTCTGCTCTAACGGGCTCGGTGCGATTATTTCCAAAAATGGCAAAGTACTAGGTTTCACCAACCAACCTTATCTTTCCTTAAATGGAAACAATCAGGTTTCATCTCCTACAAGTTGCAATTCATCATTCCTATGTTATATCATCATCCTAACATGATTTCTAACCACAATCAAGCAATGAATCACATCATACATCCTATTTTCAAGAATTACCCAAATGGGTCAAAATGCATACTTGCACCTAAACATCATATCAAGGGCTTAAACTCATAGATAATCATCCTAACACCACCTACATATCAGAAGTACAACAAATTCATGGAAACATTCATGTTATAATTACCAACAATCATCATATGCACAAATACTTCACATATAGCAAGTATCATGGTGTAGACTTGTTTTAGAACTCTTTTCAAAGGGTTTTAAAGACATAAACTTAACAAAACAAGGTCTGGACTTTTGGGGAATCAAAACAACAACTTTACAAAGGTGTAGGATGAAGAACACACCTTGGATTTTATCAAAGAAGGGTGTATAAGCTTGGTGATGGTGTGTTTTGAAGCAAAGCAAGCTCCAGAGGTGTTTCAAGGTGTGTGGGAGGCTTAGGGTCAGTTAGGGTTGCACAAATGGTGTTTAGGGAGTTAAGGGTTCTATTTATAGGTGTTTTGACCCGAGTTCAGCATCACAGGCGAGTAGGATTCCAGATCAGGCGAGTAGGGACCCTACTCGCCTCTGTTCATGCGAGTAGGCCTCCTACTCGCCCCAAGCCTCTTGTAATCGCCCCAGTACACGCGATTAGGGGTCCCCCAGGCTCCTAATCGCCTATAATGTGCTGGAATGGGTTTTTGGCGCGTTAAACACTATTTTAACATATATAAACACGTATTCGCATACCGATAAGTCACATAATGATTCCAAACATATAATGCATGATAACTAACACGTTTACATCCGTTCACCAATTCCCGGGACTCGAGACTCGTGTGTGCATTAAACCCGGCGATTCCACGAATCGCCGATCCTTGTACCCATAGTTATGGACCGACTCCCGATGACCCCGCGGATCATCATAACGACTCCCGATGATTCCCAGAATCATCATACCGACTCGACTGACCTCGTTAAGGACGTAATATGCATGACTCGCTAAGGTAGACTTACTAGTTTAGTCAACGTTACTAACCTGAGTTTGCCGGGTGTCACATTCCCAGCCAAACACTAGCAGGTCAGTCGGACGTAAGGTGGACCTCCCTTCTGCCGGGTCTGTTAGAAAATTAACTGGGGCCTCTTTCTTGGCCGAGATCCCTGCTCGTCTAAGAATATCCATTAAAACGTCCCGAACGAAATCGTGCCTGTACTTAAACCCCGGTAACTCTCTACAATGGAGGGCATGCTCCCCATATTTATCCAAACACGCTTTACGGCAGACCGGACATGTTTCGTCATCGGGAAAAATGGGAATCATCAAACGATATTTAAGGATTGCTCTATATTCCACGGCTGACATCCGTTGCCCCAGTCCTTCGATAGGGATAACTGTTAGGAAGTCTTGGGCGTGGGGCCTCTGTAAGCATTCCATGACGGCTTTCTGGCGTGGGGTCAAGCAAAAATCTTCCCTCAGACTTCGTGCGATTCGACAATAAAGAGCATTCGCCAAGGTTTTCTGTGGCTTTTTGGGGGCGGTGTCTTTATTGGAGAAACCGCCAAGATCAAAGTCAGGGAGATTTTCATGCATGCGTTCCAAAGCGCAAACATAATCCGGATCCGTATTATCAACCCCGCTGTTACGTAAAATATGGTCTTGCAACCCCCAGGATTGAGATCTGGACGCCACAAATGCATAAGTGGCTACATCCCGGGCCGAGAAAAGGCCCAACTCACCATGCCGCATCGGTAAGGTTGCGACCCGCCACTGAAGGTCCCCAAAATATCCCCCCCCCCCCCCCACAAACTACAATATCTTCAATTGCCTCCCGGAGGCCTTTATCAAAACATGAGACAGCGCTGCCTACAAAGGGGGGCTGGCATGTTCGTAAGCCGAAAAGCAACTTTACGACTCCCATATAGGATCTGAGCAGGAGGAGCTCGCTTTGCGGATCCCCCAGACGAGGGAGGAGCCCCATAAGATCCACAACCCGTGACGCCCTTTTAGTAGACAAATCACAGATGAAGCTAGCATTGCGACTGACTGCCCCTCCTAGCAGTTTGACACCTCTCTCAGGCCGTCCAATATCACTGCGGAATAGCCCTGGCCTAGTCTTCACCCCATCGCAAGTTGGCCAAAAAATCTCTGTTTTCTTGATATTAAGGTTGAGTCCCAATGATGGTCCTTCTGAACTGATGATTTCCAGGGCCTTAGTAACCTGCACAGCGTCCCCGATGATCGTCCCATCATCTAAGTACCAAGCGTGGAAGGGGAGGTTGTAGTTTTCCTGCACTTGGCGCACTAGGGGGTGTAAGGCAAGGGAAAAAAGCAAAGGTCCCAAGGGATCCCCTTGCTGAACCCCCGTAAAGGCTCCAATGCGTTCATCCCCAACATATAACCTAGCTGGCTGGGCATACAAAAATTTGACCCACGGAAAAATGGAAGGGCAATGGCGATGGACTTCCCGTAACAAAACAGATCGGTCAACTACGTTGAAGGCGTTAGAAAAATCAACCGTGAGCATGGCCAGAGAGCCGTCTGCATGAAAGGAACTGAGGAACCTGTTAGCGCTGTGCAACACGGCCTCTGCCCCATTGGGGATCCCCACCCCGAATTGGTAGTCTCCCAAGTACTTAATAACTTCTTTACCCACTTTCTTCATGGCTACTTTAGAGACCAACCTTCTCCATATAACCCCCACAGCAATGGGGCGAATCCCATTATAAGGTTTCAACAATGGGGTCAGGGGGCTGAAGCAATAAATTCAGCGAGCACCCCAGGACATAACCCCCTAACCACAGATTGACCACATCGGTGATAGCAGAAAGCAGACCTGAAGCAGTCACCGACCCCTCCCCGCTAAGGGCATCCAGCAGGTGTTGGGCCCGTAAGCCGTCCCGACCACAGGATGTCCCTTTTGGGAAAGACTTCACACACTTGTAAACGCAGTCTTCTTCCACCGATAATGCAGGGTGGGGTAGAGGGCTGGACGGTAGGGTTGGCGGCGAAACAATGGGATGCTTGCCGATAAGGGCTTGCATGGTAGATTCCCCGGGTGGCGCTACCCCACTGGAGCACAACACCTTAACAACGGCGGTGAAGTGCCCATCTCTGACTTTCCTGAGGCATTGCTTGATATTGGGGTCAACTTCCTCGTCCTTTTCCCCTGTTGTAACACCCCAACCGATGGCGGAATCATCGAGGTGCCACGTAGTGACGATTGTTCAAAAGCTCATGGTACTAAAATGTAAATATATAATTTGAATATTGTTTTACAACATGTGAAATTAAATACAAGACAACAAAAATAAAGATAATTGATTTATTTAATCTAAGTCCAAAGTCCTATGTGAAGCGTCAAGCAGCTTATCCTGAAACATGCACGAAAATAATTTTGTCAACATATGAATGTTGGTGAGTACTACTTAGTTTTGTACATATAGTATAAGTTTTGGAAAGTAGTACAATTCATGTGTCTAGCATCACCAAGGCATTATGTAAACACGCAAGTAACCAAACAAGACAAAGATCAAATGTAAAGTTTGTACAATGTAATTGATAATGAGCACCTCAACACGTGTGAGTCTAAAAGAGCACCATAACACAAAGTTATGTCTAAATGAGCACCGTAACATAAGTTACGTCTGTATGTAAAGAGCACTATAACATAAGTTATGTCTGTATGTATGATTTTGTATGTAAGCTACGTTCATGTTAAAACATAAGCACAAAGATAAACAAGACACGTATATGAATTGTAAATGAATAAAATGTGTGTGTAAATGAATATGAAGGTTTTGTATACTTGTGCATGAATGTAACACCCCAATCGATGGCGGAAACATCGAGGTGTCACGTAGTGACGATTGTTCAATAGCACATGGACTAAATTGTAAATATTAATAGTAAATAACTTCCATTGTTCAAAACGAAATACAGAGAGTCTTAATATAAATCTCAAACATAAATAATAAATGATCAACTTTTATTTAAGCACTAGGTCCAGCCTAAGCGTGAAAAGCATGCAAGATCAAACTTCACCTGAAACATGTACAAAATAATTTGTCAACACATATAATGCATTGGTGAGTATATCCATTTTCGTTCAACCAGTAATTTGCAATTTATGTGCCTTGATGTTTGTAATATGTAAAAGGGTCAAAATCAAGCCTCCCATCGTTCAATAATCGTTCACCCATCGTTCAAGAAAAAAACCATAACAATGACCAAGGACTTAACTCGTTCACGTAAGTAACCAAGGGATATAATTCGTAGTACTACTCATTGTTAGGTGCGGCCCAAAGGTTAATGACTTTGACAAATCGTTCATAAAATTCACACAAAACATATCAAAGAGCACATTGCGTTGTAAAGAGTATACATAAGTTTAATAATAATAGTACATGAGTCACCCCAAAAGAGTAAAACAGTAAAAAGGGGAAAGATATACTCACAGTTTCGCTAAGTATAAATTCCGAGAATGTTCGTCGTAAGGCTTAAGAATTCCGAAGAATTCAACCTATATATAAAAATACTAAATGAGGAAAATGACTTAAAAGTCTAAGACAACCAATCATCTAAGGTATTAGGGCTTGCTAGACTCGTATTAGGGAAGATGAAATTGTTAATAATAATTTGAATGACAGTTTTTGAAATAAATATATTTATGATGAATTTAATAAATGACTAAAATTCTTATGTGTTTCACATATAGATATAAATTCCATTTTATAGAAAAATAGCCTTGAAATAGAGTTAATGATTTATATTTAATTAAACAATTTATTATTATATCTAATTTAAATATAAATAGCATGAATAATACAAGGTATGATCCCAAAATGATATTATTATGAAAAATAATTATTTTATGATGTGGAATACTAAAATAATACTTCCATAATTTCTTTTAATATTTAATGAGTTTAAATAGTGTTTTAATGGTTAAAATTAGTAAAAAATAACAAAAATAATCATTTTATAAGAAATTACATTTTATTACAGTTTATTATTCATAGAAATAAATCTCCAGAAAATTTGAGGTTAAAATCTCTTAAAACGAATTTTTAATCATTTAATTATGATTAAAACGATTAAATTCAATAAAAATATAAAATTGATACATTTTCCGGAAAATAAAAGTGTGGAAATCTTATTTTAGATGTCAAGATGTTATGTCTAAATTTTCATAATTTTTGGATAGATAATGGATTTATTATGAATATTATAAGGAAAAGAAGTATTTATATATTTATATATATAAATATTACCTAAAATAATCTCCATATAAAAAAAAATAACAAAATTCTTGGTGAGAGGGCCTCGAACCCGGGTCCTCAGGCTCCAAACCAACAGACCCAACCACTAGACCAAGCCCCATTTTGATGATTTTATCCAACCCGAAATTTATTTATATAATAATCTAAACACCTTCTTCTTCCCCAATTATCTAGCCAAAACCCTAACCCTTACTCGAAATCCAATAACATGATCCAGACCCGATGAAAGCTCTGTAACAGAGGGCTTTTGATCGGAACTTTATAAGGAACAAAACGGCAAAACGAATCAAGACTTACAAGTATGATTAAGGGTCGAAAATACGAAGAACAAAGCCGATGATAAAGTAGCGATTTTGAGGTCTTTCTGGACGCAATTGGTTAAGTTTTTATGTGGGTTTTGTTGTTTGAAGATGCAGCAATGAAGTGGCGAGATCAATTCGTATATATATGCGAGCAACGAGCGTTTCACTTGGTATTTACTACCTCCGATCGGTTACCCACAAAACCCGAATTAAAACTCAATAAAAACGCGTAATGATAAGTTTAATCAGTTAGTTAATGATGAAGAACGTTAGAACTTATAATTAAAGCTTGAAACGGACGCTAATAATGAAGTTTATGGCCTCACCGGAATAAATTCCGGCGGCCGGAAATGTTTTGGCCGGAAAACCGAGTAACAGCAGCAAGGAGGCCTTTTTTTCTTTTAAAACTTTCAAGATTTGGCAAGATTGGCCCCTCACATTTAACCTTAGTTAGTTTTAGTGTTTCCTTGTTAATTTTTCCTTTATAATGACCAACTAAGTTAACTATCTAACTTAAAACTTGTATAACTTGATTTTTTTTTTTTTTGTAATAATTATTCCCGAATAACGTTGCAACATACACGTTAGATTAAATCGAGATCAAGATCCAAAATACATGCAAATATTATAACTTGAGTTTCGCACATTTATTAAATTTGAAAACGACAACAATTACAAGAAATGTTTGAAGGACTAAAATTGTAAACTAGATGAAAATCGGGGGTGACGGATGTCACAATGAATCACCCCAAAAATTGTAAAAACGAAAAAGGGGATAAGTAATACTCACCTTAGCAAGGTGGTAAGTCTTGTGTAATTGAATAAGTATAATCCAACGTTGCCAAGTATCACCCTATGTATAATGTAACAAATAAGTCTAAGTCTATTTGGTCTATAAGTATTTTCTAGGGTCTCGAATTGGGGATAAGTGTTCGTTTGATTAATAATTTAAACGTTTAATAAATAAGAGAAATTTGATAAATAAATGAACAAAAGTCTTTTTGTAAATTTTAAATCAAATATGGTCACAATATAAAGTTTTAAGTGTGAAAATAATTTTTATAAAATTATTTTCTTAAAAATGGAATATTTAATCTATTTATTTCAAATTGTCAAAATGTAACTTTAATATCTAAAAATATTAAAATTAAAGAATTTTTAAATTAAAAATTATATTTCTGTACTAAATGGATAGAAATAATTTATATAAAATTTTGGTGCAAAAATATTGGAAAATGAATTTATTATGATTTATTTATGATTAAAACTAACAAAAATTAATTAAAAATACAAAACGAACGGTTTTTCAGAAATAAAAATTATTACTGAAATGTTTATTGTTATACAAGTTTAGGATAATTTTTGTGGAATTTTATAAAATCGTTTAGGTATTTTTATAGAATTTTATAAATAAAATGGAATAAACTTGTAATATTTATTTATATAAATATTAAAAGATTTTTGAAAATCTAAAAATTGGATAATAAACTTTATCATAAGAATAACTAAAGATAATTTTTGTAGAATTTATAAAGCACTTTTAGTATTTTTTAAGCTATTTTAAAAGATTAAAAGTTTAGTATATATGTAAATGGAATGGAAAAGGAAAAAAAAATGGTTGCTGCTCATGGGGATCGAACCCGCGTACTCTGTATGACCAGCACCAGACACAACCACTTGATCTAGATCAGTAGTTGTGTTTGGTTTCTGTCTTTTTAAAATAAATACATAAGCTTGCGATGGTGTTCTTCCCCAATTATATCATAAGAACCCTAGAAATTACAATCCATTTAAAAACCATGATAACAGGTCAATTAACCATAGGGTTTAAGATGTATAAGGCCGATTAATGTATAAACAACAATAAACAAGATCATACCAGACACAATTGCTTCAAATCGTGAGTCAAACGAAAATTCAAACAAGCGAATGATTACGATCAGGAACGAGTTGTTAACAGGAATTGAAGGTGAGGTTTTATTGTTCGGCATTTTCAGAACGTGAAGATGTGTTCAATTTATAACAAAACTATAGGATGGTATGTTTTTAATTTTTGTCTGAGACGTGGTCAAACCGAACCAATCAAGCTTGAATCATGGCTAAATGGACTTGTTTAATGTGTATAATACACGCGATCAGTCAACACAATTTAATTATAAAAATGGTTTCCAAAAATAAGGCTTAATTAGATGGTCAAAGGTGGAGCTTGTCCATTTATTTGTTGTGAATGTATGTTGTTCGCATAACAGCAGTGAAAGAAGAAGAAATATAGGTCTGAATGTGTATATATATATATATATATATTATGAATTGGAATAAAATCAAGAATGAGGCTTGGCTCAATTGGTTCGATGTGTGTGTGTCAAGAGTTGGACCGGAATAGAGCTGGGTTCGAGTCCCGGCTTGTAACTTTTTTTTTTTTAAAGGTGAAGGGAAGGGTAGTTGGGCCGGATTCAAGGTGGGCCGGACTTGGGCTGCTGATGGGCTGCCAACAAGGAAAAAGGTGGGTTTGGTTGGGTTGGGTTAGTGTGTTAAAGTAGATGGTTTGGTAGTTGTTTTGGGCTCAAAGTTTGGACTAGTATTATTATTTATCATTATTATTATTATTATTATTATTATGATGATTATTATTATTATTATTATTACAAAAATAAAAATATAATGAAAAGAAAAGTGACGGATGTCACACCTGTCCGTTGCGCTCCCTCACCATGCGAGACCTCTTCCTCCGTCGGGAGGAGCGACATAACCAAGTCCTCAAAACCAGAGCCGTCCCTCCATGTTGCTAAGGCCCGCATAATACTATCACATTGTAAGGACTTCCTGTTACCTGACCTCCGTTCCTGCCTAGAAGACGGAACGACCACCTTAAGAGTACATCGTGGTAAGAGTAAAAGTTTGACCCAGTTTTCAACAGACCCAGGGGAGGCTACTACTTTACAAATGGCGCCCATCAGAGCCTGGGCAAATGCTAAACGACAACTTGGGGGAATACTTTTAACTGTCCGCATCGGGATGGATAAAACCTGATCGAGGAGAGTGACATCCCCCACCACTCCTTGTTGGGACCTAAGATCACAGCTCACCCCAGGAACCCGAGGCCTTAGGATCCCCACAATAAAATCCCCATCTGAGCCAGTGTTTACAGAGAAGGTGGAGACACCATCCGGGTGGTGGCACCCCCTACTAAGGGCATGTGTCTTCATGCACCTCCCACACAACCAATATCCAAAAACCCGCAGGGTTTCCCCCACATTCGTAAACAACTCTAAATCGCTGGAAAGTGCGCTTCTAAAGAAATCCTTTCGATCATCTTTAAAATGGAACTGCTGTAAATGTGAGATTAACCTGTTATACCCAGAAGACCCAGGTTTGCCATCTTTACACTCATGAAAATTCCTAAGGGGGCATAGCCACACTCCATTAAACGAGGTAGAAGCAAGCCCCTCCCTAGAGGTGTCCCCACAAGCAACCTTAGAAGAGACCATACAAGAAAAATGTGTCCCCCGTCTCGAGATGAGAAGGAGACAAGGTACCACACCCCACCCAAAAGGACGAGAGAGGAGCAAAAACAACCTATAGTTGCTCACGCCCTCCCAGAAACCGCTATGAGAGGGGGAGTTAAGCCATTATTATTATTATTATTATTATTATTATTATTATTATTATTATTATTATTATTATTATTAGTACGGTCAGCAATAAGCAAATCCAGAACTCCACTTGTGACTATAAGCTATAAGAATTCTTTTATTATTTAACATCACCACCAGGTCGAGTAGGCTCCAAATTGCAAAAGGAGCGAGTAGGCTCAGGGAGGTGCGAGTAGCACCGGTTCGCACACTGGACTTGCAGAAAGGGGCGAGTAGCTGGAGAGGGAGTGGGCGAGTAGCTGGGGAGGGCGAGTAGCTGGTGAGGGCGAGTAGCTGGGGAGGGCGAGTAGCTGGGGAGGGGGCGAGTAGTGGGAGAGGGCGATTGGGATTTGAAAACAGATGACCGTTTGCAGGTTGAGGGCAACGTCGGTTGAAGGTGGTTTGAGGAGGAAACCGATGGTGGAGGTGGAGTAGGCGGACAGATGGGTAAAGATCGGAGGAAGCGGAGCAGGGAGGCGGAAGACGGAGGAGGAGGAGAGAGAAAGAAAGGGATAGGGCGATTGGGATTTGAAACAGAAGAGGATGAAGTGGACGAGAAACAGGAATCAATGTTTGAATGAAATGAAAGAATTTTGCAGAGGTTTTCAATTGTTAGGGTTTGGTGATGAAAAAGAAAAGATGTGAAATTTGCAGAGGTTATACTTTGTGTTAGTGAAATTTGCATATATCTTGTATTTATTTTGGTTTAGTCTCTCTTATGAAGAATCATATTGGATAACAATATATCATATATAATCTACATAATATCCTCAAGTATGTGTTCCTTAGTTAATTAAGTGATTGCGAGTTTAAATCTTGCAAAAAGTAAATGTAATGATTTTAGCCGTTCAAAAAAACTAAAATAAATATATCTATATAATATAGGAACACATTTAATAACAAATCAATTTTAGCATGACGATTTTACTACTAATATAGTACTATAAACAATTACATAATCGTCACATGTATCACAATTAAAAAACTGTACGGTTATACGTATCTCAAAGCTCTCTACTTAAAATTAGTTATCGCATTAGTAACTCATTTATAGATCTAACCTTCATAATTTTCAGGTTTGTTAATGATAATGTATTTGTTTAAGATGTAGATTAATTAAATAAAAAAAAATTCCAATTTATAATCATCATATAATATGGATTGAAGACAACCTTTTGGATCTCATTACAAAACACAAAGATTCATCATTCTCTTTAATTCAAGATCCATTCTATTACATTTTCAAAAAAAAAAAAAAAAAAAAAAAAGAGTCAAAAAGTAAAAAAAGAATGCCTAGAATTACACCCAAAAGATTCAAAATTGCCGACGAAAATCACACTCATCACCTTTGACCATGATCACACCACAGGTGTCAACACCTATCCATCTACACTACACACCTTTACAACTATACCCAACCCAACATACAACAACAACTTGTTGGTACTCTTACATAATCACCAACACTAACAACAACATCAACAATAATAATATTATTATTATTCACCGTTTGTGCCTATACGGCTGCATCAAAATCAAAAAAACTTTTTTAAAACCCTAACCCCCCTTTTTCTCTTTTACCATCAAGATGCAATCTTTCTTCCACAATATCACATAAAGATCCATCCACATTCCAAGATTTTCATCAACAAACATAACCCATCAATCTTTTTTTATAAAAAAATGGACCCACGTGATTCTTTAGCACCACCATCATCTCTGCAACGCCACCAGCAGCTACAGCAGCAGGGAAGGATGATGCCACCTGGCTACACCACCCATCACCACCACCAACACCTACCCAACAACCCCACAACCAATAATAATATTAATAATAATAATAGTAGTAGTAACAATAATAATAATAATAACAGTAGTAGTATTATAACCCATGAGTCTTTACACCAAAGGTTTGCTTTTGATGGGTCAGATCAGTATGGGGATGGATCGTCGCCTCCGGGTGGGTATCGGGCGGGCGGGTTTAACATTGAGCCGGCCCGGAAGAAGCGGGGCCGGCCCAGGAAGTATTCGCCGTCTCCGGATGGCAACATTGCTCTTGGGTTGGCTCCTGCACCGGTTACTGCCGGTTCGAGTGGTGGCGGTGGTGGTAGTGGTGGTTTGGAGAGCTTGAATGATGGCGGTGGCGGTGGAGGCACGCCGAATGCTGATTCTAGTGCGAAGAAACACCGCGGTAGGCCGCCCGGGTCTGGGAAGAAACAGATGGATGCTTTAGGTGAAGTTTTTGATTTTTTTGATGTGAATTTTGTGTTAGATCAAGTAACTAGAGTAGGATTTATGTGCAAGATCTTATTATTATTTTTTTTTTTATTAAAGTAAGTAAATAATTAATTTTGTGATTACATTTGACTATCTAATTCATTCTGTTGTAAACAGTTAGATGCTGTAGTTTGAATATTTAATTTTCTTGTTGTCAATTTTGTGTAGATCAAGTAATTAAAGTAGGATTTATGTGCAAAATCTTGTTTTTGCTATTAAATTAAGTTTTTTTAAAGGCTTAGTTTAGTGAAAATCCTTGTGCAACCCTAACCTAGCGGTCCCAAGTTCAAATCCCTACCCACACACCGGTGTCCTCCTTGCGTAAGCTCAAACCGTCACGGGGAATTTTTGTGTGGTGTGCATTGATCGAACCTGACACCTGTGACCTACCTCAAACCAGCGGGGCTAGAGATCATTGGCTGTTATTAAATTAAGTAAATAATTAGTTTTGTGATTACATTTGAGTATCTGATTCACTCTTAGTAGGAGGAGTAGTATTATTTTATTCTAAACAATTGGATGCTTTAGTTGATTTTTTTTTGTTATGATTTATGTATAGATTAAGTAATTAAAATAGGATATATGTGCAAGATCTTATTATTATTATTATTATTATTATTATTATTATTATTATTATTATTATTATTATTATTATTAAATTAAGTAATCATTTAGTTTTGTGATTGCATTTGACTACTACTAGTATTATTCTGTTGTAAGCAATGAAGGGGATGTGATCTTGACCTTATCTGTTTTAAATTAACTGGTTTGTGTCTTTAAAAATTTATTCTTTAAGATTTATGATTCTATTTATTTATTAGATATGCCGATTAGTTGTTAATTCGGGTTTATGGCAGCGATCTTTTGTAATAATCTTTATACTTTAATGTTCTTTCACAGGTGCAGCTGGTGTCGGTTTTACGCCTCATGTCATTACGGTTAAAGCAGGAGAGGTAATGCACTAATGCATATACGTTTGAATTGTCTTTTATTAATTTCGATTAAAGATGGACTATAGTTTTCTTGAAGCAGGGAACTTAAAGTTAGTGTTTTGCTTGCTAATCGTATAACAGTCGTTGACCGCTTCTTCTCATCTTTAATGAGTCACTGTTTAACTGTCTCCTCTGTCTATGCTCGTTCTAGTCCTTAAACATTATGGACAAAGTTTAAAAGAACGGAAACGCGCCTCGAGGCGAACCGAGGCGTAAGCCCGAGACGGAATTAAAAAATTAAATAAATAATTATATATCTTTCAAAAAATAAAATGCTAACTAATTTCATCATCAAATTCATCAAAAACATAAAATCATCAAAAACACACATAAAAAAGACATAAAATGTCACAAAAAGTCAAAAACATAAAAAATATACCTGAAAACCCCCTGAGGTGCATCTGAGGCGCAACTTTTCATAACGCCTCAGTCCTGTGAGGCGCATACCACTGTTCAAACACCTGAGGCGACGCCTCAGAAGCGTTTTTAGACCAAATCGCTTTGAGGCGCGCCTCGAGGCGCACGCCTTAAGCGTTTTTTTAAACCATGATTATGGATAAAGCAATGCATATATTCATTTTTATGATGGTATGATGCATATCACATATCAGGAATGGTGGATTATTCACATGGTGTTATTTTTCATATCCTATATCGGGATTGGTGGGTTATGCACGCTGTAATATTATGAAGCAACTAGGGAATTTAATGCATTACGTAACATCTTTCTCGATGCTAGTCAATCCTTTTTTTTTTGTGGTTGGTACTTCCAAAATCCCTTTATGGTATAATACCATATTGTATAAGTGTGTCATGTATTTTCATCATCCCAAACCTATGATTAGTTTTTTATTTGAATGTTGAAACAAACACCGTATGTGCGAATCATGACAAATAAACTATTTATTGTGTATGTGTCTATACATATGCATATTAGCATATATTTATGTGTGTGTTGTGTATGTATATATTAGATTCTTTACGATAGTGCCCTTGTATACCCTTAGATCCGTATTCTTTGGCAACAGAGGTAAATGGTTATTTGTATTCGACTGATATCCTGATATACCTTGTTTCCTTGTATTCTGTTTTAGGCGTTGGCTATATGTGTGTGTGTCTATACATGTGCATACATTTATGTGCATGTGCTTATGTATATTTCTATATTCTGTATAGTGATGCCCTTGTATTCTAGATTCTTGGACTAAAAAGGTAAAAGGAAATCTACATTTGACTAATATCCAGATATACCTTGTTATCTTGTATCGGCATTGACTATATATGATTCCTGGTTGTCTTTGTATATGTCTTGGGCTATATTAGCTATTATATTTTTGTAGAATTGTTGTATGTATCCATGTAGTCAAATTGTCAAAGGTGACAGGTGAGGCCATGCTTAGGGGCCTTGAACAAATGCATAGTGACCGTTTTCATTAAGCGTAGCAAGCAGCCAAGCACCTAAGTTCAGGCGCGTGGGGGTCGCCTGGTTTATGAAGTCAGCAGTTTCTGCTTCTCTCCTTTTTTTTCCTTCTTATACGCAAGCAACAACCTGCTTCTCCTTTCTTCTCCTCGATGCCTCATAGCCAATGACCTATAAAGTGAGTTTTGGGCTTTATCTCCCCTGTTCATCATTATCATCATACTCAATAAATCCCACCAATAGCAAAGCTAAGGTAGGGCCTGAGGAGGGTAAGCTGTAGACAACCTTACCTCTACCCCGTAGGAATATAGAGATTGCTTCCAGTGCGACCCCCGGCTCGATAGTAGTTTTGCATCAAGCCTTGGACATAACTCATAAGGCACATAACACTCAACACTCAGTACAAAGGTTGATTGGTGCATGTACCTTTGCCTTTCGGCTATGAACGCCACCATCTAAGGCATGATTAACCGTCCGCCGCTTTTAACGTTTATTTCCCCTGTTGTCTGGGTTTTTTTTTTTTTCACGGTTGGATTTTTTTTCTTGTTTAGGCTTTCTTTATTTCTTTTTTTTTTTCTTGGACTTCTTTTTTCATATATGCACTTTATTTTCATTTTGGATGTTTAATTAGGCAGGATTAATGTAGTATGCAACAAGTTATTAGATTTCTTTATAATCGGACGACTTTTAAAGTTTCTGAGAGTAGTGTTAGTTTTGTATACCTATTATACATACACCTACGTGTGTGGTGTGTGTGTAAAATCTTTTTATTATTGTGTTTCTTTGTCTTGGGTGTGCGTTTTTTTCCTTTTGCCTACTGCCTAGCACACATGGGAACCCTTTGTGCTTTGAGAGTGCATTTCTCTCTCAACTACCTAGGTATGCATGTTATTAGATATTCATAGTATATATTAGATATCCCGGAACATGGTTTGACACCTAGGAACATGTTAGGAACCCCGTGACATGTCTAATAAAATGTACCAAAATACCAATATGCAAAGTTTAAAAAAACGGAAATGCACCTTGAGGCGTTTTCCCTTTGCCTCACGAGGCGTAAGCCTCGAGGCGAACCGAGGCGTAAGCCCGCGGCGGAATTAAAAAATTAAATAAATAATTATATATCTTTAAAAAAATAAAATGCTAACTAATTTCATCATCAAATTCATCAAAAACATCAAAAACACACATAAAAAAGACATAGAATGTCACAAAAAGTCGAAAACATAAAAAATATACCTGAAAACTCCCTGAGGCGCATCTGAGGCGCAACTTTTCATAACGCCTCGGTCCTGTGAGGCGCATACCACTGTTCAAACACCTGAGGCGCCGCCTCAAAAGCGTTTTCAGACCAAATCGCCTTGAGGCGCGCCTCGAGGCGCACGCCTCAAGCGTTTTTTTAAACCATGCCAATATGTATGGTTTTCATGCTCAATGTATGTGTTAACCATTGCTGGAAATCTGAACGTGTAAAAAAATAACCTTAAGATCTTGGAGAAGGGTACCTCCATACATGTGCCTTAATAATATCAAAGTTTAAAAGAACGGAAACAAGCCTCAAGGCGTTTTCCCTTCCCTCATGAGGCGTAAGCATCGAGGCGAACCGAGGCGTAGTAAAAAAATAAATATAAAAATTACGTGTCTATAAAAAATAAAATACTTGACCTAGAAAAGTTTAAAACATAAAAAACACACATCAAAAATAAAATAATTGACCCAAAAAGTCTAAAAAAAAAAAAAAAAAACCCTGTACCACCCGAGGCACACATTTTCTCAGCGCGTCAGCCCTTAGAAGCGTTTGTACAATCTGAACCCCATGAGGCGCTCCTCAGACTCGTTTTCTTAGAGTTTCGCCTCGAGGCGTACGCCTCACCCGTATTTTTAAACCATGAATAATATATTGAGTTATTGTAAGGACTTGAGCCATGTTCTTGCGGTTTGATACTGTTTAATTAAAGTATTTGTTATCAAGGACTGAACAAGTGCTACATGTTTGTTCGACGAATGAGGTGCTCTACTTGGAAATATATTTAAGCCTATTTTGAGTCTTGGAAAAAAGTAAATAAAATCTCATGATTACCACAAATGCATTGGTTATGTTGAATTAAGCAAGATTTTATTTATAATTTGGCTAAAACAAAGGCCGCTCGAATGTCTCGGTTCGTTTCTTGTGCTTCAAGCTAAGAACATGTGAAATTGTTCTTTCAAAATAGTTTTTGGTTTCAATAAAAACCTCGCATTGTGATAACAAAAATAACATGTTTTTTCAGTGACTTTGGCAAGTTGAATATGTTTGGTATTTGAATATCTTTGTTAAAGATGCATATCTATAAAGTAGTGCTAATTGGCTGTTTTGGTGTGTCTTGCAGGACATAGCCTCAAAGATGACTGCGTTCTCGCAGCAAGGTCCTCGTACTGTCTGCATCCTATCAGCAAATGGTGCCATCAGCAATGTAACTCTTCGTCAGCCAGCAATGTCTGGCGGCACTGTAACATATGAGGTTTATATCACTTTCATTCTACATGTATTCTAGTGTGTGTGTGTGTGCGCATATATAAGCAGTGGCGAAGCTTGAAAATCCGGACCAGGGGGTCGGAAGTATATAACTAATATTTTTGTATAAAAAACACGGGGTCGAAACCGTATATACCGGAAAAATTTCTATACGAATACTATATAATCGGAACTTCTGAGCGAAAATTCGAGGGGGGGGGGGGGGTCGGGCACCCTCCCCGCCCCAAGGAGGCTACGCCACCGTATGTAAGGAGATTAAACAACGACCATTAAATAATTAGGAACAAAAAGAGTATTTTCTGGCCCTTATATCATAGTTATTTGGGTTATGGTTTATCTTTAATAGTTTAAATGGGCTAATGAAACGACTCAAACGGGTTGAACTTCAAGGTGTATATTTGTTCATGCAACCTCCTATAATTGTTTTACTCAATAACTCGATTATTCCTGTAAATGTTATAGATTTTGTAATTATAATTGTTTAAAAACAATGGACAATAAGTGTTACGGGTCAAAGCAACGTACAAAAATACATGTTTCGACTCAAAACCATTGACCCGTACTCAACCCGCTCAATTTGCCACCTATATTTTTTTTTTCTTTTTTGTTGAACTGGGAAATCTTATTGGACGATGTCATCTTTTAGGGCCGGTTCGAGATAATTTCTTTGTCGGGTTCGTTCCTGCTGACAGACAGTGAAGGTAACCAAAGCAGCAGGTCAAGTGGATTGAGTGTTTCCCTTGCAGGTTCAGATGGTCGGGTATTGGGTGGTGGAGTTGCTGGGTCGCTGGTAGCAGCAACACCCGTGCAGGTCTTCCTCTCTCTCTCTCTCTCTCTGACACAGGTTTAAGCGAATTGAGCCAAGCCCGAGCTTACCTATGCTCGAGCTCGGCTCGTTTTATTTATGAAGGCTCGAGCTTGAGCTCTGGTTTTTGAGTAGTCTTTTAAGCTCTAGCTTGACTTGTTTTTTTTACTTATCAACTATTTTATTAATATTTTGGAGAATTGGATTTTAATAATCCAAACTTTGCCTCGTTGGCCGACAATAATTTGTACTTAAAAAATTCTCGACAACAGTCTCAACTTTCAAAGTATTTTCCTCATGAGCTTTTATATTTAATATACAATTTATAGTATAAATATGTATATTAAATATAAATGATGTAACATGCTCGTTTAGGCTCGCGAGTCTACTCAAGCTCGATGAGTGAAAGCTCAAACACGGGCTCATTTATTAAACGATCTTATTTTTAAGCTCGGGCTTTTGTTTAAGCTCGCTTGGTTCGAGTAACATGGTGCTGATTGTAGTCTCTTTCTATCAGGTGGTGGTTGGTAGTTTCATTACAGATGCCAAAAAACCAAAATCGAGCAGCGGCCTAACCGCGACACCACCAGCAAACATGCTGACTTTCGGTGGTGGTGGGTCGGTGCCGGGTGCTAGTCCGGCATCTGATGGACAATCAAGCGAGTCATCTGGCGACAGTGGTAGCAGTCCTCTTCATCGGCATCCAGGCTCCTATAACAATGCTAGCCAACAACAGCAACAGCAACAACCACCGCCACAACAGATGCCCATGTATTCCAACATGGGCTGGCCAAACTCGACCATGAACATGCTCCGCAATTGAAGTTGAGTTGCTATCCTTGTAACATAGGATCTTGAACTATGTATGGTTATGCTATTTCGAGTTGATTTGTAGAAGTCGTAATCTAGGTATCAGATTGGTTGTGCTTGTTGTAGCGGTATCGATCTAGGAGTGATCTTGATGCTTTTTTTTATTTTTATTTGTATCCAAGTTATCTTATTTTTTTAATCTCAAATTATTGGCATGTTTTAATTCAACTAACTTACGACTAAAGTCGGACAAAAAACCGTTTCTAAAACCTAAGCGGGTTATAAACCGAACCGAAAACGAAAATTATACCGGTCCAGGAGGGACGGACTGGAGCCGATTGAAATTGGAGGTTTGGGTATCCATTGAGGTGAAGCAGATTGAGTCCGGTTTAAACCGAACCGATCATTTTCACCTGGAAACCGGTTTGGACACAAACGCTGTTTGTACACCTCTACGAACAACTACCTGAGCGTCAATCAACGAAATTTTAAACAATATGGGATTAGCCGAGTCTATTTTTCGTAGACTAACCTTCAGTCGACAAGAATAAATACTTGGGCGGAAGCTGAACATGTTAACTGTATAAAGTTCAGTAATACAACGTTTCAATGGTAATACATTTATGGGTCGAACGATGGAATTTGATCAGAGGATCCATGTCTCATTCGCCACAAAAACCTTTGAAAACCGCTTCTGTATGGATCCTGTTTTCGCTTCTTTAACAAATAAGCCATATTGTTTTCAACATCACTCTTTATCTGCAAATACAGCTCTTGCAAATAATCATCATCATTTAACATATGTTCCTTTCCTTTCGTTCGTATAGGTTTCCCGAACTTAAAGTAGAGTCGACCAGGTGGCTTGGGCATGAATAGTGGTGGATGAAATTGTTGCTGCGCAATCTCTCCTCCAACCCCCTCCCTGTCATGTCATCGAATATATAACACAATGTACACAGGTTAGTCCTTAAATATAAATCGTCTTATGGGTCACTACTGTAAGTACAACACGTGAGCGCCAAAACCATCACAAAACAACATTGCAATGATTTACTCGGGACACAAATACATTTGCGACAAAAGTACTATATTGGAGAGATTTTGCAACAATATTTAAGAACATTTTTTGTGACACATTTCTTGTTTTTCTTTGGACAAAAATTGTGTCTGAATTTTCCTCACATATCTTTCACTAGTTTTATCGCAAACCTGTTGCTAGTTTTGCCGCAAATTTTCTAGGTCGCAAAACTAGCAACAAACGTTTTTTTGTCACAATACTCGGCTATGTTGTAGTGGTATTTGTTTGTATTTAAGGTGACCCTCAACCAAAGTGGTTGAAACGTCAAGTCATGTCCTTATGCAAATTAGTAGAGCTGATGAGTGTGTGAGTTGAGTTTGACGGCAAACTCAGATACTCTCTAATTCTACTCTTAAATCTACACCAATTTCAACCATGAGACTATAACCCTCAACCATTTAACGAGGAACACCTTTTAGCACACCGTCAGCTACAAGCCCTTTGCTACCCTATACATATACAACCTATATAGATCGAGGTATACGGAAATCATAAGAATGGGAAGTTCACCTTATGTTTTTTCTCCCTTGATTCATTTCATTCACTAAGTGATTGAGAAGAGGGTTTCTCTTCATGTCATTATAATCAACAATTAGCTGCCATTTCACAAAGTAGATTATTATCATTATTAACATGTGAGCATCAACATGTAACTAGTTATTGCTACTTTGAACATCAAGTTTAAGTCTATTAAAAGAATTGAGTGTGTTAAATCTTACTTCTAATATGTCATCTTCTCCAACTCCTCCATATGGTATAATGGTGGCGCCAAACCGCACTGCCATTCTTACAAACTCTTGTTTTTCAGGCCAAAACAACTTGCCAGCTTCGCCCTGTTAACAACAAAAGCAAGTGAATTGCAATTTTAGAAGAAACAAACTTTCAAAAGACATTAATATGTGATAATATTGCACTAGCAACCAATGTATCTAATATGTGCCACATTTTTTTGTGTGAAAAAGAACATTGTATTGCATTGCGCGCACACACATGTATGTATGTATGTATGTATGTATGTATGTATGTATGTATGTATGTATGTATGTATGTATGTATGTATCATAGTTGATTGATGATAATGCCTATCTAATGCATAAATTACATTACAACTCATGTTGTTTCGAACCTCCTCATTAAATAATTTTTGGTTTTTCCAAGAGAAATAACAAGAAAAGGTCCCTTAAATGCCAGATTCATGAAAGATATATTGTTTATAATTTGTGGTTCGTAACCAAACATGTTGTAAAAAAAGGCAATGAATTTTAATAATCCAAACTATGACTGAATGATCGATAGTACACCATATTGGCAATGTGATCACTGATACTTCTAACTTTCATTTTCGTTGCCCAAGGGCATTCCCGGATTAAAAAAAGGCAACACCTACCCCTAACGTTCATTTGTCATTTGATGACAATCAAGAACATTCTGGCTGACAAAAACAAAAGTCAATTAGTTGTTCATTAGGGCGCAAACGAAGTTACTTCCCTATTGAACTGGGATTGCCCTTAGCAACGAAAGTGAAAGTATGTAGTGTCATTGGTCACATTGTAAGTATGGATTACTATCAGCTAATGGCAGTGGCGAAGCTTGACCCGAAGATTTGGGGGGTCGAAAACCAGTTTCGGGGGTCGAAACCCTATATTTCCAAAATTTTCTATACGAATACTATATAATCGGAACTTCTGTGCGAAAATTCGGGAGGGACGGCCGCCCCTCCCCGCTCCAACTAAGCTGTGCCACTGGCTAATGGGTCATAATATGGATACATAGAAAACGTAGTGTCTTCAAGTGATATGTGAGCATAAGTAATTCACCTTACGATGGAGAGCCTCCCGTAAACCACCGGGATAAAGTAATACATATGACTTTTTCTCTAACAATTTGTACAAGTTTCTACTAGATACCGGAATTGAGCCACCTATCTTGAGCATATCAACAAAGGGAATCAAGTGGTATTCATGTTCAAGATCGATATCAAAAAGTTCCGGGTGAGCTAAACCATGAAGAGTGATTTTCTTTTCTCTTAAAAACTCTTTAACAAAGGCTAAAGTGTCAAACGCCATTAGCATGTGATTACCAACAATTAATACAGGTCCTTCATCCGGAATCCCTGCAAGACCTCTCACTATCTTTCCATCCTCCATAGTTGAGTATATTGCTGAATCTATATAAAGACGGAACCACCTGCATATAATATGCTTCATTTTAGCAACACCAACAACGAATCTAGATCTAATAGATTATGTATGTTTAATTACCAACTCTCTACAGGTATCTCTTTGAACTCTGTGATATTAATAGGCAAGTAGTCCTTCAAGAGGTCATGCTTTGAAGAACGTCGATACATGTAAGTAGCTTTAATAGCACTAAGCACGTTAACACCACGCTCCTGCACTAACAAAAAACAAGTGACTTAAACCACACTCTTTAGTATTTGTTACACTTTTTGAACATAACGGAGTTCCATGCCCCTCCACGTTAGGTTGCTCGCTTGAAATTTCCTCCTCTCACTTTTTCACCAGACTCTCTCCCTCTAATAACGTCCGCCTTTTAAAAGGATTTCACCTTCAAGGACATCGAACTCTAATGCAACCCTTTGGAGGGCCTCTCCTTGTAGGCTAAGGGGATGCATGGCATATGTTCTAAGTAAATGGTGGTCAATTGTTCGTTTATTTGTGTGCTTTTCCATTGTTCACATTAATTAAAGTGCGGCACTCGTTTATCTCATTTTATTGTGTTCAATCAGAGGTGTATTGGCAACATGCCAATCCAATAATTATGATTGAGTTCGAGTTTGTATTGTATTTGTGTTCCAAATTTCAGTAAAACTGGAAATTTAAATTATAGTTTTCTAGATTGTGTAACAAGTTAGGCATAATAAATATCTTTGCTTCTAACTAATTAGGACTTGTGTTAAATACCTTAGTATAATCTAATTGGTTGATTTTGTTTTATTTAGTTTCCTTGTTTAGCTTTATATTGTTTCAGTTTCTTAGCCTTATATTCTATCAAACAAATGACAGTTTATTGATACATTTATATCACCGCTAATCATTTTTATGTTGATGTCAAGATAGTGCAAGAATAGGTAGTAATACCAATAGGATTGTGTGCCCATTGTCCATGAACACACGTACATCGCAGTGCTTCAGTAGTTTTAAAAGCCTTCGGGCCTCACTTAAACTTGGCAAGATGTTGTCCCTGCCGCTGAAATGCAAATATCACATTAGATTTTTTATGTGCATACCAATACAAAAATACCTAGAGAACTTGTCAAATAAACTGTCAAATAACGGACCACATAATGTATAACTAAAAGGATATATTATGGTTATTCACAGAAGAAAGAAACCTAGCAAGCACAAGTACTTGAGATGTAATAGCGTGGAGACGAGAATTAGCATATGCAGCTGTTGATTGAACAAGCTTCAACCTCCATGTGAATGTGTCTTTGGGTAAAACGTTGAGCATCAACTAGCAGGAGAATCATAAAAAATAGAAATTAGATGGAGAAATATTGATTTTGAATAGTAATTCAAACAAAGTGAAGAAACACAAAATAAAACTAACAATATTAGAAAGGGCTAGTGGCGCAATTTGTTGCATGCTTACCATCTATTTCGATGTAATTGTGTGTTTTTTTTAAATATACAAGTTGAGTTCACAATATTAGACAAATAAGCCAGCTCTACAAGATAAATATTTATTTTCAAGGGGTAAATCAACTCTCCCTATTATGCGCACTTAGTAACTTGTTTGTAATGAAATAAGAATAACTATTACATTCCCAAAGTCCTCTCTCTCTCTCTCTCTCTATATATATATATATATATAGTTAATGAAAATACAAAAACTACATTTCGTAATCGAACAGAAGTAACATCATCGAGTTTAGGGTTTTATGTAATAACCGACTCGTCATACTAATCCATAATGTCCTTTTCTAGTTTGTTTTGATTACCCGAGGGGAAACTTCCCACATGAAAATTTTCCACCCCTCACACTTAACCTTGGATTTCTCCACTCCACTCCTCTCATCCCATCCACAACAATGCTTATAAAACATGTTGGTGGTATTTAAGGTCAAACAATCCTTATGAAACCAATAACTCTCCTATCTACGAGCAATGTGGAATTTACCTAACATGCTACATCTCTCCACGGAATGATCTAGCTAAAAGTATCAGGCAATAGTTTTTTTCATGTCCCCACCTTCTCCCCAATGACCTATCCTAGTTAGCACCTACCTTTCTAAGCTCCTTGTCAACACGAGTTCAACCACATTTCTTTTTCCCTACATAAAATGTTCTCAACATTCACAATAGCATTCTTGCATGATTTAGTCGCCATTGCAATGAATACTAATGCAAGTTGTCACAAAGTAAACTTTTGACCCTTCCTTGTTTCTCTTAGACTTATGCAAAAACAACTTTTGTCCCAAGGATAGCACTGGAATGTAAGACTTGTAACCCAAGAAAGCTCTACTCCTTACTAGAGGTTTTTGTTGAATGTTTTAGGAGGTAGTTTGCTCAAATGACCAACCCTCCTATTTATACATGCTAGCTTAAATTTCAAGTATGATTCAAAATATTCTAAATCGAGACTACTTTAGACATGTGTCCATAGCTCTTACTAGCATAATCTAGACTTTTCAATTGACCTATATTTACTAACACATGGAATGATCTAGCCAGAAGTATCATGACTAATCTGTGCAATCAAACAATTTGCCGATCTTAAAAATGCCCTTTCAAGAAGCTATTGGAAGATTAAAGGCATACGAGGAACACATCAAGAAATCAGAAGAAGGTGACATGCATACTAAACTATTATTTACCAAGAAGATGCAAAAGGAAAAGTCAAAGAGAATAAATGTAAAAATTTTGGTCATGCAATTCAAGTCAAGAAAGTCAAGGACGTGGTAAGAACAACAGCCGGAAGACTTGGAGAAACAAAGCTAGTAGGATGCAACAACAAAACAAGAGCCACATAAGATGCTTCAATTGCAATGAATTTGGACACCTTAAACATGAATGTCCAAAGCTAAAGAAAATAGAAGAAGCTCATCTAATTCAATGAGAAGACGTTGGACCAAATAAAGATGATCCAACCCCACTATATAGCATTAAAGATAAATCAAAATTAGGGGGAGAATGTTAGGTTTAATTTAGATTTAACCTAAGTTTAGTTAATTATTATTTATTATTGTTTAGTATATGTATTGTCAGTTACTGTTGTCACAACATGAACCATTGTGTCGGTTCATCTAAAGGATATCACACCCTTTCATTTGTAATTTGATGATTCTAGTATACAATTGCAATTCTCTCATGACAAAGAACATCCCCTGTGACCTTCAGACCTCATGGTTGGCCGACCCGGTAACTATCATGAGTTCGAAATACAGTGGTTTTGTCATAAAAATGTAGCTACCATGAGGAATAAGTAAAGGATTGTTTGATAATGGTATTTGGGTTGTGACAATGGAGAATACCTCATGGTTCGCCAACCCAAAGTAATAAGTACCATGACTTAAAATGCAATGGTTTTGTCATAAGAATGTGCACTTTCTAAATAATCAGTTGACTTACGGTGAAAAAATTAATTAGATGAGAGTAAACTAAGAAAAACAACGCATGCATATTTGGAATAATAACTAAATGATGTAACTTTTTAATAATAACTAACGTGTATTTGGAAATGTTGATGATTTTAGTATCATCAATTCAATAGGCTATTGGGATTTACTTAAGACCAAAGAAAATATGAATTTTCTTTGATACGAGCTAGTAGGTCTGGAGTGCACACTCATTCAAGACTAATCTAGTTTCCGGCTTTGACAAACAACGGGATTAAGGGGCAGTGCCCCCTTACAGGGTCTTAAAAAGGGCAACGCCTGCGGCGACTCAAAAACCAATTATTAGAGTTCAGCTTCCATGGCTTTTGATCTACCCGGTTGGTAAAAACTACACCATAACGATTAGTAGAAACTGAGTGTTTGTGCACAACTAAACATCTATAGCAACCTAGTTCCTACCTACATAAGCCAATCATCGGTAGTAAATAAGTTATAAAGTTGTCTACATCTTACCCTCCTCAGACCCTACCTTAGCTTTTGCTATTGGTGGGATTAACTGAGTATGATGATGATACAAAAAGAAGCCAAGACTAGGAACTAAAGATAACTAATTACCGAAATTAAATATCAACTAGCAAACTGTTTCATAAAGCATTGTGTTGTTTCAATAAAAGGTTGTGATAGTCCGAATCTATAAAACGTTATCTTTGGTCTAATCTAGGGTACAATATAACAATCGAAACGTATTACTAGTTCTTGAGGAATTACCTACAATATAACCTATAGATAAGGGTAAATGAGAGTTAATTAGGTTCCTAATACTAGGGGTTAACTAAATAGCTTCCTTACTATAATGATGAACTTAATAGTATTATTATCAGTCTTTGTTTCATATAGCTAACAAAGAAGTAAACTAAAACAATCAAAGATCGATAAAGATATAAGAACCCGAAGATGGTTCTTACAGAAATGTCTGGTAGATCTTTAATTAAACCGACAAGTAATTGCCAAAGAGTTTCCACATAATTTTTACCATAGCTTCTCATCATTGAGACCTTTATATAATCACCTGATGAAAGGAATTTTTTCAGAAAAGAGTTAGTTAAGAAAAAGATATACAACACAAAAGGCGTCAACGTTACACATTGCTCATCGTACATTGAATTCAACAAGCATAGCTCAAATGCAAGTTTAATACTCCATCCGTCCCAATTTAAATGTCCTACTTTCCTTTTTTGTTTGTCCCAAATTAAATGTCCCTTTTCCAAAAATAGAAATGTAATTTCCAATTTTGCCCATAAAAGACTAAACACAATCACCACTTTTAAGGATATTATTGTCATTTTACCACATACAAACAAAATATTTCTTAAAATGTGTGTTTTTTAAACTAGGACATTTAAATTGGGACGGAGGGAGTATGTAATCATTCAGATACATATTGTTACAAGGATTAGAGGCATTAGACATTTATTAAGCAGTTAAAAACATTTTAACAATTGTGAGTTAACTTAAACAGCAACCTACCAACAAAGGGGGCCAGGGCATGAGGAACCATACAATATAATTCTTCAGGCATAGCCTCTATAATTGGTGGTACAAAGATCATTTGTGACCTCTCATAAGAAGTTGCTGAAATTGACACAATAATAGTTACCAACAGACATACATAAATATAGAATAATAATACATACATGAACACCATTACCTAAAAATAAATATAGGAAAATTAAGCATGTAAAATGGTTGACCTGGATTCGCTAGTATAAGTACTAAGTCGATTGTCGGATTGCGAGCAGCAATGGCAAGTGCTAAGGCTCCGCCAAACGATTCTCCAAGCAAATAAATTGGCTTATTTGGGGACAAAGTGTGCTCAATCATCACAATTTCTTCCACAATATGAAACAAACCTTCATCAAAACAACGTGGTTATGAATTGCTAATAAGATATTCAGAAGATATAACTTGTCAGATTTTTAATTTATACGAAACACAATGATGTATCGTAAAAATTAATCTCATGCAAATAAAACATTATCCTAGAAGTTTGCATGTTGGAGAGAAGCTTTGGTGTAACAAGTCTTATAAAGCTACAAATCAACTAAATAGTATGGAAATTTAAGCAATATTAGAAATAGTTCAACATATATGGTGAAAGTTAAAGTAAGTTATGGTACTATTATGTTGCTATTAAGTATAAGGGGCTGTTTCGTTGATTAAGTGATGAATCATTAAGAGGTCTGAATGGTTGAGGGGTCTAAATTCAAGTACTGAATCATTAAGTTGGACCTCTTAATGGTTAGTTTTCTTGTCCCACATTGGTAAGAGAACCTCATTAAGGTTCAGCTTAGTTCAGTGATTAATGGTTCAGTAACATCCTAAGTCTTAATGGTTCAGCCTTAACCATTCAATTCAGAAGATGAAACAAAGAATGCTAAATCATTCAGCGTTGAATGGTTCAGAGCCTCGTTAAGAGGCTTACTAAACAACCCCTAAGTGTATTGTCATTATTGTAAGTTATGTTTTAGGATCAAAGTTGTATATTGTATTATTTTAGGGTTAAATTGTGTTAAAAATATAAAAACATTAATATTTTTTATGCCAATTTTATTTTTTATATAATTGCTTAAACATTTTGCATGAGTCTTGTTTGCAGGTGGGTTGCTGGTTTGGTTGATTGGCCCAGTTTGTTTGTTCGTTGGATTGCAGGAGCCCAGCCCAGTTTGCTTATTGTTTTCTTGTCCCAGTTTGTTCGTTGAATCTCTAAAGATGGATGTTAGCGAGTCACATGATGTTTGTAGGAAAAAATAGTATTACATCATAAGCAAGCCGTCATGGGCATACATTGGATGGCAAAGAATTGGTTCGAAAACTTTTGGGTAATGTAACACAAAAGTATATTCAGATAGTTGCAGTAACTAAAAAATTTGCCGACCCGATGCCATGTTGTCTAATTAATTCCTTGAAGCGCAAGTCGGCAACTTCAAAGGATTTATAATCGGTTTAAACGAGTTAATGTTTATCCGTTTGGAATTTAGGAATTAAACTAGGAGACAATTATTAATAAAGAGACTTTTGATAATTATAAGAGTTTGATCCTAGTTAGAATAGGTTAGAGATTATTAGCCTATATAAGCTGGGTTGTGGTTTAGTTATTCTTGTATCTAAGTTTTGAGTTATTTTCTTAGTAAAATCATTGGGAGCTTATCCAATACAACCTGTGTTTTTAGTTTCTGATTTGTTGTTTGATACTTTATGCCATTCAAAGAAGTTGTTGGAAAATTAAAAGCTTTTGAAAAACACATCAAGAAATCAACTAAGGAGAGAGACATTCATATAGACTTCTATTCACCAAGATGGAAAAAGAGGGTTAAAGATCATAAATGTGAGCATTGTGGTTGTGGGAGTTCAATCAAGAAGACTTTCGGCATGACCTGAGATAGAGGTCGAAGGCTTGTAAAAAGTAAGGATGGTAAATGGTTCCACTGTGATAAAAGCAACATAAGGTGTTACAAGTGTAACGAGCTCAAACATTTTATAGACATATGTCCAAAATGCATCTTTGGTTACCGACAATATATGCTAGAGAAGATGATAACCTTCCATTGGTGTTCGATCCCAAACTGGAATATGCAAGCATTGAATGTTGAAAATCCTGTCATTCAAGATGAGAATAATCATTGTAAAAAAAACAAAAGCATTTAAAGAACAGGAATGAGTCTACCAAAACACAGTTTTCTTAGAGGGTGTTTGGGATTGATTTTTCAAAACAGTTTCTGCGTTTTGGAAAATGGGGTGGAGCTGCTCTTAGATTATTGCATTTTGGTAGCCTAAAAATTCATTTCAAAACTCAACCCCCCCCCCCCCCCCCCCAAAAAAAAAAAAAAAAAAAAAAAAAAAAAACTGATTATTTGCGTTTTCAAAATGCAACACTCTAAAAATCCATTTCAAAACGCAACCCCAAACACCCTCTTAAATACTTTTTGAAAAGAACGAAACTTTATGCTTAAAAATTAATATGGTATTATAATAACTCGTGTCGTACTCATTAACATATAAAATGATTAAACATTATGTGGAATAAGAGAACTTACTTTCCTAGAGTTTTCTCATGTATAGTAAGACCAGTTCCGGTCCCATCTATCCCTAAACAAAGTATATATCACACTGATAAGGACATACCAAACAATAGCTTAGGATCACGAGCATGTTTGGAATTGAGTTTAGAAACAACTTATCGACTTATTGGCTTTTTCAAAAGTTGTTTGGATTTATTAAAAGTCCTTTTTGTTTTGGCTTTTTGGTATGAGTTAAAAAGTTGTTTTTCAAAAACCACAAAAATTTGGCTTTTTAAACTGTTTTTGGCTTTTTTAATATCAAATTACCAAACTACCCACATTTTACTCCTTTTTTATTTATTTTATATGAATAAAGCTAAAACAAACACTTTATAAAACATAATTTATTGACTTTCCCACCACAAAAGTTAATTCAAATACTTTTTTAAAAACTATATTTTTAAAACTCATAAATCAATACACACTTTAAAAAAAAAAACACTTTTGATGTTAAATAAGCAATCCCAAACACCCTCAAACATACACCATCCATTATTATAGTGAGCAGAGACGAAGATGCATACAAACTTTTACATTTGTGAAAGAAATTTACTAGCAACCAAACACAAAAATTAACAGTAATTACCAGGTAAATACAAAAGAACCGGAGAATCTTTTATAATTGGTTTGCCACATGCAATGGAGCAGAACCACCTAGGAGGCCCTCCATCACTCTTAATCAAGTTCATGGATATTTCAAGGAGATCTTTAGTGGTTTGAGTTCCATAACCATCATCCCAAAATACTTTCAACTCTTCAGAAACATCTTGTATACTCTTTTTTCCTCCAACATCATAAGCAGCTACATAGGCATCCTTCTTATTTACATTAGAACCACCACTGATCCCAATTGATTCCAATGATTCATCATCGCCTACACTCCTAACCAGAACACGCGAACGCAGTCTATGTTTTTTATTTAGATTGAAAAGGGGTGATAATGGAACACCAAAATGCCGCAGAGTAAAGGTCATTAGGATTGAAAGAATAGTATTGTAACAAATATGCTGTTATGCTAAATGCAAAATTGCCTATAACAACCTCACTACAAAGAAACTAAATGCAAAGGAAAAAGTCGAAGTTGCGTATTCAACTTGGATTGGAAACAAAATGAAATGTAGGTCTCATGCATCATTCTATTTGAATGACATATAGATACATCCAAAGGTAGTTGGGAAAAGAATTACTTATAAGAACTCAAGATCCGCTCACAGACTCCAAACCACACGTTAGAAATTGTATATAAACAACATCACCAAGTATGAGGAGAAAACCCTTTTTATCTGGAGGATCAAATGGTACATTTGATTTACATGTTTAACTAAACTTTTATTTAATATTCACAAGTTCTACTAAAAGCATATAACTATTAATACTTTTACATGTTGTATACCCAAAAGAAAAAATAAAAAGAACTTCTACATTTCGTATACACTAATATGACCAAAGACATCATGAATGAGTTAACAAATCCCTTCAATATTAGACGCTCTTAATTTAATTGTTACTTTATGAAATTAAACCAAAAGGTATTTATATTTTTGTGGAATATCACTAAAACAGATCACATGTTGACCAAGAAAATTAATGAAGTGGACATGTATAATTAGCCATTCCCAGACAAACACGGAAAGAATCAATCAAGAGATGCCAAAGAGAATCCGTTGGCTAGGACGGCTAAAATTTAGCCAGCATAAAAAATCATGAAAAGTACAATAAGGTCCAAAAAAAACCAATAAAAATACATGTGTAAACGATGGCTAAAGTTCAGCAAACAAATGACAAAGCACGGGCTAAATTTAGCTGGCAGATGTAAAAGTACAAACTAAATTTATCCGGCTGCTAAACAACGAAGGCTAAATCCTAGTTGTCGGCTAAATCCTAGCTGCCGGCTAAATTTAGCCGACGCTTTACACCTGATACAATCTGACCAGTGATTAATTATGTGCACTTTTGTAGGATCGATTTCGGACAACCCGACAATCACGAGCTTCAACGTTTTGAGTGCGGAATCCACTAAACGTTGTTCGGACAACAAAAACGACATGAAACTAAGATAAACGAGATATCAACACACACAAATATACGGTTAAAAGGTTGTATTGCATTGAAAACAGAGCTCATGTGTGATGTGACAGCTGAATGATTAGGGCAATGATTGGAAGCTTTTATAACTGTCCTAGTCGTCCAGGGCCCAAGGGGCGACTAGGAACCTATCAAGCGAGTAGGAGGGGCGACTAGCAAGCTAGTCGCTTGTGACCCAGGCTATCAAGGCTAGTCGCCCCTTTGCAGTCCCAGTCGCCTGAAATGCCAAACAACCCATAAATCACTCGAAAACACACCCAAGCACCCGTAATAACATCCAAACATCACCTATACTATGCTAGGGACATACTGTACTAACAACTTTTTTATACTTCACATGAGACATATCCTGTTTGATACTTGCTGATTAGCTCTTTAATTAATTTGGGTATGTCTATCTTGGTAAAGACTAAATATCCATGTTCATTTTGTTTATTTACCTGATCAACATGTCTATTTTGATAATTAACCCTTTTATTTTTCAAGAATTATAAGTTATGTGTGTGTCATCCAACTTTTTTTTTTTTTTTTTGCGAGATATGACATAATCAATCAATATACATGTTGGGTGACCTATAACTTATAAAATAATTTTAATAGTTAGGAGACTGGAGAAAATAATGAATGTGTAATTGGTTAATATCCTTATACATATCTTCCATTGTAGAAAAACAAATAATATAAGCTAAAATCTTGGGCCAAAATGTCACATTTTCCCTGTGGATAAGTAACACTGCTTCGTTAGTTTAATCAATTATAAGAAACATTGTTTCATTAGTTCAATCAACTCTAATTTTAGATGTCAAAGTTGTTAAGTTCAAGTTCCATGAATTAACGAAACCAAAGGCCGTCAATATCATGCCCAGATCATGATGAAGTATCATCATCATACTCAGTTAATCCCATCAATAGCAAAAACTAAGGTAGGGTCTGAGGAGGGTAAGATGTAGACAGCCTTACCTCTACCCCGTGGGAATAGAGAGGGTGCTTCCAGTGAGACCCCTGGTTTTATATCAAGCCTTAGACATAAAATCAGGACAAACCTGATTGGTGCATGTACCCCTTTAGACATAGTGCCTAGATCATGATGAAGTAGATAGAACTTTTTTTATAACATACAATACATATGAATAACTAAGTTCACGGCTCAAAAGATGGAATGTGATCAAAAGAACCATTATTCATTCTCCACACAAGTCTCTCAACAATGCCTCTATAAGGATCATCCTCTCGCTTTGCTAACAAATACTCGATATTCTTTTCGACATCACCTTTTGTTTGCATGTATAACTCTCGCAGAAAATCTTTATCGTCGAACATATGCTCCTTTCCTTTTGTTTGTATGGGCTTCCCGAACAAAAAGTAGTATCGACCTGGTAGCTTCGGCATAAATAGGGGAATGTGAATTGGTTGTTTAGCAATCTCTCCACTCATCCCCTCCCTATCATCAAATAAGATCACCAAAATGATCATTAGTCCTCATATCCAAAAATGCATCTCCTAAATACAATTTAACTAACCGTAAGCATACCACCCAAAGTGATTGATTCGCGTATAAAAAGAATTCATAAATGAATAAAGAGGCATCTAAACTACTCCTAATCTTGATAGAAAGTAATAAGTGAGTATGATTTTGATTTCTCCTAAAGTTTTAATACAATGACTACTTTTATATGTTGGTTATTCATCACTATTAACCACCTAATTAACTAAGTAACTAATGTAACTAACTTTATTTCATTTATTCTAACACAATTAGTGTCAAGTATATATTCACCTCAGGTTTGTTCTCCCTTTGTTATATTCATTCACCATCTGATCAAAGAAAGGGATTCTCTTCATGTCATTATAATCAATGATTAGCTGGGAACAAAGTAGATTAACTAGTGAGCATCCACATGATATAAGTTGAAAACTAGTTTGTTTAGGAAGATGAAGTTATATATGTCAAGTAAATCTGCATAGAGAGTGAATGTATTGTTACTTCTGCTAGATCATCTTCCCCAACTGCTCCAAATGGTATAATGGTTGCCCCAAGCTTCACTGCCATTCTTACAAATTCTTCTTTATCAGGCCAAAATAACTTACAAGCTTCACCCTGTTAACCATAGAAGAAAGTTATTTAAAATTAAAAAAAAAAAAATACTTTAAAGAAAATTATCTTTTATTGAGAAGAAGTAGCACACCTTGCGATGGAGGGACTCGCGTGCACCGCCAGGGTAAAGTAAGGCGTACGAGTTTCTTGATAACAATCTGAAAAGGGTTCTAGCAGAAACCGGAATTGCACCAATTATCTTCAATGCATCCGTATACGGAACCATAACAACTTCATGCTCATCACGGATTTGATAGGTTTCTGGATGGGCTAAACCATGAAGCGAGATTTTCTTCTCTCTCGCAAACTCTAAGACGACAGAAAGAGCATCAAATCCCCATAACATGTGATTACCAACTACTAATACTGGCCCTTTATCCGGAATCCCTGCAAGACCTCTAACTATCTTTCCATCCTCCATTGTTGAAAACACTGCTGTACCATAAAAAAGGCGGAACCACCTGCATCGTATTATATCGACCTTAATATACATCATATATCAATCTATTAAGTTTACAAGAAAATAAAGTTATTAACTTATTGAATTACCAACTTTCCATGGGTATAGTTTTAAACTCTGTCATACTAATAGGCAAATAGTCCTTCAACATATCATACTTAGAAGAACGGCGGTACATTTGAGTAACTTTGATGGTAGACAACAAATTAACACCACTCTCCTGTGCACAAATAAAATTGAAGGT
Source organism: Ambrosia trifida (assembly GCA_028751855.1). Classification (NCBI taxonomy): domain Eukaryota; kingdom Viridiplantae; phylum Streptophyta; class Magnoliopsida; order Asterales; family Asteraceae; genus Ambrosia; species Ambrosia trifida. Next base: position 22,339,589 of record CM054132.1, read on the forward strand.
CAATTGTTGGTACTTTACAATAACCTCTAGATTAATTGTTGGGGATAGAGTTCAGCTAGGATTAACCAGTAGGATTGTGTGTCCGTTTCCCTCAAACACGCGAACATTGCAGTGCTTCAATAATCTTGAAAGCCTTCGGGCTTCATTTTTACTTGGCATGAATTTATCCTTCCCACTGAAATCCATATATATTAGATGTATCAATAGATCTTGTAAAACCATATGAATTCAAACATACTTTGATAATGAGTTGATACAAGTTAACCGACTCCTACTTGGATTAGCTACATAGAATAAAAGAGGCAGAAAAGGCACCAACAAAAGAAAAGGCATATTTGGGCTATGTAAGGAGTTATGGGGTGTCATAAGCAGCTAACGTAAAGGTCTCAACGAGCCAGATCATGTGTCAAACGGCCAGTTTGGTCTGGCTATTGACCTCATATTCCATCATTTAGGGACCCATTTCGTCACTTAATTACTCGTCTATTTTTGTCTTTAATTTCAGTATCTATTTGATAGTGTGATTTCAAATTTTTGGCAATACCTGCCAAATTTAGAATTCCCTACATAAAATGGACTCTGACTCTCTGAACCTCATGTAATATCTCCATCATTGTTAGTTTACTTTTAGAATTATCTATGTTTATTTTTGTGTTTAAGCTTTTTGTTGTACTTATATGTCACCTAATGTGCAACATGCGAGACTTACACTATGATTTGCATCATTAAAAGAAGAAAGAAACCTAGCAAGCACAAGTACTTGGGCGGTAATAGCATGGAGACGAGAATTAGCGTAAGCAGCAGATGATTCAACTAGCTTCAACTTCCATGTCAGGGTGTCTTTAGGTAATATTTTGGCCGCCACCTATCCGAACAAGTATGAAAATTACAATAAACATATATGGTAGGAACCGCGGAGAAGTATCTTAATATTGGTATTGAATAGTAGCTAAAAAAAACATGTGGTTCTTACCGAATGAACCGGTAGATCTTCTGCAAGATTGCCAAACAATTGCCAAAGAGATGATGAATAATTTGAATCATTGATTTCAACCATTGCCATATTCACAAAATTACCTAATTAAGTACAAAATGTTGGAATGTATAAAAGAATTAGGAAATGATCCGCATTACATTAGTTTCATCAAAATTGGAAAATTGACTAATGTATGAACCACATTCAAATCACTAAAAACAAATTATGATCATAATAAGTTCAAGTTTGAATCTTTAATTAACAATAACCTACTTAGAAGGGGGCTCATAGGCAGATCCCTCAGGAGCGACATTAAAGAGCGTTGTAACGTCATCTCATAGGAAGTTGCTGAAACTAATGGACATGATAGTTGTCAGTATAATTTGGCATACATACACTACTAGAAAATTGGTCATTTGATACCGTAAAAAAAGTCAAAAAAATTTCCACCAATGTGCACAGAATTAAATGGACAACCACAACAAACTCGGTCTCAAAACATTAGCAAATATGTGAAAAGTAAAGTAAAATTATTTTAGGGTCTCAAATCATTTTTGGAAAGAAAGCAAGTTAAAAAAAAAAAAAGATTATCCGGTTCACCTGGGTTTGCTAGTATGAGTACTAAGTCAATCATAGGATTACGAGCAGCCACTGCAAGTGCCAAGTTTCCTCCAAAAGAATCACCAAGCAAGTAAATTGGTTTATATGGTGATGCATTGTGCTCGGTCATCACAATTTCTTCCACAATTTGTATAAGACCTTCGCCAAAATTAATTGGTTTGTGAAACCACTTTAGAGTTAGTAGACGAACTAATGGCATGAAATGTGACAATGCAAGAGATAATGATAACCTTTTAATGGTGTTCGATCTGAAGCAGGAATATGCAAGCACTGAACATGAAAAACCCTATTATTGAAGAAACTTGTGTGAAATTAATTCTTTCAAGAAATTAATTCTACTCTTATGTGAAAACCTAAGGTAGTGGAGAACTTCTTTGAAAGGCATGCATGTATAGAATTTCTATACTTCCTTTTAAAAATATCTTTTCTAGCATCAATTTTATCCCACCAATGAGTTCCATTCCTTCCTAGCTTTTTATCTAATTACACATAGCATAGTTAAGTTTTCTAAAATCTTTCAACATATTTCATAGGGTTTTGGTGACTAAAGATACATATATAGCTGAATCAAGATAGCACTACTTGGAGCAACTTGACAATGGAAAAGGGGCTAGAAAAGGGACCAACTTAAAACGGTATAGCATTCTATATGTTTGAAGTTCCCGCCATGAAGGGAAACATCTCAACAAGCTAGATCATCTGACAAGCCTCAACCCGAGTCCAATGAGTTCCATCATATGGACCATGATGTTGGCGTTGATGGATAAATGTTCCCTAGTTTTAGCAATTTTAAACTATTCCTATTCTTATATAAAGCTAAGAATCTTTTTTTTTTTTGAAAGGTGAACTTCATTAGAAAAACGCACAACCGGTGTTGATTTGTAAATATAACTTTATTATGTTTTTATGTCTATTTATGAATGTTGAACTCATGTAAATGTATGTATTATGTATTATGTAGAACATATATAGGTTTGTTAGATTAGTTAAGTTATGTATGAAGTAAACGGGTCAAAACACTTTGGATGAATGCAATGATCAAAGACCAATGCGGCTGCACACAAACAAGGCAGATTCAAACAGCAGCATTCAGGCAGAAGCAGAACAGAATGGAGGATAATTTAACATATGGTTCGAAGGAAAAATGCAGCACAAAAGGACGATTATGCCCCTGACCGTTAAGATAGTTATTTCCGCGCCAAAATTCAGATATGAACCGGTGGGACATCAAGACATAACTGTTCAAAACAGACATGTTGTTCGAACATATAACTGCCATCAACAAACCGGTTCAAGACATATAAATAGGATCAATGTGTTTCATTTATACTTATCAAGATTGTAAAACATTAACAATCCTCTCAATTCTCTCACAACTTCCAGAATTATCTTAGTTTCAATCATTTGTATCGAATACTTTCAATCATTCATATATATCATTCATTCGTTCAGTTTGTGTTTTATTTACTTGTGTTTATTTGATTAAATCCGCTGCAAAAATCAGTTCTGGGGCCAACAACCGGTCCTCAAATCAAGGACCGGAGGCCGGAGACTACAACATATACATCGGATTTATCCGCCAATCTTTCCAAACAATCTTTTTAAACCTGGACCTAGATCTGAGCCACAAAAAAGAAAAAGACTTGATTTTAGCCACAATGACATCAACTCTAACTTCTTTATCTTGGAAAAGCTTTTCGGTCCTTGCGTTCCAAAGCACCCACATCGTAAGAATCTAATTAGTAATTTACATGCATCCTTATTTAGGAAGTTAGTTTCATAGTTATTTGGTTAATTTCAGTTTTTTAAACATTTGACTAGACCTGTCAAATTTAGATTTATCATGTAAAAAAGGGTTTGAACTTTGAAGTAATATTAATTTTCTCTTAAGAATGTCTTCTCTTGCTTCATCTCTACTAGATTCATTCTTATAGATTATAAACTTTTGAGATTGTAATATACTCATTTACATGTCAAAATGATAAAGATCTTTTGTAGATAAGTGTAACTCACTTTCCAATAGCTTTTTCATGTAAAACAAGGCCAGCTCCAGTACCATCCATTCCTAAATAATTTATCAAACCAGATTAGAACATAACAAATGATCTTTTAGGATCATTAACTAAAAAAAAATAAAAGATATATGTAAGCATAAACAACAGGCCTTTCAATGTGTTGATAGCACCGGCTAATGATCTAATGTAACCCATAATTCAATTAAGTGGTTATGCTTTTACCCATGACCCAACTAATCTAAATAAAAGGATCATGGCCCACATCTGTTATGGGATGACTAATTTTTGTCATTTGTCTATATGATTTTTTCACAAATTATATTTGAATGGATATTTTCAATTTTGAAAAAAAGAGCAATGAATCAATATACTTGAAAATGTTTTCTTTTCGAATAGAAATCGTATATAAAACCTATGTTTCATCATATTTCCATGTGTTGGGACCAAAAAAAAACATTTTCTTTTACGAAAAGGGCCATTGATTTTAGAATCCCCTTTAGGCCTCAGAAAAGTGATTGAGCCGACCCTGCATGTAACAGTTTGATCGAAAACTATTTTCGTAAATTTGGTTGCTCAAAATAGTTAATTATGTGTAATTTCCCTTATTTCTAGTATTTAAAAGGATCTACCGGATAACATAAATGGACAATATCAGATTAGATCTAGACCATCAGAAATACCAACCAAGGGGCTTGTAGCCTAGTGGTTAAAATATGATGGAAAGGTGTCCCTTCCCATGTGGTTGAGGGTTCAACTCCCGTAGTATAGATTTAAAAGTAGAATCAGTGGGCGTGCGAGTTAGCCTTTCTAAAAAAATCAAATTATAGTCAGACATGTCAACTAATTACCAGGTAAATACAAAAGAACCGGAGAATTTTTTACAGGCTTGCCACACGCGACCGGGCAAAACCATCTAGGTGGCCCTCCATGATCACTCTCAACCAAATTAATAGCAACTTCAGCATAATCCTTGATGGTTTGAGTCCCATAACCATCATCCCACAAAGGCTTTAACTCTTCAGGATCAACATTTTGCACACCCGTTTTTCGGCCATTATCATAAATAGCATAACTCTTCCTGTCACCACCATTGATCCTAACTGATTTTGGACTCTCACTAGCTACACTTGTAACAAGAACACGCGAATATTGCAGCCTATGGTTTTTATTTAAAGTGAAAAGTGATGAGAATGGAACACTAGAATTGCACACATGAATATTTGAGGCCATTATCTACAACAAATTGGTCCAAAATACAAAATCAATGTAATCAAGGCTAGAGATCTATGATTCAAACAATTTTAGGAAAAGGGTGCAAGTTACGTATATAACTAAGCTCCGAAATAAAAAATGAAATGCAGGTTTCATGTATCATTCGGTATGAATGACATGATGATATATAGGTGAGAAAAGGTACTAATAAGAACGGATAACTGGAAATCTGCTAATGTATTGCAAAGAAACAGGAATTAGGCAGGATAATATTTCTACATGGGAACAATGTGATAGATCGGGTTCAAAAATAAATTTGATCACATAAACGGAATTGGTATTCTGTCGTGTTAATTTGTTTCTGAGGTTCGTTGCAGATTATATCCAAAATAACTTATTTTTTACACTGCAAGACAGAAAAATGCGTTATTTTGGATAAAACTCGGTTTTCAACAAAGTTTATATAAAAATTATCATCATACTCAGTTAATCCCACCAATAGCAAAGCTAAGGTAGGGTCTAAGGAGGGTAAGACGTAGATAGCCTTACCTCTACCCCGTGGGAATAGAGAGGCTGCTTCCAGTGAGACCCTCGGCTGGATAGTGGTTTTGTATCAAGCCTTGGACATAAGGCACACAACACTTAGCAATCAGGGCCCCTTGTCTTTTGGCTATCAACGCCACCACCTGATGCATGATTAACCACCCGTCGTTTTTAACGTTATTTTCACGAAATTAGTAAAATAACGTTAAAATTAGTGCAACTTTAAAAAATAAATATTTAAAAAAATGTTAGATATTACATGGTATTAGTGAAAAGATAAATTAAACGTTTATCGTATCATAATGTCTATCAATTTATGCTATCAGTTGAATTTACACACAACTAAAATTTTGGGTCCGTTCGACGGTTTAGTCATGCCAGGTTGGTCACATAATAAAAGTATGACACAATAAAAAAGATAATATTTTCTAGAATAGTAATCAAGTTTTACTAGTGTTCTAATTATATCACTCATAAAAATATTTGTGCTAATTAAGTCATTAATGTTTATTTTATGTTCTAATCCTATATGGTTTACCTGATTAGTAGGTATAATATCTATAATTAGAACATTAAAGTAAACTCCAGTGACTTGATTAGAACATCAAAGTAAAGTTGACTTATCTAATTGGAAAAAAAATGTTTTGTAAAAATTGTGAATATTTAAAAAAATGCAAAATTTTTAAAAGTGTTTATATTTTTAATTTTTTATATTTTTTTAATTATAGAAATTGTGAAAAAAAAATGTTTAATAAAAATTGATGACCTTCTAAATGGGTAAAATGTCTATAATTAGAACATTAAAATAACTTTAGTTACCTAATTGAAACAATTTTTTTATGAGTGACTTAATGGGAACACTCCTAAAACTAGGTTACTATTTAACAAAGTTACCCCTAAAAAAATCGTTCATAAGAATTTGAAAAACTTATGAACTTGAAAAACACATAATGTAAATATCGATGGTCTTTATAAATTCCCGTGGACCCGTAGTGTTTTTTTTTTTTTGGCATAGACTAATAATCCATAACATAAACATGGACTTATTTCAACTTTTAATTGGGTATTTAGTGGGAATTGGGCTCATTTATGAAGGGTTTTTTTTAATACTTTTTTTTTAACAGCAAACTGCACTTCTCATTAATCACCCAAATTATTTACAAAACTAATTCATAGCAAGCTGCTACTTATAGTTGACCCTACACCTTAATTCCTTACAAGATTACAAATTAGAAATCAAATGATCTCCATTTTTCCCATTCCCAGCCCATGTCCTTGCTGCGATTACGCACCCACATAAAGGAAAGAGTTTTAATGTCACCCAACATTTGCTCCAGATTTGCGTTTTTCCCGTTGAATACTTTGTTGTTTCGTGTAATCCATATGACCCAGCATGTTGTTAATATCACTGCGTGAATCGCCTTCCTCTTTACTCGCCCAAACGCATTGTTCTTGTGAATTTCCAGCAAATCTCTGAATGAAAAGGCAAAAATCGGCTGAATACGACACCAATCACTGACTTTATTCCAGAGATTTGCGTTTTTTTAATAGTTAATTCATCATGATTCGTGGGCTTTTTAAACTAGTAGATTCACCGTCAAAAAAATCATTGGTTTCACCCGAAAAAAACTCGTATATACAACCCACCAAACCAACTTGACTTAACCCCTAAATACTTTATGATAAAAAAAGTTCGACCTAGATTTTTTTGGAATACGTAGATCAACTAGTAAACCCTTTAGTTATACAACCCCTAACCCCAAGTTCGAATCCCATGTTGTGTCTCTTCACTAGGGTCATAACACTTTAAAGTAAATCACCCGCCCCGTTACGGGAATCGAACCGGGTACCCCAGGTGATCGCGTGTCGAAGTGCTAATCAAAAACTTAATAAAAACTACTCCTTAGCTACAACTGACTGCAGTATAGGAAGTAGGGTTGTCGAACCTCAGGGAGTTTGTGGAAAGTGCTAAGTTACTAATTTCTAATTAAATTAAGATTAACTAAAGTAATTTTATGAAGTTTAATGTAAGAGTGCTGCAGTGCTGCAAACGAATTGATAATTGATTTTTTTTAGAAAAGACAATAATATGGAAAAAACGGTCACTCCGGGTTTCTGATTTGGTAATTATCAACTGAATTATGTTAATACCCTACCTAGGAAATCACATAGACATGACTTTGTTTAAATTGTTCAACCCAATTCAGCTATCATAACATTAATTGCAAAGTTAAGTTAATCCTAGTGCAAGAAAACCAAGATACGATAACATAATGCAATAATACTAATCAACCAAGATGTCTAGATCAGTCAAACATACAATTAGATGCAAAGACCGTTAAGGTGTTCACAAAATCTAATCCAAGTAATGAGTATCAAACATAAAACAATTGATAGAATAACCAAATCGTTCACCCGGAGAAACCGCAAGATGATTAGCCTTGCATCTTCATGATTTCGGCTTCAAAACTTGTTCTGGATTGCTCTGACATCAACCGGAATGAATGGAACTGCAAAAAGTCTTCAAAATCGTCCCCTAGAAGCTCTGGAAGTCGAAGATTACATCCCCATACGGCTGATTAGGTTTTGATTGCGAAAATGGGCTTTTTATGGGCTGAAGAGTTATTAGAGACCCATGAACAACTGTTTCTGGAATTAGAGGGTCTCTAACAACCTAAATATGTCGCGATGGCATCTTCATTAATTACCACAATTCATTAAGGGTAAAATCGTCATTTTTTCTCTGTTTTACTTCCTGGAGACCCGCGAATAACTTTTACTGAAATTAGAGGGTCTCTAATTTCAGTTCTTCCAGATTTGTTTCTTTTTTGATTTCCAATTTCATCGAATGCTCGTCTCCTCTCCAACTAAGCTCTTTTTCTCTCGTTTTAGCCCACGAACACCTGCTTAGCACCAAGACACAAGTAAGTATCTAAGACACGATATAAACGAACGATAAACGATTAAAAACTATACAAAACTAATATATAAATGTGATGCATTTGGAAACACATCACACCCCCACACTTACCTTTTGCTTGCCCTCAAGCAAATCTGCTCAAAACATTACCACGAACAAGTAACAAATACCTCAAACGCCCCCGCCATGCACTAGTTAGGGTCCAAAGTCATACCCCATTCATAGATCATCATTAGATGTGTTAATTCAACAGGCAACCGTGATGCACAATTTTTAAAACAGAACTCTCCCGACTAAGTCTAACATGCTTTCGGTTTTTATTCTCATGCAACACACCCCTCACAATTTTTCACTCCACTCGGTTTAATATCTGGACTAGCATGTAATGCGCTAGTATTATTCGCTCAAAAACCAAGTATGTAACTCTGTTATCATAGGCTTGTATAACAATCACACCTCAACTATAGACAATGCACATATCTAAAGGACTTACGGGTTTTGGCTTCGGGTAAAGGTAGGATAAATTTGGCTAACAATTGGTTTAAAAATAGGGGTTTCAACACGCTTGAATGATCATCCTTATTCACTAAGCAACATAATACAATAATCACACAACTTTGGGTATATTTGACCCATAACACATACTTCTATTTTCTTTTTCACTCTTTTTTTTTCATATATATTTTTTTTTCTCTTTTTTTTTTCCTTTTTTTTTCACAGCTTAAACATAACGCAATCACTTGAACAAAACATAAACACAATGGAGGTCATCAATTTATTACACAAAGGTAAACAGGTCAATTTGGTTAATAGGTTTAATCAAATGAAAGGGTATAGGCTCAACATGGGCTACTAAGGGTGATTTTAGGTAAACGAGTCAACACATAACAAATAAATGGGTATCAAAAGAAAAAGGGGAAACCTAAATTGCCTTTATCATCTATGTGCATATCTAGTCTACAACCTCGGCATGTATCAAATCACACAAGTTCTGCAACTGAGAAACATCTGGCCTACACTCAACAAATGAAAATATATATGTATCAATCTATCATCTAATAGGCTCAAGATCTCACCAAAGTGTGGAAATGGGTTACCGATGTGTGCATGCATTTATTACCGACAGCTCATTACACCTAATCGGGCAAATTCTATTCATTTTTTCTAAAATACCTGCTGAAAACGGTTCATATGTCTGTTCTAAAGAATTGGACCATGATTAAGGACCCACACACCACAAGCAGAGACAGAATGAACACATTGAAACAGTCGCTTTCATGCCCGATCAGACCGCTTTTAGGACATTTTTTTTTATTTTTTAATTATTTTTTTTATGACTCAAGACTAACACAAAAACACACTCTAAAGACGTATAGCCACCCCCCCACACTTGCGCGACACATTGTCCTCAATGTGCTAAGGGAATAGTAACACAAAAAAAAATCAAATACGAAAAGAAAAATAAATAAATAAAGACAGAAAATCGGAACAGACTCCCCTGATAAATGCGACGATGTTGTTGAAAGTCGTGCTCCCCTGCCCTCCAACTTGTCCGTATAGCATTCCGTTCGCGGACAAAAGCGGCAATTTTCAATATTCTAACAACCAAAACACACATATAACAGCAACGTATCATATAATATACTATAATATAAACCACCCAACCGGTCTCCCCTTACAATTTCCCTTGATGTGTTAGTTTAGATACAGGCATAAATAATCAAAACAAAATAAAGGGAAAAGTACACCAAAAACACAAAATAAACCGGTTGGCGCTGCTGCGAGCTATCACTCCTGCTGCCCAGGCTCCTCAGACTGATTGTCTCCCTCCTGCTCAGCTCCTGCAGATGTACCTACTAAATCACCTATACCCCTGAAACGCTCGGGTATCTTCAAACCCATGCCCTGCATCATGAACCTCATCATATCCGTAAACATAACAACCTTTGCGTCTAACCCATCAATCTTCGCTTCCAACCCATCAATCCTCTGCACTACATACTCTAATGTCACAGTCTCCGGTGGTGGTGCACACAAGGGGGTACGGGACTAGGGCGCTCCATAGATGGTCTAACCCGCTGTCGAGCGATAGGCACGCTCCTCTGTATAGTCTCAGCAGCAACTATCCCCTCAAGTAGTGGCACCTGTAGCCCTGGCTTCACCGGTTCCCACTCCGGTGGCTCATCATATGTCACTATCTGTGCAGCCCTCAAATCATCTACACTATAATAAATGGTCGACGGTCCCTCTGTCAACTGCTCTCTCGGATATCTCTCAAACACCCCCAAACTCTGTGCAATCTGTGTCACATAAGGGCCTAAACTCAAATAACCTTCAGCTCCACCTCTAGCACCTCTAGCAAATGATGACAATAAAATAGTCGCCAAATTGGCCTCCCGTCGACCAAAGATACAATACAAACAAAACGCATCCAACACAGTAACCTTATCTCCTCCCTTGCGACCGACAAGAGTACATGCTATGATCCTATGAATATATCTAATAACTGGATCACGAATACTCGACTCAGCACCCTGGCCACTGAATGCCCCCTCAGCAATCGTCTCCCAAAACACACTCAGATCACTAGAAGATACCCCACCTGTCCTCTTCTTCTTATAACTTCCTCTCAGTAACTTAACAAATCCAGGTGCTTGTGTTTCCTCCTTGGTGTAAACACCCATAGCTACTGCAAATCTAGGCACACTCAACTCATAAAGTTGCCTCCCTAGTGAAAATGACACTGCGTGTTGCTCATGAAACAGGTCGGCGTTATACTTAAAAGTGGAATAAAACTCTACTGTCAACTCTCTGTACTGTGGCCAATCACACTCTAACAAAGTCATCCATTTAGGCCCCAATAACTCCTCCACTCTCTCATGCTCCCCTAAAATTCCAACCAGTTCCATATTAATGCTCCTATGCTTCAACTCCGGAATCAATATATATTTCTGACAATTTTCCAACTCCTTAGAGTTAACAGCAAACTGCAATAAAGTGTGCTCCTCTAAAATCCGGTCATCAACGGGCTCTACTGGGTCCCCAGGCTGTGGTCTAACCTCTGGTAATGCATACCGGATACTCCTAGAAACCCCTGTAACTCGTGGTCCAGGTTCACCCCGTGGCCTCTGTTTAGGTCCTCTTTTTCGCTTGGCTCCCACGACCGCATTAGAGGATCCCTCACCTGACATCCTGCGAAACAATTTAAAAACATACAAATCAGTCAGGTAACATAAATAAGCAACTATTTTTGGTATTTTAATTTTTCAATTTTTTTTTAACTGAAAAACATTGCGACCGTATAGCATTTCGGTCGCGGTCGCACCTAAAAAAAACAGACAAATAAATAAATAAAATAAAAAATAAATAAACAAATCTAAAATAACTTGAAATTTCGAGATACCCATTACTTATATAATATTTAAAACATCCCCGCCCGAATGGAGATTGAGTACGGGCGAGGCGTTCTAAACCTGCAGTTAATTTCAAGACAAATCATCCCAACGACTCCTTAAAAACTCTAACGCGACTACCACACACGGAAATAAGTTAAGCCTCTTCAACCCTCACTTCACTTGATTATCCAAAGTCGCCTAATAACCATTCAACGAGTTTATTCATTTATCTTTCAAGACGACCACCCCCCACACTTAAATTCATTTGTCCCCAAATGGCCTAGACAACAACTCGCCTAAATGATTTAAAAATCCAAATCTTAGGACATGATGTATTCCACAAACAAACCACAATCATGAGCTACCATGTCGCTACTGTTAAAACCAAGCTACTACTTATCACACCATTCTCGCTAATTCACTTACACTCATCATATTCTATATCTAAGCGCAAACCAAAAGCATACCATCATTTTAATAAAGCGCCACATTGAAAACAAGAAAACGCCTAACTATCCTACACATGACTCGACCAAACCAACAGATGGCATAAAAAAAACTACAAACACAAAGTAAAATCAAGAATAAAAATGAGCAAAAGAAAACTAAACGCACCTTATTGTCGACACGTAACTGAGATAACAAGACGCAAACAAAACAGAGCCTACAAAACTGAGATAACTGAGATTACGCGGCTGGAGGTAGGGTAATGGGTTGGGGTCGGGCTGCAGAGGGTCGGGTATGGCGGTGGATGAGGAAAGAAGAGGGTTGTGGTGGTCGTGGTTGTTGACTGCTGCTGCGTCCGCGGCGGCTGGTGGTTGGATCGGGTGGGAGATGGTGGTCGGATTTGGGTCGGGTTATGGTTGATGAATGCTGCGGCGGCGGGTTGGGTAGGGTTTGCAGGCGGCGGCGGGTGGCTGTTCGTGGAGGGTGGATGGTTATGAAGATGCGGTTCGGTGGTGACAGGCGGAGGAATGGGCCTGGTGATTGAGGGTGGTAGTGAAGGTGGCTCGGTGGTGGTTATGAGGAAGAAGATGGCGGCGGACGGTGGCAGATGGAAGGGTTTCAGATTATAGGGTGAAGGAGGAAGGTGTTGTTGTGAGGTTTAGGTTGATATTGAAACTTTTGGGGAAGAAGGTAAGTTCACGGGTTTTTTTTTTTTTTTTTTTTTTTTTTAGGAATGATCTTGGAGACCCATGAATGGTAGAGCAAGATATTAGAGGGTCTCTAAGAACCGTGTTGACAGAAAGTTTTGACGTTTTTGTACTTAGAAAAATTTTTAACTTCTCAATTCTAACACTCCCAAACCCCTTAAAACCTATTCCAATGCCCCATTAACATGTAAACTTACCTGGACTCCTGTTAGTGATGATTCCTCGTGTCGAAATAGATACGATTACCTGAAAAACTCAAACACACAAAAAACGCAAAACCGAAAACAACGAAAATACACAAAAAATGATACAAACTCTACAATTACACATACCGAATGTGTTATCACTTACCTTCATCATCCGGTTCACTCGTCAAAAAGCAAACCGGCTCTTCTGTTGTTCCGTGGATGTCAGACGAATCCAGGTACGGTTTAAGTCGATGTCCATTCACTACTTAACGTAAATGATCATCAAAGTCTTCAATCTCGACATCACCGTATTCACCAACTCTCGTAATTAAGTATGGCCCCGTCCACTTGCGTTTCAACTTCCCTGGGAATAATTTAAGACGGGAATTGTACAACCATACCTTTTGGCCTACCTCGAACTTCTTCAACCGAAGCTTGGCATCGTGCACCTTCTTCATCTTGTCCTTGTATGACGATGCACTCTCATATGCTTCATCTCTCAGCTCCTCAAGCTCACATAGATTCAACTTCCTTTCTTTACCTGCAACATCATAATCAGTATTAACTCCTTTAACAGCCCATAATGCCCTATGTGCTGTTTCCACCGGTAAATGGCAACCCTTCCCATAAACCAATCGGTATGGTGTGGTGCCAATTGGTGTCTTATAAGTTGTACGGTAAGCCCATAATGCATCATCTAGCTTGGTGGACCAGTCCTTACGATCTGGTCTTACCGTCTTTTGTAAAATCTCTTTAATTTGACGATTTGACACCTCAACTTGCCCACTTGTCTGTGGGTGATACGGGGTTGCAATTCTATGATCCACACCATACCGTTTAAGCAATTTACCGAATTTAAAATTCTTGAAATGCGACCCCCCATCACTGATGATCACACGAGGAAGTCCAAATCGTGTAAAGATGTTTGATACTACAAAATTGCAAACAACGGTATGGTCGTTTGTCCTGGTGGCTATTGCTTCTATCCATTTAGATACATAATCGACAGCCACCAAGATATACTGATAACCCCTGGAATTTGGGAACGGGCCCATGAAGTCGATCCCCCACACATAAAAAATATCAACCACGAGGATAGGCTGCATGGGCATCTCATTCCGTTTAGTTATGTTACCCATCTGCTGACACTTGGTGCAGTTCTTAGCAAACTCAAAAGCATCTTTAAAAATGCTTGGCCAATATAACCCCGATGATAGCACTTTGTGTCCTGTTTTCTGCCCGCTGAAGTGTCCTCCACAAGCAGATGCATGCACAAGTCCCAATACGCATTGAACTTCCGATTCTGGGATACATCTTCGAATTATCTGGTCAGCTCCTATCTTAAACAAGTCTGGTTCATCCCAAATGTACTGCTTCGCTTGAGCCTTCAAGTGAGTTCTCTTTTTCTTTGCCCAATGCTCTGGGATGATACCTGCAGCCAAATAATTAACAATGTTAGCATACCATGGTGAAGTAGATACTTCGAATAGCTGCTCATCTGGAAAGGTCTCATTGATCTCGTTAGTGACTTCAGCATCCATATGGGGCAATCTAGACAAGTGGTCTGCCACCACATTTTTACTTCCCTTCTTGTCTCTGATTTCCAAATCGAACTCCTGAAGCAGGAGAACCCAACGGATCAATCTGGGTTTCGCATCCTTTTTCTCTGTGACATCTGTCACCTTCGTCTTTTATCTAATTGACAATAATAATCCTTTAAATATTCCATTTTAGTCCTAAAAGTTTTGACGTTTTCAAAATTTAATTCTAAAGCGAATAAAAAATTTTATCAGTTATATTTATAAAAAGTGCGTAGGTGAAACGTATTCATAAACGGCTTTATATAAAAAAAAATTCCAAGTTTTATAAAGTTTTATGAAATTTAAAGTTTCTAAGTTAAGTTAAGTTAACTTAGTTAACTTTTTATAAAGAAAACCATAATCAAACTAACAAGGTTAAACTAGAGGGACTAGTTTTGCCAAATATGAAAGTTTTAAAAAAAATTAAACATTCCCTCCTCTCCTTGTTCCTGTTTCCGGCGTGACCATTTCCGGCCACCGGAATTGATTCCGGCGAACTCAAAATACTATTTTTATACATGCTTTAACTCGTTTTAATGCATACCAAGCGTTTCTCCATCATTGCCAAGCGATTAATAGGTTTAAAACAAGTTTTAAGCGAGCATTAAACGGTGTTGAATTGTAACCGATCGGACCTTTAAGACTAAGGCTAAACGTCCCTATAACGTTCTGGAACTTATAAATTGAGCATTCCATTTCATTTAGAAGCCTTTACACTTTGCAAACCCACAAAAAACGCGGTTTAAACGTGTCCAGAGACTTGGCGAATTGATGTGAAAAGTCGCGGCCCTACTACCTTTTTTTCCGGTTCAAATCACGATTTTAAGGTTAGTTTTTGGTGCCGTTTTACTCCTCGTGGATTCCTTTATAAAAGCCCTCCATAACAGATTCGTTATCTTGCTTGATTTAGGTTATTGAATCTTAGGGTAGGGTTAGGGTTTATGTGTGATATTGGGGAAGAAGATGATGCTTTCTAATAATATAAATATAATTTTATTTCAATCTTTCTAACATGTCTAGTTAGTGGTGTAGTGGTTAGTGTGTTGCATTGTTTGGGAAGGGACATGAGGTCGACTCCCCCATCAAACATAATGTTCCTTTCTGATTTTTTTTTTATTTTATTTATTATTTCCTTTTAATTATTTCAGAAATTATATAATGTGATTAAATCTTAAAATATTCATAATAAATTCATTTTTGATCCAAAAATTATGAAAATTTAGGTGTAGCATCTTGACACTATAAAGAAAATTATCACACTTTTACTTTGTGAAAATTATTTAATTTTCATTATTTTATTAATTTAAATTGTTTTAACCATAATTAATTGATAAAAAATTCATTTTTTAATGATTTTAATCTCAAACTTTTTGAGTAATTATTTCTCATCATCATGAACTGAAATAAAAATTATTGATTCAGAAAACATTTATTTTTATTAATTTTCCTATTTTTAATCATTTAAACATAATTTAATCTCGTTAAATCAGTTTTAAATATAAATAAGTTTATATAAATTATGGGAAAATTATTCTAATCTGTTTACATCAGAAATCATCCATTTTCTATAAAATTAGTATTTTTGGATCATGTATGGTAATATTAGTCTTATTTACGTTTAATTAGACATAAAACATTTATTTATTTATACAATTTAAACATCTATTTATTAAATGTTTTTCTTATAAAATAGAAATACTCATATGGTTTAATGTCTTAATTATCTTTTGTGGAATCATTGTGTAACTCAAAATTATTTATTTATATATTTATGATTATTGTATTTATTTTAATTTAGTTAAAGTAATTAACTAAATTATTTTGTCTTAATTATTCAAACATATTTTTATCTAAATATTCAATAGGTAATAATTATATTATTTAAACCACATTTACAACCTTTCATATATTATTTGTGATATACAACTTTTACATTAACGCGACTTATCATAAAAACTCTAATTCCCCAAATCGACTTAGCAAACCCTAATGCCTTAGACCCTAGATACTTTAGACTTTTAGACATTTCCTTATTAGTATTTACATACATTATAGGTTGAATTCCTTGGAATTCCCATTACTTAGCTCACGACCGCTTAAGTGGATTTTGATCGCTTTCGCAAACTGTGAGTATATCTTTCCCCTTTTTACTATTTTACATTTCGGGGTGACTCATGTACTTACTATCAAGTTTATATTTCCTTTTACTAAAATAGCAATTCTTATGTGTGTTTGCTTGTGTTATTTTGTGTATCTATGACCTGTCAAATCATTAACCACTGGGCGGCCTGGCATTTCAATGAATAGTACTATGGTTTATACCCTTGTGACTCTGTTGAGAGTCCTCGTCATTGCTATGTATTACATTACTACTAGCGCATACTATATATATCTGTTGAGAGTCCTCGTCATTGCTATGTATTACATTACGACACATGAATTGCAAAACCCTTTTCTACTATATTTATTTAAACAGGGTATGCTCACCAATACAATTTTTGTATTGACCAAATTATTTTGTACATGTTTCAGGTTGTTTTGAGATGCATTCTTTAATCTTTCGGATTTATATTTAGATTTTGATTCATTGTATTTCAATTTAGTTGGCAGTTAGAATCGTTGTATTTTATTTCAATGTAATAAATTATTTAATCAATGTATTCAAATTTACACTTTAGTCCATGAGCTATTGAACAATCGTCACTACGTGACACCTTGATGTTTCCGCCATCGGTTGGGGTGTTACAGATTGGTATCAGAGCCATGGTTATAGGGAATTAGGTTATTAGAATGCCTTTTAGCCTAGACTATAACTAAGCTTACTTTCACGAGTCCTCTCGTTTATATTTCTCTTACTTCTTATATTTTCTTTCAAGATATTTTCGTTATGATTATTTCTCGTTATTCTTCCGATATTTTGCTTGGCAAAGAAGACACCCGTATTTCACAAACGAAACGATATCATCAAGTTAGGAATGACATCCATACCTTGGTGATTAGTTTCACTCCTCTATATGTTATTTATCTTAGGAATATATCTTTGAGATAGGAGTGACATCCACACCTCAAAGAGTGATTCCTTCAAAAAGAAACTTAACCACTAAGCTGGGAGTGATATCCTTAACTTAGTGATTGGTTTCATTCCACAATCGTTTTCAATTTTGAAATACATCTTTGAGTTAGGAGTGAAATCCACATCTCAAGGATCTATTTCTACATCTCGTTGATTATGAATTTTCTTAAATGTTGGTAATCTATTACATACGTTAATTTTATCATTCACGTCATTTTAAATCTTGGTCTTTTAAAACACATTAGATTTACACATACTTCATGGAGTGGTTTCATTTTGCATTTTATAAACTAGTATTACATATTTTACATGTCAAACGTAAACCTTTTGTTTTCATATGACGTAACCGATATATGTTTTCGAAAGGAACTTGCAACTAATAATAAGCCCTATAACATTTTTCAAACTTGACGTCTCGTAACCATATGAAGATGTGTATTCGCGAAGATTTTGCAAATGAACCTGTTTTGAATCTAAAACACACTTCGATTTCTAAAAAAAAAAATTATTCTCATGCATCACTAACTATTCTTTCAACAATATCACAAAGTCGAGTAAACTGCGAAAATTTACCTTTTACGCTTATACTTTTTCAGTTGCAAAACTTTTGGTTTAACAAAAAAAAAATGGACATATCTTTTTATCAGAATGTTGCTAAATGTCTTTTATAGTATAACGCATATATGTAAAATTATTAGATTTTAAACTCACATGCCAGTAGGCTATACACCTGTTTCGTGCACATTCATTTACCGTAAATTTCATTATTTTAATCTTGCACCATTTTTATTCATGGTTATTTCTGACACGTTATTTGCGATTATTATCACATTGCCTATTTGCATTAATTCAACTCGTTTACTTTCATTTTGTGCAATTGTGCGATTTACTCGATTTATGTTATACCGTTCTTTCAATCGAAATTTTTACTTATATACCTACTGGAACGCATATTTGGTATGCACATTTTCTTTCCTGTTTTGAGCAAAACCCTGTTATATATACATTATTTTTGTCCATCATCATGGTCAATGAACATACTAGTTGATAACTCGTATGAGATCTAAGCCAGTGCCCACGTACGACTCGGATTAGAGTATTTATTTAATCCGAGGGGAACGGAATAAATCTCGGAGTTTATCAATATAGGTGTTTAGTGCCCAACGATGTGAACAGAAGTTACCGGTTAAGGGTGAACCCGAAGGGGAAGAACCTCTAACCATGTCTATTACTTGCATGTTACTCTCATTACGGTTAAAGGGAAAACCCGAAAGGGAAGGACCTCTAACCATGTCATGATCAAACATTATTTCATTACAGTGGCTATTACATATTAGTTGCACACATTTATTTCATGGTAAGGTTATGGGAAAGCATAACACCCTAGTGTAAGGTAAATCGATGATTACGGTCCGGAACGCAATCATGGGCTTACAGGTACATGGGGGTGGTGTGTGATTCTACTTAGGCTATTGGTAGACAATTAGTACGAATCCAAAGTATCGGGAGTGTGGTGGGTCAGCTGCGGTACACCCTATATATAAGCATAAACGATATTGCGGGAGCGGACTAGGAGTCTGACCAAGAACCTATCCTTACTTCATACTTATCTCTTCAGTAGAACGGTGGGCTAATAGCTAGCATTTTCGATAGGAACGTTCTTACGTGAGCTTCATTCGTCTTCCTAGAGTATTTCTCTTGACCACCCACACAGAAAACACAAATCTTGTATACCCTTACACGCTCTGTTATTTGAAATCTTGTTACGTACCTTAATAAAGTTCAGTTAGAAACCTTTCATCTAACTCTCAACTCTACAACGTTGAGCCAACTGTCGAAGATTTTGAAACTTTTACTGTGGGTATTAGACAACTATTTTAAATGTTGTCGATTCATAAATAATGAAATTTTCTTTTAAAAATCTAGCTGACTTTTACAATGCCTTTTGTTTCATAGTAACCTCCACTTGAAAGAAATTTCGAGACGAAATTTTCTAAAGTAGGGGAGACTGTGACATCTGTCACCTTCGTCTTTTATCTAATTGACAATAATAATCCTTTAAATATTCCATTTTAGTCCTAAAAGTTTCGACGTTTTCAAAATTTAATTCTAAAGCGAATAAAAAATTTTATCAGTTATATTTATAAAAAGTGCGTAGGTGAAACGTATTCATAAACGGCTTTATATAAAAAAAAATTCCAAGTTTTATAAAGTTTTATGAAATTTAAAGTTTCTAAGTTAAGTTAAGTTAACTTAGTTAACTTTTTATAAAGAAAACCATAATCAAACTAACAAGGTTAAACTAGAGGGACTAGTTTTGCCAAATATGAAAGTTTTAAAAAAAAATTAAACATTCCCTCCTCTCCTTGTTCCTGTTTCCGGCGTGACCATTTCCGGCCACCGGAATTGATTCCGGCGAACTCAAAATACTATTTTTATACATGCTTTAACTCGTTTTAATGCATACCAAGCGTTTCTCCATCATTGCCAAGCGATTAATAGGTTTAAAACAAGTTTTAAGCGAGCATTAAACGGTGTTGAATTGTAACCGATCGGACCTTTAAGACTAAGGCTAAACGTCCCTATAACGTTCTGGAACTTATAAATTGAGCATTCCATTTCATTTAGAAGCCTTTACACTTTGCAAACCCACAAAAAACGCGGTTTAAACGTGTCCAGAGACTTGGCGAATTGATGTGAAAAGTCGCGGCCCTACTACCCTTTTTTCCGGTTCAAATCACAATTTTAAGGTTAGTTTTTGGTGCCGTTTTACTCCTCGTGGATTCCTTTATAAAAGCCCTCCATAACAGATTCGTTATCTTGCTTGATTTAGGTTATTGAATCTTAGGGTAGGGTTAGGGTTTATGTGTGATATTGGGGAAGAAGATGATGCTTTCTAATAATATAAATATAATTTTATTTCAATCTTTCTAACATGTCTAGTTAGTGGTGTAGTGGTTAGTGTGTTGCATTGTTTGGGAAGGGACCTGAGGTCGACTCCCCCATCAAACATAATGTTCCTTTCTGATTTTTTTTTTATTTTATTTATTATTTCCTTTTAATTATTTCAGAAATTATATAATGTGATTAAATCTTAAAATATTCATAATAAATTCATTTTTGATCCAAAAATTATGAAAATTTAGGTGTAGCATCTTGACACTATAAAGAAAATTATCACACTTTTACTTTGTGAAAATTATTTAATTTTCATTATTTTATTAATTTAAATTGTTTTAACCATAATTAATTGATAAAAAATTCATTTTTTAATGATTTTAATCTCAAACTTTTTGAGTAATTATTTCTCATCATCATGAACTGAAATAAAAATTATTGATTCAGAAAACATTTATTTTTATTAATTTTCCTATTTTTAATCATTTAAACATAATTTAATCTCGTTAAATCAGTTTTAAATATAAATAAGTTTATATAAATTATGGGAAAATTATTCTAATCTGTTTACATCAGAAATCATCCATTTTCTATAAAATTAGTATTTTTGGATCATGTATGGTAATATTAGTCTTATTTACGTTTAATTAGACATAAAACATTTATTTATTTATACAATTTAAACATCTATTTATTAAATGTTTTTCTTATAAAATAGAAATACTCATATGGTTTAATGTCTTAATTATATTTTGTGGAATCATTGTGTAACTCAAAATTATTTATTTATATATTTATGATTATTGTATTTATTTTAATTTAGTTAAAGTAATTAACTAAATTATTTTGTCTTAATTATTCAAACATATTTTTATCTAAATATTCAATAGGTAATAATTATATTATTTAAACCACATTTACAACCTTTCATATATTATTTGTGATATACAACTTTTACATTAACGCGACTTATCATAAAAACTCTAATTCCCCAAATCGACTTAGCAAACCCTAATGCCTTAGACCCTAAATACTTTAGACTTTTAGACATTTCCTTATTAGTATTTACATACATTATAGGTTGAATTCCTTGGAATTCCCATTACTTAGCTCACGACCGCTTAAGTGGATTTTGATCGCTTTCGCAAACTGTGAGTATATCTTTCCCCTTTTTACTATTTTACATTTCGGGGTGACTCATGTACTTACTATCAAGTTTATATTTCCTTTTACTAAAATAGCAATTCTTATGTGTGTTTGCTTGTGTTATTTTGTGTATCTATGACCTGTCAAATCATTAACCGCTGGGCGGCCTGGCATTTCAATGAATAGTACTATGGTTTATACCCTTGTGACTCTGTTGAGAGTCCTCGTCATTGCTATGTATTACATTACTACTAGCGCATACTATATATATCTGCTTTCTTCTCTTAGGGTTGATTTGACCCGGATACCACTCATTACATAATTGCAAACAGTATACGACACATGAATTGCAAAACCCTTTTCTACTATATTTATTTAAACAGGGTATGCTCACCAATACAATTTTTGTATTGACCAAATTATTTTGTACATGTTTCAGGTTGTTTTGAGATGCATTCTTTAAGCTTTCGGATTTATATTTAGATTTTGATTCATTGTATTTCAATTTAGTTGGCAGTTAGAATCGTTGTATTTTATTTCAATGTAATAAATTATTTAATCAATGTATTCAAATTTACACTTTAGTCCATGAGCTATTGAACAATCGTCACTACGTGACACCTCGATGTTTCCGCCATCGGTTGGGGTGTTACATTCTCCATCAAATAACGCACCGCGCTGTGATCTGAATACACAATCACCTTGCTTCCCCAAATGTAAGACCTGAACTTATCAAGAGCAAACACAACTGCAAGTAATTCTTTTTCAGTAGTAGTATAATTTAGTTGTGCCCCATCCAATGTCTTACTTGCATAATAAATGACTACTGGTTTTTTATCTACCCTTTGTCCCAAAACAGCCCCAATTGCATAGTCACTCGCGTCACACATGATTTCAAATGGTCTTGACCAATCGGGTGCTTGCAAAATTGGTGCTTCAACCAGTTTTTCTTTCAAAGTGTTGAAAGCTTTTACACACTCTTCATCAAATACAAAAGGTTCATCTTTTAAAAGTAACTTGCAAAGCGGTTTTGTGATTGTGCTAAAACCTTTTATGAACCTTCTATAAAAACCAGCATGTCCTAGAAACGACCTAACCCCTTTAACATTTGTGGGAGGAGGTAAAGTTGAAATAGCTTTAATTTTTGCGTGATCAACCTCAATCCCACGTTTTGAAATCACATGCCCTAACACCACCCCTTCTTGAACCATAAAATGGCTCTTTTCCCAGCTTAAAACTAAGTTTGTTTCAATACATCGTTTCAACACCTTAGTTAATTGTTCTAAGAAAGATTCAAAGGAGGTTCTAAAAATTGAGAAGTCATCCA
The DNA here is from genome assembly GCA_028751855.1 of Ambrosia trifida. Classification (NCBI taxonomy): domain Eukaryota; kingdom Viridiplantae; phylum Streptophyta; class Magnoliopsida; order Asterales; family Asteraceae; genus Ambrosia; species Ambrosia trifida. Next base: position 22,362,637 of record CM054132.1, read on the forward strand.
TAAAAATTTCAAGTGAGTCCCCAACCATATCTGAAAAGATACTCATCATGCACCTCTGAAAGGTGGCTGGGGCATTACACAACCCAAATGGCATTCGCCTGAATGCAGAGGTACCATAAGGGCAGGTAAATGTAGCCTTTTGTTGGTCTTCAGGGTGGATGGCAATTTGATTATACCCTGAATAACCATCAAGAAAACAATAAAATTTCTGACCTGATAACTTCTCGATGATCTGATCAATGAACGGTAAAGGGAAGTGGTCCTTCGAGGTAGCTGCATTCAACTTCCTGTAATCAATGCATATTCTCCACCCAGTAACAGGTCGGGTGGCAATTTCTTCCCCTTTTTCGTTCCTGACTATCTAAATCCCTGCTTTCTTAGGAACGGTCTGTGTTGGGCTTACCCAAGTGCTGTTAGAGATGGGATAAATGATACCCGCATCCAGCCACTTCAAAACTTCTTTCTTCACCACTTCTCTCATGTTCGGGTTAAGCCTTCTCTGTGCATCTCTTGCCGGTTTTGCTCCCTCCTCTGTTATGATTTTATGCATCACTATTGAGGGGCTTATTCCTTTCAGGTCTGCAATAGTCCACCCATATGCAGCCCGGTGTGCAACCAAAACTTCCATCAAAGCTTTCTCCTGTTCCTCAGTCAAACCTGCAGAAATAATAACAGGAAGAGTATCATTAGCACCAACAAAAGCATATTTTAGATGTTTAGGTAGCTCTTTAAGTTCTAATTGTGGTGGTGTCTCTAATGATGGTTTCAGCTTTGTGTCAATGTGATCTGGCAAACTCTCCACATGATAAGACCAAGGTGGTCTTCCTTCTCTCACTACCATCGCCTCCACCTTTGCATCCTCTTCCTCGAGTTCCTTGACTGTCTCAGAATATAACCTGCCAAACAAAGCACATTCTACCATGGACTCGTCCCCCTCATCATTAGGAATGTAAGGAGGAACGCGTCCGTCAATGATGTCTGCCATAAAGCATTCATCACTAACATTGGGGTTAGAAACATTACCAAAAACACTTAACCGCATCTTATGGTTACCGAAAGTCATATCCACAGTACCAGTCCTGCAATTAATCTGAGAGTCAGAAGTAGCTAAAAATGGTCTGCCAAGAATCACAGTCGGTTGCTTGGTTTTATCAACAGAAACATAATCAAGGACCAAGAAATCGACTGGATAATAAAACTCATTAACTTTCACAATCACATCTGTTAATACTCCCCGGGGTAGCTTAGGAGTCAAATCAGCCAATACCAAAGTGGTATCAGCTTTCTTAAGTGGACCGAACTCATACTGGTCATACAAGCTCCCCGGTAGTATACTCACACTCGCTCCAAGATCCAAAAGGGCTCGTGTCATTTGAAAATCACCAACTTGAATTGAAATAAATGGTGCCCCTGGATCCTGTAACTTTTCAGGCAGAGTACCTGAAATTATTGCACTCACATCTGCTGGCATGTCAAGTTTCTTTGGAATTTTATGATTTCTTTTCTGAGTGCACATATCTTTCAGGTACTTTGCATATGCAGGAATTTGTTTAATTGCATCTAAAAGAGGAAGATTGATTTTAACTTGTTTGAAAACTTCCCAAATTTCATCCGATTGTGGGCCTCTTTTATTGACTGTCTGTTTCTTACCAGGATCAATGAGAGCTGCAGGAAAAGGGATGGTATTACCTTCCACACCCTTTTCTACAACCTGGTTGGAATTATTGATCAAAACACTTTTATTTTTATTTTTTTCTTTTTCTAAAGCAGTGTTAGGTGTTTTGTTCAATTCAACAAATTCCTGTTCATCTTCACTATCATCACTACCCAAATCCTCCACCACACTTACCTGGTTGATTTGCACATTCCTCGTATTCCTTGAGCTTGATTTCTGGTGTTGAGGATTAATGGTGGTGTCACTTGGTAGCTTCCCTGGATCTCTCTTAGACATATCTGCTGCCAATTGCCCTACCTGCTTGGACAATGCTTCCACAGTCTTATCCCTCACTTCATTTTCTTTGCGCATTACCTTGACCTCTTCTTGTACAGCTTTAATGGCATCCAAAATGGCACTCAGTTGATCATTACCTCCTCCTGATGTGCCTTGTTGATTTCCTCTCTGCTGCTGACCACTCTGATTATAGGTATTCTTTGCGTAACCCCCTTGATTATATCCATACTGCCTGTTCTGAGACTGTTGTTGATTTCCTCCCTGCACATTAGAACCAGAAAAGTTAGGATTTAATTGATTATTAGGATTACCATACCTGAAGTTTGGGTGGTTTTTGAGCCCAGGATGATAGGTGTTGGAATTCATGTCATATTGCTTCCGTTCTCCATAAACTTGATTCACCTCTTCTGTATTCTCCAAAGGCCCCTGGCAGTCTTGGGCTAGATGCCCCAACTCCCCACAATCAGTACATACCGAAAAAGCATTAGTTGCCTTCGCCTCACTACTCTTCCCCAAATTAAGTTGAGCTACCTGTTTTGCCAAGAGTAAATTTTGTTGCTTCAACTTCTCAATTCTTTCTTCAGCCTCATAGTCTGCTGCCTTGACAGATGATGGTCTCAACTTCCTACATGATTGTGCCTGTCTCTTTGAAGTGGCACTCATCCTTTCCAAGTGTCTCCAATCCACAGCTTCAGTGTTAGTAAAGAATGTGCCATTGCTAATGGCAGTCAAACCCCTAACATCCTCTGGTGTCAGTCCATCTTAAAAAGCTTTTATTAGTTCCCATGTCTGAATCCCATGATGAGGACATTTTCTCAATAGCTCTTTGAATCTAGTAAAAGCCTCATGGAATGCTTCCCCCGAATTCTGTTGAAATCCTCTTATTGCATCCCGAGCCTCAGATGTTCTGCTCATGGTGTAATACTCTTCCAAGAAAATTTGTTGCATATCCTGCCAAGTGTATATACTACCTGGGGGTAGTGTAGCAAACCATTGCCTTGCCCTGTCCTTCAAGGTGAACTGAAACATCATCAACATTACCTGGTCCTTAGTAAACCCTGATCCTCCAATCATATTGCACACAGACTCAAATGCTGATATATGTAAGTAAGGCTCTTCAGATCTTTTTCCATAGAACTCAGGCAGATGACCCAAATATTGGGGTCTCACTTCAAATGCTCTCCCATTCCTACTAACAGGTGTGACTACAGCTGAGGAATTGGGTACAATAACCGGCCGGAAATGACTATCAACGCCCTGAACCGGTGCCCTCTGACGTATCTGTGGGACACCATCTACTAACTGTAACTCATCTCCTATCCCCATATTTCCAACATTAAATTGAGGAACCCCTTGTGGCGCTTGATTATTTCTGTATCCCTGAACACGGTTCCCCTGATTAACCCGCTGTGGTGGCTGCTGCTCATACTCCATGTCATGCCCATAATTACCATATCTCCCGTCATACGGTTCCTGTTCGTCCTCTTGATCCCATTCAGAGTCCCAAGTATGCACACTTCCCTCATCATATCTCTGTTGGTTCTGTTGTCGGTTGGGTGGGATAACTGCTTGTTGTGGACGAGGTTGGTTTCTTGGATTTTGTTGGTTTTGTTGTGGACGTGGGTTAGCAGCTTGAAAATACTCACCAGGTTGGAATTGTTGTTGTGGTGGTGGTGGGCTTGGAATGGGTTGGTTTGGTAGAGCAGGTGGAATAAGATCATTCGGTTGGTTGGGTATTTGGTCATTTTGGTTATCCTGATCAGCCATCTCAATAGCTGCTTCTTCAATTCTCTGAGCGACTGTTGAAGAACTTGATTGATTCTTTACTGCTAAACGAAAAACAACACGGTTTTGACGTGATGTCTTCTCAATCTCTGGATCGAATAACAATGGGGATGATTTCTTGGAAAACCTAGTATGCATGCAACACAGAAGTCACCTGCACACACAAAAACAAGAAAACAAATAGAGTAGTACTGAACGAAGAAGAGAAATAAAATACGGAAACAAATAACTAAAAGACAATTTTTTTCCACAATTAGAAAATAAATAAACAAACTAAACTAAACACTAAGCGCACGAACTCCCCGGCAACGGCGCCATTTTGATCACGTGTCGAAGTGCTAATCAAAAACTTAATAAAAACTACTCCTTAGCTACAACTGACTGCAGTATAGGAAGTAGGGTTGTCGAACCTCAGGGAGTTTGTGGAAAGTGCTAAGTTACTAATTTCTAATTAAATTAAGATTAACTAAAGTAATTTTATGAAGTTTAATGTAAGAGTGCTGCAGTGCTGCAAACGAATTGATAATTGATTTTTTTTTAGAAAAGACAATAATATGGAAAAAACGGTCACTCTGGGTTTCTGATTTAGTAATTATCAACTGAATTATGTTAATACCCTACCTAGGAAATCACATAGACATGACTTTGTTTAAATTGTTCAACCCAATTCAGCTATCATAACATTAATTGCAAAGTTAAATTAATCCTAGTGCAAGAAAACCAAGATACGATAACATAATGCAATAATACTAATCAACCAAGCTGTCTAGATCAGTCAAACATACAATTAGATGCAAAGACCGTTAAGGTGTTCACAAAATCTAATCCAAGTAATGAGTATCAAACATAAAACAATTGATAGAATAACCAAATCGTTCACCCGGAGAAACCGCAAGATGATTAGCCTTGCATCTTCATGATTTCGGCTTCAAAACTTGTTCTGGATTGCTCTGACATCAACCGGAATGAATGGAACTGCAAAAAGTCTTCAAAATCGTCCACTAGAAGCTCTGGAAGTCGAAGATTACATCCCCATACGGCTGATTAGGTTTTGATTGCGAAAATGGGCTTTTTATGGGCTGAAGAGTTATTAGAGACCCATGAACAACTGTTTCTGGAATTAGAGGGTCTCTAACAACCTAAATATGTCGCGATGGCATCTTCATTAATTACCACAATTCATTAAGGGTAAAATCGTCATTTTTTCTCTGTTTTACTTCCTGGAGACCCGCGAATAACTTTTACTGAAATTAGAGGGTCTCTAATTTCAGTTCTTCCAGATTTGTTTCTTTTTTGATTTCCAATTTCATCGAATGCTCGTCTCCTCTCCAACTAAGCTCTTTTTCTCTCGTTTTAGCCCACGAACACCTGCTTAACACCAAGACACAATTAAGTATCTAAGACACGATATAAACGAGCGATAAACGATTAAAAACTATACAAAACTAATATATAAATGTGATGCATTTGGCAACACATCACCAGGCGAAAACCCCCAAAAGTTCAACATAGATAAAAGTTCAAGAGAATGTCAGTATGCAACCTCGTACCCATACGCCTCATATAGACCAATACGAGACATATAGGGTTTACTTTTTAATTTCCAAACTTAGGGTTTGGTCAAGTATGTGGGTCTGATATTCCAAATATTGGACAATACGAGGAGTTTTTTTTACGAGGAGAATTTTTTTTTTCTTACAATATTATTGTTTCTAAATAATTAAAAATACCAAAACATAAATCCTCGCTATTTAAGTAACTTTCGTAAAAATACCAAATTCCCCCAAAAAGTACATAAAACACTTAATCATGCCAAAGATTTCATATAGAGCGATTAAAAAACGTACTCTGAGGACTCGAACAGACTGAAGAAGACGAAGACAACGGATAATGCGGCGATGAACCAACGCTCTCCGCTTGACCGTTAGAACAAGCAACCGACGATCCGTACTTATTAACCATCCAAACAATGTAACTACTTATACTATATATATTTTTCGAAGTTGAACTGACTTGTCTCAATACGTCAATAGTAGACTCTTCGGTGATCTTAAAAGTTATTTTTTATAAATAAACAAATAGTAAAAACTTACGCTTCCTTCCTTGTTTGACGAGTGTTTTAAACATATTGTTCACATTATATTGGTATATTTCAGGTGTGGGAGACTCGCATAACCCAGACCATGAACGTGCAAATTCCTCCCAATTAGGGTGTGTAAATGATTTCTTGCAGCATTTTGAAATATGCTAATAAATGTGATACCTGCAAAGATATTTGTTAGCGTTTGGGAAAATTTTGTCACACGCGTTCATAAGCGCCTGGTCTCTGTCAGTTATAATAACGCGTGGCTCCATACACTCTTCCAACCTAGACTTAAGATGCGCAAGGACCCATATGAAGTTTTCTTCACTTTCCTTATAATCAATGGCATTAGCGACACAAAATGACTGGTTTGTCGACTTCATACCGAAACTTGCATGAACGCCTGCCACATTTTGAAATATAACGGATGCACAAAAAATGTCTTCAACCGTATTTGTTGAAGGATCCTCCCGAGTGTAATACGTGTATTATTTTTTCTCAACCAGCAGGTTTTCGAGTTCCTGCATGGGTGATCCACTGTGTTTCTTTACAGCAGTAGTCTTTTGAATAGCATTGTGTATGTCTTTTAAGACACACATGCTCTCCGGGTAGTGTCCCTTTACGGTTTTCCAGATTTTACGCGGCTCCATCTCCTGCGCATACAGCTCCTCCAACAAATTAAATTCTTCGGGAGAAAGTCTTCTTGCATACGCTTGGCCTTCCAGATATTCAGCAGGACCATGGTTATGTTCGACATTCCTCACATGTACCCTTCAGGCGTCACGCTTCCCATCATATAACCCGACCACTAGAAAAGGACAACCAATTTTTTGGTTGCCTGTTATCCTCTCAGTGGCTTCACGCCCAAATCATCAACTTTTTTAGATCGTCGGGTCACAATGACGTAACCGTTATCTTTTCCCCTTTTCTTAACCCACGTAACCAAATCTTTTCGCGAAATGAAATCTTGTTCAGTGTCATACGAAACATGCGAGCACCGTGGTTGCTCGTCTGAAACATGCGAGTAGTGGGGTTGCTCTTCTGGAACTTGCGGGTTTTGTGATTGGTCGTACGAAGAGTACTACGGTACGTACGCATACTCACAACCGTGCTCGTAGTACTGGTAGGTTTCCCCTACGTATGAATGTTCAACATTGGGTCCATAGCATGGCTCGTTCAGGTCTGGCAACAATGGGTTTTTGTAACCAGACACAACCTCTTGAGAATAAGGAATACCTCCTGCAGAGAATCAGGAATACCTGTCGTCTTGTGAGAATTAGGAATACCTAATTCATCGAAAATATTAGCCCACCATGACATTTTGGAGAAAAAAATCTTAGCCCACCATAAAATTGAAAAAAGAATGAAGAAGAGAAACAATAAACGTTCGGAAGAAAAAATGAAGAAGAAAGGAATGGAAGAAGAAGAAAAAGGGGAAGAATAATTCAACTTTTATGTTACATCGTACTAGACATCGTACCAATATGCCTCGTATAGACCAATACGAGGCATATGACACCAATCATTGGTCCTTTGAGTCTATGCCATGTTGACCGAAAAGGGTCACGTGAACCCATATGCCTCATATTGGCTAATACGAGGCATATATGTGTTTTTTTTTTTTTTTTTTTTTTTGTCAGGGTGCTTTCTAAATGGGAGACAAAGCCAATCATTAAAGCATATCTGCCTCGTATAGAGCTATACAAGACATACTTAGAATGTCTAACCTGTTTTTTTTTTTTTTTTCAAATGGTAATTAGGATTCATACACCCTCTATTTATGATTCATACACCCTGGCCCACATCACATATCAATAGGAGGCTGTCACATACCCTAGAATGTGATGTCACACCCCTAGAATGTGACGTCACAGGGTGTATGAATCCCATAATCTTTTTCAAATATGTGGACCCTAATAATATTGGCCATTCCCAATAAAAAACAAAAAAATAAAATAAAAAAAAAACTAATATTAGTATTTCTAGCACGTGTGAATTACCCTGTGAACTCATGATCCTTATTTAGCCAATCAAATAGCCTCATAATAATAACAGGGGAACTTGACTCCAAGATCGTGTACATTTTTGCACAACATGTTAACAATTCGATGATCACCAACTCCAATCAGCATTTGGTGGGTAATTCCATCCACATTGCTCTGTTTTCGAATGGATTTTCATCTCTCTGTTTTCCAATTACAAACCCTCCAATATTTATCGATTTTGAACCAACCCTTTTGCTTAATTCTGTTTCCATTGTTGTTACAGATTGGATAGTTTGGGGGTCTGCAGTTAGTGTTTGCTTGCTGCTGTTCTCTGTCGATATTCTGCAGTTAGGTATGGTTTCTTTCTTTTGTTGGAATGCAGTATTCTAATCTAATCATGTGTTTCATCAATGGTTAAGTTTATCATTGGGACTAACAGGGTTAAATATTTAACTTGGTTATCCCTCACGTGACACACACATAAGGGTATTTTTGTCAAACCCAATTGTTTGTATAATACAAGTGTACACAGAGAACTTTAATAATAATAATTAATACAAATTATTAGGTTATGGAAATGAAATTATACTAACAATTTATTTATTCATCTCTCACCATTCTACTGAACACACAGCCTCTGCATCCCCTTTCGATCGTTTACAACCCACCTGCGTGTAACGCCACCGCGAAACAATCGCAATCATTGACACCAGTTTTGCTTTGTTTCTCCGTCGCTCGCCACCACTAATCCTGCGATTCATCACATAATTGAATCGGTTGAGTGTCGAGCCAGAATCACTCAACCAATGTAATCATATTATTAATACCTAGATTCAAATTTGGCACTGATATTCTAATCGTATAGCAAAGGAGAGGACGAGTGATCGTTTATGAAGAAGTTATACAAATAATTGAGTTGGACAAAAATACCCTCACGTGTGTGTCACGTGAGGGATAACCCAGTTAAGTATTTAACCCCGTTAGTCCCTAATACCTTATAATGTTACACAACCTTAAGTTGAAACCTTAACCAGAAACTTAAAACCCTTAATACTCGAAGGTGAAACTTATGCTAAACCACATGGACTTTGTGTAGTTCTCTCTATCAAGAAAGATGGACTTTTTCAAGATTGAATTACAAGTTTTGTTCTTTATGTTTATACCACATTGCAAAGTCTGTCCTTTATGTTTAAAATTGACTGATTATGTGCCAATATTTAATGTCAAAATTAACTGATTTAGGCCTAAAGGACAAAACGCGCATGATTCTGAAACATAAAGCGCATAATCACTCAATTTTATACATAAAGGACAGGCTTTGCAATGTGGTATAAAGTATAAACATAAAGGACAAAACTTGTAATTTAATCTTTTTTCAATGAAACTAAAGTCGACATGACGTTTTCCTCCTTAATCTTTCTAAGAACTTGCAGATGGCAGAAGTAGCAAAAGACTTGACTGCAGGAACAATAGGAGGGGCTGCACAGTTGATAGTCGGACACCCTTTCGATACTATTAAAGTCAAGCTCCAAAGTCAACCGATCCCACCACTGGGTCAACTCCCTAGATATTCCGGCGCAATAGATGCAGTTAAACAGACACTAGCAGCAGAAGGTTCACTGGGATTATACAAAGGCATGGGGGCCCCACTTGCCACTGTGGCAGCCTTGACCGCTGTTCTGTTCACAGTTAGGGGTCAAATGGAAGCACTTTTGAGGTCTGAACCTGGTGCACACCTCACTGTGAGCCAGCAGATGGTTGCTGGAGCCGGGGCTGGACTTGCAGTCGCCATTTTGGCCAACCCAACTGAGTTAATTAAGTGCAGGTCAGTGGTTTTTCACACAACTACTTTCTTTAGTTCAAAGATTGACTCTTTCAGAAGTCAAAATGCAAATTTGCAGCCTCGAAATTGATCAGCTCGCTTTATTTTACATATGGTGGTCCGCGTTGTTTAAATATGCATTCTAATGAATTTGTACATGTTTGACCTTAAAGGTCATAGCGTTTAAAGGTCATATCCAAACACCTAAACCGTTTTGAAAGGTAGATTGCAGGCCCAAAGTGCACTAGCTGGTGCAGCAGTAACTGCTGCAGTGACGTACAGCGGTCCATTGGATGTAGCTAAGCAAGTCTTGAGGTCAGAAGGAGGTGTGAGAGGTCTGTTCAAGGGACTGATTCCCACAATGGCCCGTGAAGTACCGGGGAATGCAGCAATGTTTGGTCTCTACGAGGCCCTGAAACAGCATTTTGCTGGTGGACCTGACACATCAGGTCTAGGACGTGGTTCATTGATCATGGCCGGAGGTTTAGCTGGAGGTGCATGGGCTTTCGTTTTCCCTACTGATGTTATTAAGAGTGCGATCCAGATTGATGATTATAAGAACCCTAAATATTCCGGTTCAATTGATGCTTTTAAAAAGATCCTTAAAACTCAAGGAATCAGAGGTTTATACAGAGGTTTTGGACCTGCAATGACAAAAAATGTCCCAGCTAACGCTGCTTGCTTTTTAGCTTATGAAGCTGTGAGGTCGAGCTTAGGTTGATCTTAAAGGGCGATTCTTGTACACCTTTTCTTTGTGTTTTAGAAAAAGACTGTTGTAATAGAGTTTGATTTAGAGTTGTTTCATTTGCTTCAAGGTCGGCTTAGAACATTCTATTTAACAAAAAGATTTTGAAATAATATGTGATTTATGTTACTTAAATTATAGGTTTTAAAAAGCGCGCCTCAGGCACGCTTCAGCGCGAGGCGAGCTGAGGCACAGATCCATGCGCATTCTGTCACTCAAGGTTCACAGTGTAAAAAAGCGCAAGAAAAGAGCGCTTTTTTGGCAAAAAAAAAGCCCCTGAGACGCGCGCTTTTCTTACACGGGGTGTTTTGTGCTTCAAAGTGTTATACATGTAGCTAAAAAGGTTGTACATTTAAGTTAAATCATATATAAACCTTATTTATATCTATAGTTTGGGTAAAGGATGCTAAAAACCTATAGGATATATATAAAAAAATATATAATCCTCTTGCACCTCGCGTACGAAAAGCCCACCACTTTTGCGCTTTGCGCCTCGGTTTTAAAACTTGTCGCTTTTGTGTGCTTCTCGCTTTTAAACCAAGCTTGAATTATGGTTGTGTTTCTTGTTTTGCTTGGCTTGTTTTTCTATCTTAAAGCTGAAAAAGCAGTTCAATGCCAAAAATGAGGCGCAAAACAAAGCTCGATGGCTGAGGCATTTCGCAGATCAAATAATCTTGTGTAAGCATAGCTTGTAAAGAACTTTAAACACTTTAAATCACAGGCATACGCATATGACAATCGATTTCAACTTCTTATTGTTCTTTCAAACTAAGTCAAATCATTAACCATGAACACATTCGGTCGAGTTCAATAAAACCAAATATATGCGAATAGTCAAGCATAACATAAAGGAACAAACTCCAAATAACCATAACCATATTTTGAAACAAGTCTACAAACTGAAAATAAATTCTACGAATTTGACTAAACAGAGATGAATCTCCGAGCAGACGAGCTACATAACAAATTCAATGTCGACTCAAAACAACATTTTCTGGACCTTCTGGTCAACCGCCTAATGTAAAACATTTTCAAGAAATAAACGGATGATCACCGTTACCAACTATATAGTCTAAACAAGCATTCATATAGATCAAAGTCTATAAACAGAAACGAACAACAGAAAAACAAAACAATGTCCAAGAGACTATTTTACAGCCGATTTACCTTTATGTTAAGGTGCTGCAGAAACGAATCCATACAGAGTTAGCATCTTTCGCTGTTAACCGTCTACTCCCTCCATCTTGGACTTGAAATGGAGAAAAACCCTGGAGATGGAAACCCCATGCCAGGAGAAGGCGGAGGTTGAGGTCCAGGACCAAACATGCCTGGTTGAGTCATGGGCGAAAATGAAAAATTTGGTGTCAATGGTGGTGGATGCTGATATCCGGGAGAAAGTAACGGGTATGGTGATCGTGGAGATAATAGATTTAGGTAACCGGTTGGTGATGGTAGAAGGAACTGAGAAGTTGGTGATGGTAAAGGCGGTGGAGGGCCGTGCATTCTTGGTGAAGGTAAAGGTGGCGGTGGACCGTTCATTCTTGGTGATGGTAAAGGCGGCGGAGGGCCGTTCATTCTTGGTGATGGTAAAGGTGGCTGTGGACCGTTCATTCGTGGTGATGGAAGTGGTGGAAGAGGTGGGCCGCCGTTCATACGTTGTGATGGAAGAGGTGGAGGACCGTTCATCCGAGGAGATGGAAGTGGCGGCGCATGTGGGTAATGATGCAAGCCAGATGACTGTTGTTGTTGTTGATGTAGTTGACCTTGCATTTGGCTTTGACCTTGACGATTTTGATTATACGGAGGTTGAGCTTGTGGCTGAGGCGGTCCTTGGGTTGAATCAATGATCGAATTCTGAAGGTACCGCATATAAGCAGAGATAGGAGACTCCGCAGTATTCGGTGGCGCCATCGGTGGCGCCACCATAGCCGGAGGTGGTGGCCGTTGCTGACCATGATAAGGCGGCCTAGCAAGATTATTACCACCATTAAAAGGAACCGCACCATTCGGCGGACGGTGAGGAACCATCTGTTCCTGCACGGGCACATGGTTAACGGCCATTCGCGGTCTACTAACATTCAAAGGCGTCAACGGCGAAGGACGATTCCTCTGCAACCGCATATTAGGCGGCCTGGATGCACTATGGGGAGGTCTAGGAACCGGCTCCTGGGACTGTCTTGAAGGCGAACCCGTAAGCTGTTGAACAATACTCTGAAAATCATTCTTATTGATATTATACACTTGAGGCTGCGGCTGCTGTCTAGCCGGATTAGCGAAATTCGGCTGATGCAAAGGACTCTTCCTAATATTCTTCCCAATTTTGTTCACACCCAAATAATCATTCCCCCTATTCCTAGAATAATCAGAATTATCCATCTTTACCTTACAAATCAAACCTTTATCAAAATCCCCAAATACCCAAAACCCTAACTCTAACCCTAACAATATCAATCCACTTCAAATCATCTAAAGACTGAATCTTTACACAAAACCCACTTACCAATCAAGAAAATGAAGACACCCGTCACTTCAATTGCAGCAGAAACAAACCCTTTGTGTGATCTTGGTTTATGAGCGAAATTAGGGTTTTTTCAAGAAAAATTAAGGTTGTTGGAAATGGGAAATTGGGGAGGTTGACTTTGACTAAGGAGAAATGAAGAAACTTTGGGTAGGATTTGAATGATTCTTGGGGTTTTTAGATATGAAAACAATGATAGTGTTGAATATTATTATTGATTGTAAAAGAATTGTATAGGGAGAGAAGGAACCCTAAATATAAGGGAGTGTGTGTGTGTATTGGGGAATTGGAGTCAACGATTGAGAAAGAAGGAATTGGATTTGGTATTATTATTATTATTATTTATAAAAAAGTGTAAAGAATGTAAAAAGAAGGATTAGGTTATAGGGGTGATCTTCATTGGCCAAGTTGGCCCTCTTGTGTGAATATGTGATGCAATGCTTATGTGTGAGTGTTTGTCTTTTTATTAGTAAAATTTTGTGACACACTTTGGCCTTGTTATGTGTGCATTATGGAAATGAGGAGGGGTTGACTATTGTACGGATAGTATTGGATTGGGTTGGGTTGGGTTGGGTTGGGTTTGGAGTGATAATTTATTACTTGGTTTTAAAATCGTTTTTCAAATTTAGTATTATGTCTGTCGGGTACTCGAGTATATATCAGGACCTATCATTTAGTTGGTGGCGTAGCTTGAACAAATATATAGGAGGGCGAAAGTCACAAAAATACGTTACACCACTGAGAAAAAACAGTGGGGCCGAGGCACCCCCGACCTCCATAAAGTTTCGCCTCTACTTATAAGTTTTATCATGAATAAATAATATTATATTATTTATGTAGTTTTTTTATATATTTCACAATATATGAAATATAAATAATATTATCAAATACATATTTCAAAACAAATATATTTTTTAACATAATGAACCTACTAAATAAAGCACTAACAGACAAGGGTTGTAGCTAGGGGTGCAAACAAGCTGAATTGAGCCCAAGCTCAACCACGCTCGAGCTCGTTTAACTTATGAAAGATCAAGTTCAGCTTGTAAGCTGTTTTAGAAGCTTGACGTTGGATATGTGGTTTTGGGTAATCAATTCGGGTATCACTTAATTTCATACCCGTCCCCTACCCACAAAATTTATAAAACTAGTCTCATACCCGGTCTCATACCCATTAGCAAAACCCCCTAACCAGCCAACCAAATTGGTGATGACAAATGATTATATTTACCAGCAACCCAAACCAAAAATTGGGTTTATATGTGTGAATAAAACCTATTGAAACAAGTGGCTATTACAAATTTACAGCTGAAAAGGCAAGATTTACTTTAATTATTTTTACGGTATGTTACTTTCTAATTTGTTAAAAAAAAAAGTTATCTTGTTAACTAATAACGATAGAAACTATTACTAGTACTTTTCTTTCTTTTTTTTCATCTTATTAAATATTTTTTACTTACAAGTTTATCTTATAAAAAAAATCAAAGAGCGCATTGTTTAGAGGTATTAAGAACTCAATGTGTATATAAACATCTTATATCTTAGAGGTTCCAAGTCCTATGAAAAATAAAATGTACCTTTGAGCGATTTATAAAAAAAAAAAAAAACAATAAAAATCCTATAGGGGCGGTCCTCTAAAGGTATCCGAATGACTTTCTATGGGGAGTTCGTCCGTTGAATCTCGTTCGTGACAAAATATAATGCGTAAGCCAAGTGTTTTATCATACTGGGTCTTAAGTAGTGGGTTTCCCTGTAATTGGTGACGGACGAAGCAATGAGGCGTTGTATGTGATCGCAGGTGTGTTGGCCTTTTAAAAGAAAATATTTCAAATATAAACTATAAAAGGACCTTGTTATTTTAGGTGATTACTGTTCTTCATTAATCCTCATATGGGTCCCTGTTTTTTATAATTAATCAACACCCATTATCCTAAAACAGTGATTATTCTTTTGTTCTTATTCAATCAAACCATACAAGATGGGAATGATAAGAACAGTCCATCTGTTGTTTTTGTTCTTGAAAAGGCTTCTTTGGAAGTTGCTAAAGTTGGCAAGGTTAGATTTTTTTTTTGTATTTTGTTAAAAACTTTGGTGCTTTATTATTATATAATTGATATTGTTTGATAGCATTTTAAAGATTTGATTTTTTTGATGAATCTCAATGGTGGGAATGTGGGGTTTGATGGTATTGAGTTTAGTGGATTGAACCTTTTTAATTGTTCCTTTAGTTGGTCTTTCTTGGAGGGTATTTAGGAGATTTAAATGATAATATAAAGTTATAAACATTGTTGTTAAATTAGGGTAGTGAAACAATGCAATTTTTCATAGGACACACACATACATATAGGGGCGCAATCAATACTTTAGCAGCTTTCGGTTGAGAACTGTGAGAAAAGCGTAAACATTTGAACGTTGCACTGGCGGACTTAATACATATAAAATGGAGGGGGGCAGACTTAATATTACATATAAAATTTTCGAACGAAAATGCATAAACTTACACTACTAAGCAAAAAAACTTGGTTGGGCATATCCTAGCCCTAACATTCTAACAAGGCTTCGACAACGGTACGTTGTGTATGTCACATGTCCTGGTAGAAAGAAAGAGAGGCGGTTATGCAGTCAGTGGCGAATCTTGACCCGAAATTCGGGAGGTCAGAAGCCACCGGGGGTCGGAAGTCACTAGTTTCGGGGAGTCGAAGCCTTATATACAAAAAAAATTCTATACGAATACTATATAATCGGAACTTTTGAACGAAAATTCGGGGGTCGGCCGCCCCTCCCGCCCCTTAAAAGGATCGCCCCTGTATGCAGTTACATAATTGTCTGTATCTCACGGTTAAAATAAAATGTACAAGTGTTTATGCGATTTCTCTACTTGAAATTAGTTATATATTGAACGGCCGTCTATATGTTGGCTCGTTTAATTGTTTGACCCGAGTCAACTAGTATATTGAAGACGGACCGGGTCAAAGTAGTTGGATAAGGCTAGTTGTTTTAATTATAAAAATCGTGGATGAGGTTGCAAAGAGTTTGATTCGGCTACTAGAGGACATATCATCATCATCATCATACTTAGTTAATCCCACCAATAGCAAAGCTAAGGTAGGGTCTGATGAGGGTAAGATGTAGACAGCCTTACCTCTACATATCAAGAAGTTTATTTGGCCCAGTAACAGAGGTTAAGTAAGTTTGGGCTCCAAACAATGTGGAAGTCAAAAATTGATGTCGGCTAAGTTACTGGATAGATTAAGAAATTAAGTTTAGTTTTATCTTTTATCTTTTTATCTTTTCTTTCCTAAGTCAAATAGGATTAGTTTAGTATTTAAGCATAGGTTATCATTCTTGTTTTTCATTGACTTTGAGTGTATTGTTTTGTTTTGGTTGTTTGCTTTGATAAATAAATAGAGTTGTGAACGTGGAGTAGCGTTTCACAAAAAATCTTTGTTTGTTGTTTTCTTTCTTTGATCCAATTTGAAACCTTCACTATATATATGTTCTCATTTTGACATGTAGAACCCATTCCTATTTTTGCTGAACTTGGACAATGGACACTATTGTATTGGTAGATTCTTGTAGTGTACTTTTTTAGGTTATTTTGTAATTGGTATATTTTTTTTATTTTCTAGCCGTTTATTGATGCATTTTATGTTCGTGTTTGTTCAGAGTTATCAGTTGCTGAAATCAGTGGATTTTTAAAAATTTTTGAGGAAAAATAACCGAAACCTGCTGAGTACCGGCCTACTGACATTTCTCATCAGTCAATATTGAATATCTTAGATAGTGTGACAACTCGGGTAAATCTCTCTTTTGGTTTCTATCTTTTGTTTGTTCCCTTCGTTATTTCTTTTGTTCTTTTGTTACTTGCGCAATTTTCGGGACGAAAATTCTTTTAACGTGGGGATGATGTGACACCCGGCAAATTCTGGTTAACAACGTTGTCTAGATGAAAGTCTACCTTAGCGAGTCACGCGTATATTGCACTTAACTGGGTTAGTTAAGTCGGGTTATGGTTCGGGAACTATCGGTTTAGTCTAGAAGATCATTGGATGTTGGTCTAGAGGTTCATTAGATGTCGGTCCTTAACCAAGTGTACAAACGGTGACGATTTGTAGGATCGTCAGGGCATACGGAACATACAAGTCTCGAGTCCCGGGAATTGGTGAACGAGTGTGAATATGTGTATTTACATGTGTTATGTGTTTACAATCATTATGTGACTTGTCGGTATGTGAATATGTGTTAACATATGTTAAAACGGGGTTTAACGCGCAAAATACATCGAACCAACCCCTATAGGCGATTAGGGGAGGCTAATCGCCTATAGGGCATGCAATTGGGGAACATTACATGCGATTAGGAGGCCAATCGCATGTAATGTCTGGCGATTTGGCCTAATTGCATGAAGTTACATGCGATTAGGATTCCTAATCGCGTGTAAGTCTGCACAATCGCGTGTTACGGGCTGGACGACTAAAAAACGACTATAAATACAATGCTTGACCTCCTAAACTTCATAATACAAACCCTAGTCGTCCCATAACCCGCCCCAACACACACACAACCTCTGGAACGCGATTTTTGATCAAAACACAAGGTTTCAAGCTTAATCCATCATTCTTTCACAAATCTAAGGTTTGGTTTCCATCCATGCAATCTTTATAAACGTTTTTATTCAATCCCTAATGGTCCAGACCTGTTCTAAAACGAAAAAGCTTTCTGAAAATCGTTAATAAGTGTTGTTAATCGGATTCTAACAATCATACATGTGTTATGTGTGTTTATGAGTAATATCTAGGGTTTTTATGATTCAAGATGGGTGATTAACATGTTATTAGGTTAGTTTCAGAATAATATTGATGTCATGATAATAAAATCTGATGTAATTGATTATTAGGGTTATAGTTATGCATGTTAATGTGATGTTGCATGCTATGTGAATTGTGTTTGGATTACGTGGTTGCAATGCAGGGCTAATAATACGAGGCAAAACGAAGGATTTTAGTTTAAACATGTTTAGAATAGTTGTTGGGATGATATTGGATGGTTACACACGTTCTGGATCTGATTTGGAGCGTTAAACGCGCGAAAAACCGGAACAGCAAGGTTACAGGCGATTAGCAACCCTAATCGCCTATGTTAAAGGCGATTAGGAGGCCAATCGCCCATGTTTCATGCGATTAGCCCTAAATGCTAGTAGTTACATGCGATTAGCCCTAAATGCTAGTAGTTACATGCGATTAGCCCTAAATGCTAGTAGTTACATGCGATTAGCCCTAAATGCTAGTAGTTACATGCGATTAGCCTTCCTAAATGCCAGTTGACCAACCTAAATGCTAGTTGACTTTTCCTAATCGCGTGTACTGCTGCTGTAAGTATAAATTAGCATTCCGAGACCCGATTTGACATGTAGGAACATGCTAGGAACCCCGTAACATATCTAATAACTTGGTAACATATGTTTGGATGTAATTCGGTGATACGTGAGCTATGTGCTATAACTTGTTGTGCGTTAACGTATGTTAAGTGTGATTGCATGATTGCATGTTTGAGAGCGTAAACATAACACGGGGAGTCTCGGGTCACCAATGGGATGTCGAGTCTTGTACTTTGGGTCAGTTAAACAGTCACGGTGTTTTCAAACGAACTTGGTTATGGTCTGGACATCTAGGGACTAACTAACCTGCGGGTTATTAGTCTAAGTGCTTGTAACTGTCATATGTTAGGTCGCCGCTTTACGGGGCTAGCATAGCTGCTGAGTTATTCGTATTACGAAGTAACGCAACTTAAGGTGAGTTTACGGCCCCTCTTTTAAACTGGTTTCACATTTTCGGGGGAGAAAACATGTGTTAAAACGATTATTTGGTAACTACTGTCATACTATGGGTTTCTATTGTGTACTACACGATCTTTGGAAGTCCCGGGGGGAACCATGAATGTGCGGGTTTGCACAACGGGGAAATGTGAATAGCGCTATTGGGAGTGACCAACCCCGCTCGTCGGCTTGGAGGGCCGGGCGAGTGCATATTGTCTCAAACAGGAACAACAGGAACAACAGGGTTACTACATCGGGCACACATTTGGTTTACGAGTTAGTAATGGTTTTCCAATCGTGGTAGTAACAAAACATACGCCTAGCTAGCGTACACTGGTTTTCGATTTGTTATAGTATGGACAGGTTGACTTGGTACTTGGATTACAAAACCTGTAAACTCACCGGCATTTTTGTGCTGACGTAAACTTTTACATGTTTTCTCAGGTCGCTAAGGTAGCACGACTGGACTAGGGCGCACGCGTCTGCACGTCGTCTAGTTAGGGTTGCATGGTCTTACAAACGTTGAACATTTGGTTTACTATTGAATATTGTTTTGAATAAGCTTCCGCTGTAAACAGGGATTTTAAACATTGTTTTGAAATTGCATTATGTTCATGTTAGACTTGTTTATTGTGATCGTTGGTTTGGATCCTGGTTTGTCATGCGCCTCGCGGTAAAACTCCGCAAGTGGATTTTGAGGGTGTGACAGATAGTTCACTGAATAAAGCTGGTAAACTAAAAGCGTCGTATTTGAGGACCGAAAAACGTGTGCTGATTGAAATCAAACCTTACGTTAGTAGTCCAAGGACATTTAAACGTTTTGCTGGAATCATGTGTAAGTTTAACTGTTTTAAACCTAAGCAAATCTTCATGCTTGTTTTACTTTCTTAACTTAGACTCATTGACTTTCTTGATACTAACAGTGCAATCATGTGTAAGTTTAACTGTTTTAAACCTAAGCAAATCTTCATGTGATTAAGAATCCTGTAACTCAGTATCTCACGGTGAATTCTCGCTAGATAGGTTTGTAATTTTGTCTCAATCTTGTTAGTTGATTGTAATGTTCGACTATAAAGTGTAAACGATTTACATAAAACGCTCAACCTTATCAAATATCTAAGAATTTTAGCAGTCTCTGCATATCCTTTCTCAAGAACCATTTTTCGCAATGTTACATTTTTACATAACTTTACAATACAAAAAAAATATCTGATATTGTTTTTCAGAGCAGGATTTTCGCATAGTTCATAAAAGCTGGTTGAGATGCATGATTATGTGGCTACAGGTAATTATACAAGTAGTATAAGATTAATTTATTTTAAATTTAATATTGACGTTTCAAACAAATCATTGTTAGAGCGCCAAAAGAAACCTTTCTTTAGTAATAACACACAAATTTAGAGAATTTGTATATATGTCGAGAAAACAAGTTATACTGCTCGTTTTTGCCTAGTGTTATTTAGGCATTTTAAAAAAAAAATGTTATATTGTTACAATTGTAACAAAAACCCAAGTTTTGTCAACAGCTCAAAACATCAAGTCGGTAGTTAGAAAACATTATCCTAAGTCTTTAACGTATCTATTTTCAGGTTGGTGCAATGTCCCATGGCAAAATCGAATGCGACTACATAGAGGATTTTATTTCAAGTATGTTCATTCTGTATATGCATATTGTTACAAGCTGCATAAATACAAACCATATATTTATTTTTGTAAAGACATTAACCCCAACCCAACCCACTTAAAATCGTGTAACCAAAACACAACCCATGGGGCTGCAAACAGCTTGAAGTTGTAAAGGAATTGTAAAAGTGTATAATTGGGCTAAACTTGTTAACACAACCTCTAAGACCTTGTTTAGTGAGGAATTGCCACCCCTTAGTTATATAATTTTTTGTTCTTATTTTATTCCAAATCTTGGTATTGTTTTGCGGTTTATACCCGGTATCCGTTGAGTGCGGCATACTGCATTACAAGGATCACCAATGCCTTGGAGTGCAAACACGGGATTGTATGAACATGGTCCTTTGTAAATTTGATATTAGATTAAGAGATGACATTTTTAAAGATAATTTTTAGGTTTTAAACCAAAAAATGGGCGGTGGTTTAACGTTACCTTGCCGGCCAACAGCATGTGAACCTGGCATACATAACCCGGCGGTAGCATGTGAACGGTGAACCTATATGACACATAAGAGCAAAACACACAAGCCTTAACAAAATGATAACATACAACACATAGTAGTTTCTTAATTTATAGTACATTTTAAATTAGCAGTGTTTACATTACAATTAGTAAAATACCAAAAAATATTAGACCCTTGTCATCCTGCCAAAATCTACCTCCAAAGATGGCCAAAAATATGATATCAGATGTGATTTTCAATTTATGATAAACTATGTACACGAAGTCACGAATTACAATTCATGAGGAAAGGGGCAAGCTGTTTCTTGAGATTGAGAATATCACTTCCGCGTGACGCCAACTCTTTCTTCAACTTCATTGTAGCTTCTTCAAATTGTTTATGCATGTAATCTTTCTCCTGTGCTTGTTCTTTGCATCTCACCCGGATGCTATCCAGTTTTGTCTGTGCCCCATGCAGCCGCATTCTTAGTTTTGCTGACTCTCTGCGGTTTTTACCCTCCTGTTTAACAAACCAAAAAGATGATGATAATAATAATAGTAACAACAATAATAATATTCTACAAAGTAAAAGAAACGTGCGAAGGATGCGAAGGCACTTTTGTACATGATAATTACGTAATGTTTTTGTATGTTCATGAAAACATTACGTAATTATCATGTACAAGAGTGCCTTCGCATCCTTCGCATGTTTGTATTACTTTGTATTTGAACCTGCCCCATAATAATAATAATAATAATAATAATAAGTAGTAGTAGTCAAATCTGAGTTATTTGACATATGGATAAATGCATTTGACCAAGAATAAAGAGCTTACAGTATGAATCTTGGATTCTAGAGTGGATAGTTTCATTTTTAGATCTTCAACTTCAGCTTTTGAATTTAAGAGCTGATAAAAGTATAAACAAAATATTAATATATCATTAAATGAAATCCCTGATAACAACGACGAAGCTTAAGTCTTTTACCTTTTCGTTACATTTTTCCATGAGCAATTGCTGCTCTGCCTTTTGATTCTGCAGTACTTCAATCTGAGTAAGCACTTCATCTCGTTCTTTTGTAATTTCAAGAAGCTGATTGTGTAATTTCTATAAATATAAGATTATAGAATTAGCGTTAACTGCAATATTTTTGCTTGATGGTCAACAGGGTACTAATAATAAGAAACTAAATTGAAACCTTGAGATCATCTTTAGGCACTGAAGTTCGACTAAACTCCTTCACTTTGAGTGTCAAGTCATCTCTTTCCTTACTAAGTGCGTCCAAATCCATCCTAAGTTTATCAACTTTTTCACATGCATTTCGATGATCTGAAGAAAGAGTTTCTAGCTTTGACTTCAAAGCCTGAAAGATTATCAGTAATTGCACGTAAAACACGCACACATGTAATATAACATATACAAATTAGTGTAAAAGTCGAATATAGTTCAGAAAAGTATAAAACTTACATCTTCGGCTAATCTTTTCTGATCATCTATCAATTTGATATCATTCTTTAGTTGCTCAAGTTCAAGTGATTTTTCCGCACTGCACACCTTCTCTGCTTCCACTTTCTCCTCTGCTAAAGCCAATTTTTCACTGACGACCTGGCATTCTTCTTTGCAGGACTCTAATTCGTTCTTCGTCTTAAAGAAATACAGATATTATCAATTATTTGAAGTGAGTAGGAAAAAATATTCCAATGACTAAGATGTAATATATAAATAACTAAAAAAAAAAGAAAAAAAAAAAAAGATAACTTGACCATCACCTTTGACATTGCATCTGTTAACAAAGCAATCTCAGCACTGTATGATTTTGATTTGTTTTCAATGGCTTCAATTGAAGCTTTTTCTGTGGTGGACCATATTGCCCTTTCCTCCTCAATCGCTAGAAGAGCATCGGTAAGTTGCTGCATGTGACCCGACGTGTTATTTAAAGTCAACCAATAATAATATAAACAAACTTATTAACTCAATACCATAGCCATTTCTTCCTTTTCCTCCAACAACTTATTAATAGAGCTATCTGCATTCTCATTACGTTGTGTTGCCTCTTCCAATTCGGCCCTCTGAAACAATGATAAAATCATTTTCAAAAAATAACCGACTGAAAAAGATACGACATTCTTTTAATAATATACATTCTAGATACAAGTGAAATCAGAAGAACTTACAAGACTTGAAACCAGCTCCTCTAATTTTTGCAACTCTAAGTTGGAAAAGTTTAGTTTTTCAGATAGTTCTTCTATTTCAAAAGACAGTGTCTCAGATCTTAACACAGCCTGTTGCTTTTCGTCGTTAGTAATTGCTAATTTTTCTTCTAGAGAACCAATAGTTGTCTCCATCTCGAATGCAAGCACTTCAAGTTTTCTGTACTCTTCCTGTGAAAAAAGAACCAATAAGGATCAATTATATATTCATCTTATATTATTAGTTTATTCCCTTTTCCTTTACCATATTTTGTTCTATATTTACTATTTCATTTCAGGAAATTAGCAAGGTAAACAAATATCCCAAATTAATAATATGAAGAAACTGAAATTCTCTCATTGAAAGGAATGAATATTAAATTTGGGATCTTTTATTTACCTTTGTTGCCAATCTTCCATTTCTTTTATAGTTATATTTCACCTACTGAAACTATGTGGTGAATAGCTCTTATGGACTTCTGGATGTTATAAAAGCGGCATCATCATATCTTATGTGGACTTAACAACCCTTATTTCTCGTGCATTATTACATAATTTTATAAAATTAGAAAACCAACTTCAAATCACCTGATCAACACCAGATCCTTTGACTTTTCTCGAGTCAAAAATATTTGAGCTTCTATCCATAACTGAATCACGCCTTCTCCCAGCAATTGTCTCACGTTTGGTCATATCACGTTCAAGAATAGCCTTCTGACTGTGTAACCGTTTTATTTCTCTCTCTGCGGATGCTTTTTCACCCTATAAATAAGATATTCAAATATGCAATTAGAAAAAAAAAAAACTTTTGGTAATCATTTCAATAAATTTCAAATAATTTACCTCTAACTTTGTTTTCTCTTGAATGGTATTTCTTAACTTAGACTCCGTTTCTTTAAGTTTTGCTTTTGTTTTCTCAAGATCTTTTCTCATGCTTTCCTTCTCTTTAGACAAGGCAGAAGATGAGAGGTGTGATATCTCATCTTGGAGTGCTACAATTTCAGAAAAAAGTTCATTTTTTTCTGTTTCAGAACGTTCAGAAAGTTCCTGAAAGACAAAAATAAATAAATTCAGAAGGGTGTTAGGGGAAAAGAGAGCATAGAGTTACTGGTTTACATACTGTTAAAGCCCTTGCTGAATTTTCACTATTTAAAAATGCTTCTTCTATCTTTTTCTGCAGGTCCTCAGATTGATTGTACATAAGAAGCTACAACAACCACAAAACATCAGAACTGTGAAGATGGAAACAGCATGAATATATCTAGAGGTACTGAGAAATCAAAACGGTCAGGTTGGGCCAGTTGGATAACGGATCAAAATAGGTAACTAATTTGTACAAGTTGAAACAGATTGAGTTGACCAAAACATGTTTTGTCCAAAATCCAAAATGTTTTTGCTATAATAATTTTTTTTTTTTTGCTAAGTGCGTTTACAAAATAATAACAACTATTTCAATATGATGATTTAGGAGGTTTTATGAATTTGTAAATACAGTTTGAGACTTTGAACAACTTTCAAGATTCAACACATTTGACCAATTCTCTTATAATCTATTTTGTAGTAATTTGGCCCGTTTAAGACATAAAGTAACCCGAATCAACCCATTCATAAGCAAAATGAATCATACCTTTTCACGTTCAAGGTCATCTACTTTGGATTTCATGCCAGAAAGAAGTTTTTCATAGTCACCAAGTAGTGTTTTTATTTGAATAAAGTCAATGGAAGAGAAAGACCTAACACCCTGCATAAGTTAACAAACTGTAACAAATCATGATATTTACCAGGCTTGTAATTTGAAGATCATGAACTTGAAAAGACTCACAGCAATAAGCTCTGACAATTCAGTACAACTTTGCAAATGTCCATCCATCATCGACTCCACAAGGGTTTTTGAATGTTGAATGTCAAATGCTATTTCTTGGAGGTCTGCTGCTAACTTTTCATCCTACAATTAAAATTAATAATTCATCAACTGATATTTCTCCCCTTCTTTTTATAGATTTCAATGGTGTTTAGGTTCAGTTTAACTTTTATAAAATTTACTTCCATTCTTAGCCTAGAATGTTTTAATGTTTTATTAACAGATGAATTTTTTTATGGTGTAAATAGAAATTAACCAAATATCATTTTGTCCCTACTTAGGGAGTGTAAAACATCAACCATTATCATGAGAACAAGGTGATGTATGCATCAAGTGTAATAGTGGATACCATCATAGTAAGTTTTTGACTATTCAAACTCGCTTCCTCTTGTGCAGCCAGGAGCTCCATGTATAGCTATAAGATACCCAATGAACTTATTAAAGCAAGAATAGCAGCATATAAAAACGAAAGAAGAAAAAAACATTGCTGGACAAATGTATCATAAAAACAGATTGCCAGTAACTGCAGAGATATTCTCCAACAACTTACCAAAGCCAGATTGGTATAGATGAGAAATTAGATAGGTTCTGAGATTAATTCCTACATCTATATGTTTACAACTTTGATCATTAACTAATAGTCCAGAATTTTTTTTGTTTTTTCTAGCATTTTTACTCTTTTAATCATACAACTTTTTTAAAAATATAAAAATAACCTAATTTATACTAAAAACTAAATAAAATAATTGAAATTCTTCTTATCACAAACATTAGTTCCTACAGAACTAAATCAAAAAACCCAAACCTTTCTTTAAGAATTGAATTCAGATTCTTACATCTTACACTACAACATTCAAGCCCGCACTAACTTTTGTTTACTCTCTATTTTGTTTGGTTTAAATATAATTTCAATATTTTTATGAGTGAGATGATTGGTATTTGGTGGAGAACTGGGGATTATTGATTGTCATGAAACCAATACAAATACAGACCTTTTTGTTTTGCATATATAGAAATTTTGAAGCAAACCAAAAAAGAAGTTTGGACCACAATTTGAAGTTATTCACAAAATTCAGTAAGGTTTAGCTTCAGATTTCAGCCAACCCACTTAAAGAGGTTGTGCTTAAGGTTTCTGGAAAAAAATTAGGTTAACTGAAACACCATTATATGTTGCCTTATGTTAGACTAAAACTTGCTAGATATATATATATATATATTTTTTACTCAGCTAAATTGTATGCTTAATTATTGATCAAGGGAGATCTAAGAGAGATGTTTTAGAGCATAGCTTTAGAGTATTATCAGAGAAAAGAAAAATCAAAGATTCATGAAGTCCAACCTCTTCTTGCTTATTGCTGGCATGCATATTTTTCTCTGTTTCTAATGCAGTAGCAGACTCCAAATTCTGCAAGCTTAAAGACCTTTCCATCTCCAACATTGAAATCTACATTACAACATCATGAAGAGATTTATATATGTCGATATTAAAACTCACCCCAAAAGAGATATATCAAAAAATAAACCAAACCTTTTCCTGAAGTTGCTTGATAACAAGACTTGCCTCCGTTTCATTTTCTTTTTCTGCAGTGCTTGACTCAATAGCCTTTTCATCAGTATCAGATGAGTAGTTAGCCTCCACAAGTCTTCTTGTTAAGTAGTCAATTTCTATTTCACTCCTTGTTCTCTTTAACCATAAATTACTAACAATATGAGACAGAATGATACTATTTTTTTTTATAAAAACAAGCACCAGAAATTAAAGTGACCTGAGTTTCAAACTGAATAAGCAAGTTTTCATATTCTTCTCTCAATTCTGTTAATTCAGCACTTTCCTGCAAAAAAAAAAAAAAAAACAATTAGGTGCATTCATGCATAGGTATAAGAAGACGTGTGATCATAAAACGGTAAAACTAACCGCAGGTAAGCTCTTTTTTCTGGCCGGGGCTTTTTTTCTGCTTGTAACATGTATCAATGAGCGTGGATTTGGAAGACCAAAGTCACGGGGTCCAACACTATTACAATCTCTCTCCTTAATTATATTTGAGGTGTTATCATTTACTAGTTCCTCAAAAGGTAAAAGTGGACCTCTCTCACGGTCACTTTTAATAGGTTTTACTGCAGAAGCTTGTCCTGGGATAGTGGAAGGTAACTGGAGACCATGGATAGGATTTACACCAGGTAAGACTTAAGAGTAGAAAAAAAAACAACTAATATATAGCATTATATGAATATGCTATTACCTTGTTTACCATCTTCTCTGGAAGTCTCCCTGGACACCAGGTGTCACGCCGCTTGTCCTTTTTGGATAAAATTTGGGAAACAAGATGTTCAAAAAGGAAGAGGCAGAATTAGTTCATTTGTAATTAATCAAAATAAGACAAATAAGTACAGAATTTGTGCACATCAAAAGAAGCAATTTTGGCCTAAGCACAGCATAAAGCAATTACAGCCAACAAAACAGAGCGGGTTAATATGCTAATTATATAACTTTTTTAACAAAGTATCAAAGACAATCCTAAAGTATTTACAACTTCTAGAAATTACTCTACCCCTAATGATTTCCCTATATGAAATCTAATCAGTTTTTACATGACAATGCTACAATATGCATTGGTTAAAACTTGTAAGCAATTAGTAAAACTAACATGCACTCAGCTCCCATTGATGATATTTTTGGTACTCGCAATTTCTATAGTAAAAAATGTGAACAAATAATAAAGTGTGACATATTTCTAGCAGTATATTAAGAGGAAGGGATTTCTAAGTAAAGACATAATTGCTCAAAGATAAAAGTCCATTAAAAAACTAAAAGATCTGTAACAGAAAAGAAAATATATCTTTTTAATCAAACCTTCTTGCGATGATCGGTAACTTCATCTCTATTAGAGCTTAAAACCATAGAACTCAAGTTCTGAATCTTTTTTGCTTGCACCAGCAACATCTTATCTCTTTCAGCTTGAGCTTTCTTTTCCTCTTCTAACTCCAGAGCTATTCTCTCCCTCTCTAGTTCACTCTACATAGAAATATTGTATTTAACAATTTATACAAAAAGTCCATCATATGCAATCATTTAGCTAAGATCTATCCACCTGTAACAATGTATTCCTCAAGTTGAGTATCTCCTCGCCTAAGTGATCTGAATGAGAACCCTAAAAGACAGTACAGAAAACCAAAAAAGATAACTATAACAATGAATAGCGATCAAGTGTTAAATTAACATCTCTTCAAGCGTGAATAACGAACCTGTAGCTTTGCTCGAAGCTCCTCAATTTCTTTCTTTTGGCGTTTTAATAAAGCAGCATCTGTTAGAATCTGCCAAATAACAAGAAATGCAGTATGAGTTGATAGAAGAGTGAATTACAGAACAAAGATATATGATATTTGTTGTTAAATACGAACCTCGTTCACATGAACACAGTTAGTGACACGTAAAGCTCGGCTTGCAAACTGAAGGCTGCTTTTAGTCTCATCAGCATGAATCTGCCATTAAATGAAGAAAGATATCAGGGTGCTAAAGATAGATAACACAATAGATCCTTAGCTTTAGAAAGATACATAAAGATACAATTCATCTATGTAATGGCACCTAATTTTCTAGATACTTCATGTCAAAATCTCTCACCTGTGCTAGGGTAATGTTACAAATTATGGCTGTGTTTGCATTCCCACCCAGTGCTGGCTGCAAGATACGTGTAAGTTTGCTATCTCGATAAGGAACATGACCCCTGTATTTTAACAGTGAAACGTTTTATAAAAATGGGTCAGTGGTTACAAAATTATAAATCGGGACATCGAACCTACCCTTGGCTCTCAGCACCTTCACTTAGCTTTTTAATTACAGTTCCGAGTGTCATTAAGCTTTTGTTGATGTGGGAACCCTCTTTTAACCGAACACCTTCTGCACCAGTTTTTGCAGCTCGTTCTGAACCAGCAAGGTCTACCAAATTCTTAGATGACATACAGAATTAAAAATATCAGCAAAAGAGTGTACTGCATCAGATGTGAATTAAAATGAATGTTGGATGAAGCATACCAAAACAGATACACGCACGGCGTCACAAGAACCCTCAGCATATTCATCTTCAACTTTATCCCTGCTCTCAATAATCTATACACGCCAAAATTTATACTATGAACATGCACAATTTCAAATAAAAAAAATAGGATGAACAGTTACCATACCATGCGGAAAATGGTATGAGACCTACTGCTGTGTAAATTCATATTTGTCTCCCCAATATGACGATGGGCTACAAAGTAAACCATTTAATCAATGTAGGAGGAGAATAAACACTTTTGACAAAAATACTGAAGTTATTGTTGTGGAAAACTGTGAACACATAACTACAGATGAGTTAAAGATGCATAATAGTGTGAACTTTATAAAAAAATACCTTCTCCAAAATCCATAAATTCGAGCACCTGCTGTGGGCTAGAAACAATCTCTTCTTTCAAGCCCGCAACAAATATGCCACGCTGAATATAAAAACATAATTAGAAAAAACTAGGAAAAATATGACGGTTAAAAATAAAAGAAAATGAGCATTTTTAAACTTGTACCTCAATGCTTTCATGGATTTGTAGCTTTCGGTGCTCTGGGGCCAACAAATCATTTATATCCTCATTGTAGATCTCCATGTAGGACATCCTCAAAAGAAACTCCCGATCTACTTCCTTTAAAAACAAAAGAAAAGAAGCCCGAAAGACAACATATGAAATCACTGCACTTCTCAGTGTAGACATCATTTCTTCTACTAAAAATTTACTTTCCATATTAAAGGAAAATGGTTTAAGTATTAAATAGTTAATAGCAGATTAGCAGAAAACGGAAAAGAGAACAAACTACCTGTTGTATCATGTCGAAGAGATCATGCACAGCTAAAGGGATGACTCCAGGTTCAACACTAGACCCACGCATAGTATGTGTTTTGCCACTGTTAGTTTGTCCATACGCAAAAACAGTGCCTAACAATAGCATTAATGTAACATAAATAAACATTACAAAATATATAACCAAAAGTGCTTTTGTTCTAAACTCAGTTTAGTAAAAAAGGATGCATATATCATGGTATTTAATAGCTAACTTTTTATATTAGGCCCAGTGATAACCAATAAAAAAAACAAATTAAAATAGGGTAAGCGTGTGACTAGTAATTTCATGGTACAATGACCAGCAAGCATGGTTACATTTCTAAAGTGTGTGATAACATACTGTCTTCAATTTTACAGCTGTTTTATCTAGAGCATTCAGCAATATTTGCAACAGAGATGTTTGAAGTGCAGAGAGTATAAAGATTACAAATTTTAAAAAAATGAAAAAAACTTAAATATGTTGCTTTTGTTTATAGAAATGTTAAAAAAGGCAATCACATATTTTGACAACATTAATGCCTAAATTTATCACATATAGATCTGTTAGCTAGAAAATACAAATAAGGAACAATCAATATTTATCAAAATCAATCTTTGATTATAACACGTTGGTTCTTCATATTGGTACTTAGCTAAGAGGCCTTCTATCTATCCCTCCAAAGAAATCTGCACTTACTTTGAATATTACACATGGTGCTATTTAGACTTAACATCAATACATATTAAATTCATATAAAATGATGCTGATGATAAATTCAAAGTCACTATCATTTGCACGTAAATTCATTCAGGTTCATCTCAAATACTAAATTATAGTCCCTTATAAAGGAGGGAGAATTATGTCAACCTGAAATAGTGAAATATTAGCCACAGGACCAAGTTTCCAACAAAAGATTAATTTTATTCCAAATGCAAAGCATGTTTGTGACATCAAAAGGGTAGGTGCTAATGCTTATTATACTTGATTGTGTTGATACTAAAAGAAAATACTAAATAAGTAACCGCATCATTAGATTACTGATTATTTAAGACATACCGTTAAAACCACCAATAGCTGCTGAAACAATAGCTTTCGTTCTTGACTCGTAAACATCCACAGTTCTACAATCCTCCCTGAAAATCCGGTCTACAGTCCACCAATATAATAAGATAAGACAAAACGTTAGAAAGCAAACTAGGTACTCACTGGTCAATCCTTTTCCCAAACTAAAGAACTACATACTTATTTTATGTCAAACAATAACCTTCCGACTAGAAAACCGATTGCGTTTTGCCTCAAAACTTAATGCAAATATCAATCAATTTACAGAATTTGTTTATGTTCAGTGAAATCAACATTCATATCCAGAAAATTGAAATAACTATATGTTCTCAGTCTGACAAAGTCACAAAGGGCGTTAAACAAACCTCAACCATACTCAATACAACAGTTTACATCAAAATTTGACTATTGATCTAAAATCTGTTTAAATAAATCTAAGGCTACCCGGTGTGGAGACGCCCCAACCCCCCGTCCCACCTTTTTTGCCCCCGTCCCCGTCTCAACCCCCCCCCCCCCCCCCAAAAAAAAAAAAAAAACACCCCCGTCTTCGTCTCCCCGGCCCTGTCCCCCACGAGACGCCCGGGACGGGCCAACCATATTCAACCTCTAATGTCTCCACCAATCAGGTGTCTCCGTCTCGCACACCGCCCCCCTCCCATGTCTCCGTTCTTGATATTTGGCCCCACTTACAATTTTTCCTATGTGGAGGAGCAACCTCCCGTCTCCACACCGGGTAGCCTAACCACAACTAAATACATACAAGTATATAGGGCTCTGAAAAGTCCTCATAAGCTCCTATTTGTATTTTGTACTCAAATTTGAACTCAATAAAACCTCAAATTTTGACAACTATTAACAATAGTCATACTTATCAGTTGTTCAGAAAGTAGACAGACTAGTTATTAAGTTCGGAACAATCCATTAATTCCAAACAATTTAGAGGAAAATTGCTAACAAATCTAAACTTAAGAATAAATATTCAAACTAAATGATGTCAGCTAGAAACTACATCAAAATTTTACCATTAATCCAAAACCTATTTAATAAGTCTAACCACAACATATGCAGGGCTCAGAAAAGTCATCGTAAGCTCCTATTTGAACTCAATAGAACCTCAAATTTAACATCCATTGACAACAGCAATAACTATCGCACTTGTTCAGAAAGTAGACAGCCTATTAGACTAGTTATTCGGTTTAAAATTGTTCATTGATTCTATACATTTTTTAGGAGAATCGCTAACGAATATAAACTTCATAATAAATATTCAAAATTTCGAATCGAATGATGTCAGTTAGAAACTACATCAAAATTTTACTATTTTGATCCCAATTTAATAAACCTAACTACACCTAAGTCCTAAACACATACATGTATGCTCCTATTTGTACCCAAACTCGATATAACCTAAAATTCAGCATCTATTAACAACAGTCATAAATCGTAACTATCGCAGTTGTTCAGAAAGTAAACAGACTATCAAACTAGTTATTAGGTTTAAATTTGTCCATTAATTCCAAACAGTTTTGAAATAAATTGATAACAAATGAAACTAACCACAACTACACACATATCTAGGGCTCGTAAAAGTCCTCATAAGCTCCTATTTATTCAAACTCGATAGAACCTCATATTTAACATTCGAACTGAATAATAATAATAATAATAATAATAATAATGAGATATGAAATGGTACCGAATTCAAACTTTGTGGAAGAATTAGAGAAGATGATAGAGTTGCCGGAGACTTTCCAGGGACTTGTTTTGACATCTTCAGGTGAGAGAGGTCGTGCTCTTACTGCAACGTTGATTCTCTCCATCCTTTCCTTTATTTTAATCAACTTTTTCTAGGGTTTTTTTATTTTTGGGAAGATGATGGATGAATATTGCCTGAATAATTTGGTTTCCCGCCTTTTGTACTCTGGTGTTTTTTTAGGGGATTTTAAATGTTTGGGGTTTTTAACTAGTGAGGTTGGTTTGTTTTTTTTTTAACGGCGGATTTTATTATAAAAAACTCGTAACTCACTTCTTAATCTTATTTTTTTGAGAAATGGAATTAATTTGGGGAAATAGAATTAAATAATCCTAATCTTGGGGGGGTTGGAACAGAATAATCCAAACTTGAAACTTGTAAGATAACAGTTTCAACTTGTCAATGTTTTTATTTTGTTGGTCCCAAACTAACCCAGTTAACTTTTTCTGTTAACTGCCTACGTGGCATCACACGTGGCATCTGAGGTGGACCAATATGTCCAGTTGTCAAAAATAAAACAGGGCTCACATATGACTTGTCATTTTGAATTAAAAAAAAAAATCTTTTAATTATTAAAAAAATCTTTTAATAATAATAAAAAAGATTTATATATATATATATACATACACATACATACATACATATATACATACATGGTCCCTCATACATCATCATCTTCGCCACCACACCCACGACACCCACCTGCCACCACACCATGACCACCGACGACACCCACCTACCACCACACCATTACCACCACACCTGTCACACCCTCAAAATCCACTTGCGGAGTTTTACCGCGAGGCGCATGACAAACCAGGATCCAAACCAACGATCACAATAAACAAGTCTAAATGAATATAAATGCAATTTCAAACATAGTTTAAAAATCCCGTTTACAGCGGAAGCTTATTCCAAAAACAGTATCTCAACCATAAAACAATAGTCCAACGTTCAAATGACCATGCAACCCTAGTTAGACGCCGTGCAGACGCGTGCGCCCTAGTCCAGTCGTGCTACCTTAGCGACCTGAGAAAACATGCAAAAGTTTACGTCAGCACAAAAATGCTGGTGAGTTTACAGGTTTTGTATCCAAGTACCAAGTCCACCTGTCCATACTATAATAATCGAAAACCAGTATACGCTAGCTAGGCGTACGTTTTGTTACTACCACGATTGGAAAACCATTACTAACGCGAATACCAAAAGTATGCCCGATATAGTTCATGTTGTTCCTGTTGTTCCTGTTTGAGACAATATGCGCCCGCCGACCCTCCAAGTCGACGAGCGGGGTTGGTCACTCCCAATAGCGCTATTCACATATCCCCGTTGTGCAAACCCGCACATTCATGGTTCCCCCCGGGACTTCCAAAGATCGTGTAGTACACAATAGAAACCCATAGTATGACAGTAGTTACCAAATAATCGTTTTAACACATGTTTTCTCCCCCGAAAGTATAAAACCAGTTTAAAAGAGGGGCCGTAAACTCACCTTAAGTTGCGTTACTCCTT
The DNA here is from genome assembly GCA_028751855.1 of Ambrosia trifida. Classification (NCBI taxonomy): domain Eukaryota; kingdom Viridiplantae; phylum Streptophyta; class Magnoliopsida; order Asterales; family Asteraceae; genus Ambrosia; species Ambrosia trifida. The sequence continues at coordinate 22,396,695 of CM054132.1, forward strand.
AACCCGAGTAAACTCAGCTGCTATGCTAGTCCCGTAAAGCGGCGACCTAACATACGACAGTTACAAGTACTTAGACTAATAACCCGCAGGTTAATTAGTCCCTAGATGTCCAGACCATAACCAAGTTCGTTTGAAAACACCGTGGCTGTTTAACCGACCCAAAGTACAAGACTCGACATCCCATTGGTGACCCGAGACTCCCCGTGTTATGTTTACGCTCCAAAACATACAATAACGCAATTACACTTAACATACGTTAACGCACAACAAGTTATAGCACATCGTTCACGTATCACCGAATTACATCCAAATATATGTTACCAAGTTATTAGACATGTTACGGGGTTCCTAGCATGTTACTACATGTTAAATCGGGTCTCGGAATGCTAATTTACACTTACAGCAGCAGTACACGCGATTAGGAAAAGTCAACTAGCAATTAGGTTGGTCAACTAGCAATTAGAAACCCTACTCGCCTCTATTATAGGCAATTAGGGCTATTCACCTGAACTTACTAGCAATTAGGGCTATTCACATGAACTTATAGGCAATTAGGGCTATTCACATGAACTTATAGGCAATTAGGGCTAATCACCTGATCTTTCACACGAGTAGGCCTCTACTCGCCTGTGTTATAGGCGATTAGCACCCTACTCGCCTATAACATAGGCGATTAGGAATGCTACTCGCCTGTAACCTTGCTGTTCCGGTTTTTCGCGCGTTTAACGCTCCAAATCAGATCCAGAACGTGTGTAACCACCCAATATCATCCCAAACACTATCCTAAACATGTTTAACCCAAAATCCTTCGTTTAACCTCGTATAATCAGTCCTGCATGCAACCAAGTAATCCAAACACCATTCACATAGCATGCAACATCATACTAACACGCGTAGTCATAACCCTAATATCCAATTACTGAGATTTCTATCATCATACTATCAACATCAATACTGATCTATCATAATAGCATATCAAATCATCATCATGAATCATAAAAACCCTAGCTTTCTAATCATACACACTCATAATGCATGCATATTAGTTATAATCCGATTAACAACCCTTATTGACGATTTTCAGAAAGCTTTTTCGTTTAAGAACAGGTCTGGACCATTAGGGATTGATTAAAAACGTTTATAAAGAGTTATGGATGAAAATCAAACCTTAGGATTATGAAAATATGATGATTCAAGCTTGAAACCTTGAGTTTTGATCAAAAATCGCCTTCCAGAGGTTGTTTATGTGTTGGGGCGGGTTATGGGACGGCTAGGGTTGGTATAATGAAGTTTAGGAGGTTAAGTATGGTATTTATAGTCGTTTTTAGTCGTCCAGCCCGTTACTAGCGAGTATGCAGCAGTTTCAGGCGATTAGGAATCCTAATCGCCTGATTGTTCAGGCAATTGGGCCTATTCGCCCTTACCTATACACGAGTAGGGTCCTACTCGCCCTTAGGGTTCCCTACTCGCCTCCCCTATAGGTGATTAGGCCTCCTACTCGCCTATAGGGGTTGGTTTTGTGCGTTTTGCGCGTTAAACCCCGTTTTAACATATGTTAATGCATATTCACGTACCGACAAGTCACATAATAATTGTAAACACATAACACAAGTAAATACACATATTTACACTCGTTCACCAATTCCCGGGACTCGAGACTCGTACGTTCCGTATGCCCTGACGATCCTACAAATCGTCACCGTTTGTACACTTGGTTAAGGACTGACATCTAACGAACCTCTAGACCAACATCCAATGATCTTCTAGACTAACCAATAGTTCCCGAACCATAACCCGACTTAACTAACCCAGTTAAGTACAATATACGCGTGACTCGCTAAGGTAGACTTTCATCTAGACAACGTTGTTAACCAGAATTTGCCGGGTGTCACATCATCCCCACGTTAAAAGAATTTTCGTCCCGAAAATTGCACAAGTACAAAAAGAACAAAAGAAATAACGAAGGAAACAAGCAAAAGATAGAAACCAAAAGAGAGAGATTTACCCGAGTTGTCACATCATCCCCACGTTAAAAGGAATCTCGACCCGAGATTCATTCAGCTGCCGAAGAGACATGTCTCGACTCGAACGCTTCCTTAGGAAAAAGATGAGGATACTTAGACTTCATCTGATCCTCCCGTTCCCATGTATATTCCGGTCCCCGGTTCGAGTTCCACCGAACCTTAACGATACGAATCTTGCTGTGACGCAGGCTACGAATCTTGTAATCAAGGATCTCCACAGGTTCTTCCACAATCCGAAGACGATCATCAACCTTGATCTCTTCTAGTGGAACGATGAGAGACTCGTCAGCCAGACACTTCTTCAAGTTTGACACGTGAAAGACGTTATGTACGTTACCGAGCTCCGTCGGTAGATCAAGTCGATATGCCACCGGCCCAATCCGTTCCAGGATCGTAAATGGGCCGACATACCGCGGGTTGAGTTTGCCACGCTTCCCAAAGCGTATGACGCCCTTCCACGGTGAGACTTTTAGAAGTACCTTGTCATTGACTTGGAATTCCAGTGGTTTGCGACGCTGATCAGCATAACTCTTTTGCCGGTCCCGTGCCGCCGCCAACCGATTACGAATCTGTACGATCTTTTCCGAAGTTTCGTACACTAGTTCAGGCCCAGTGAGTTGACTCTCACCCACTTCAGCCCAACAAAGAGGAGAACGGCATTTCCGTCCGTACAGTGCTTCGAACGGAGCCGCCTTGATGCTCGTGTGATAACTGTTATTGTACGAGAATTCTACTAACGGTAGATGAGCTTCCCAACCTTTGCCAAAATCGATCACACATGCTCGCAGCATGTCTTCTAAAGTTTGAATCGTGCGCTCACTCTGACCGTCAGTCTGTGGATGATAAGCCGTACTCATGTCTAGTTGGGTACCCAAAGCCTTGTGCAAAGACTTCCAGAAGTGAGAAGTAAAATGGGAGTCACGATCCGAGATAATAGAAACTGGCACCCCGTGCTTAGAAACAACTTCCTTCAAGTAAAGGCGAGCCAAACGATCCATGGTGTCGGTCTCCTTAATAGCAAGAAAATGAGCTGATTTCGTCAACCGATCGACAATCACCCATATCTTGTCATTCCCGCTTGGTGATTTAGGAAGTTGTGTGACAAAATCCATAGTAATTCGTTCCCATTTCCATTCCGGAATTTCAGGTTGTTGCAAGAGACCCGACGGTTTCTGGTATTCCACCTTGACCTTAGCACAGGTCAAGCATTTGCTCACGTATGAGGCTATGTCCGACCTCATGTTTGGCCACCAGTAAAGCACCTTCAGGTCTTGGTACATCTTATCCGAACCAGGATGAATAGAATACCGGGACTTATGAGCCTCATCAAGGACAAGCTCCCGTAGTCCCCCGAACAAAGGAACCCATATACGTTCTGCGAAATAGTGCAGGCCATCAGACCTTCGCTCTAGGTGCTTGTCGGCACCGTGCATAGTTTCAGCTTTAAGGTTTTCCTCCTTCAAAGCTTCTAGCTGGGCAGAACGGAGTTGATCAGGTAAGGATGAATGAATAGTGAGCTGCAACGCCCGAACGCGACGAGGTTTAGTAGATTCCTTCCTGCTCAAGGCGTCTGCTACAACATTCGCCTTGCCAGGATGGTACTTAATAGCACAATCATAGTCGTTCAAAAGTTCAATCCAGCGACGCTGCCGTATGTTCAAGTGCTGTTGGTCGAAAATGTGTTGGAGACTCTTGTGATCGGTGTAGATGGTGCATTTGGTACCGTACAAGTAATGTCTCCAAATTTTCAACGCGAATACCACGGCACCCAGCTCCAAGTCATGGGTGGTGTAGTTCTTCTCGTGCACCTTAAGTTGACGAGAAGCATACGCGATCACTTTCTCGCGTTGCATCAACACGCAACCGAGACCATGAATAGAAGCATCACAGTAGACAACGAAATCATCAGGACCCTCAGGTAAAGACAAAATAGGAGCAGAACACAGTTTAGACTTCAGTTCTTCAAACGCTGACTCTTGTGGTTCACCCCAGTCGAATTTCCTATCCTTCTGAGTGAGAGTGGTGAGGGGTTGAGCAATCTTCGAGAACCCCTGAATGAAACGACGATAGTAGCCCGCAAGGCCTAGGAATTGCCGCACCTCAGTTGGCGTCTTTGGTGCTCCCCAGTCCTTGATTGCTTCGATTTTAGCTGGATCGACATGAATCCCTAGTTCATTAACCACATGTCCTAGGAATTGAACTTCGCGTAACCAAAAGTCACACTTTGAGAACTTGGCGTAAAGTTGTTCCCGTCGCAAGAGTTCCAAAACTAACCGCAGATGTTCCCCGTGTTCGGTCTCGTTCTTGGAGTAGATCAGAATGTCATCAATAAACACAATGACGAATTTGTCCAAATATGGTTTACAGACGCGGTTCATCAAGTCCATGAAAACCGCCGGTGCGTTCGTGAGACCGAAAGGCATGGCCAAGAATTCGAAATGGCCATAACGTGTTCGAAAAGCAGTCTTTGCAACGTCAGCCTCCCTGACGCGCAGCTGGTGATAACCGGACCTCAAATCGATCTTGGAATAATAACTAGAACCCTGAAGCTGGTCGAATAGATCATCAATACGTGGAAGAGGATAACGGTTCTTGACGGTCAATTTGTTCAGTTCTCTGTAGTCCACACACAATCGGAAACTTCCATCCTTCTTCTTAACAAATAAAATCGGGGCTCCCCAAGGGGAAGAACTTGGTCGGATGAAACCCTTGTCCAAGAGTTCCTGTAACTGACTAGACAATTCCTGCATCTCGGGAGGTGCAAGACGGTAGGGGGCCCGAGCAATAGGAGCAGCCCCTGGTACAAGATCAATACCAAACTCGACTTGACGATGAGGAGGAAGACCAGATAAATAATCGGGAAAAACATCAGGAAACTCGCGTACCACCGGGATGTCGTCAATCTTCTTCTCATCAACAGAGGAAACAGATAAAAGCGCCAAAACAGCTGGATAACCCTTTCGAAGACACTTGAGGGCTTTCATGCTAGAGATGATGTTTAGCGGAACACCACCCTTGATACCGTACACAGGAAGGAATTCTCCATCAGGGAGAGGAATCCGAATAACCTTATCGTAACAGACAATCTCCGCGCGATACAAAGATAACCAATCCATTCCTACCACAACGTCAAAACTACCCAAAGGTACCGGCATAAGGTCGATGGGGAACGATAAACCCGACAACTCTAATCGACACTCCCGAAGGACACTAGTAGCTTCAATCGTCTTACCGTCAGCTAACTCAATAATATACTTGGCCTCTAATGGTACGGGTACTACATCTAGCAGTCGACTAACATCCATGGATACAAAACTCTTGTCGGCACCAGAATCAAATAACACGCTAACAGAACGATTATTGAGAAGAAACGTACCGGTGACTGTGTCAGGGTCCTGTCTAGCCTCAGCAGCTCCAATGACGAAGGCACGTGCATTTCTGCCGCCGCCCCCGTTGTTCCCATTCCCGTTGTTCCCACCCTGCTTCAGTTTTGGGCAATCCTTCTTGTAATGCCCAGTGTCACCACAGTTGTAGCATCCTTGTTTCCCTGTAGTCCCCTGAGTAGTCGGAGCTGAGCTGTTAGTCGGAGCCTGAGTCGATGGAAGTGCAGCCCGACAATCCTTAGCATAGTGGCCTGTTCGCTGGCAGCGGTGACAACGGTTACTGTCGCAGTTCCCTTGATGATGGCGTCCACACTTGTTGCATTTGGGCAGTTTTCCCGCATAACCACCCTGCTTGTTACCCGAAGAAGATGAACCCCCATTATCAAACCTTTTACCCTGCTGTGCTGACCCAGATCCTTTCCCGTCGTTTTCCCACTTGCGCTTGTTGTTCTCTGGGGCCTTAACAGTTGAACCCTTCGCAGGCAAAATCCCCTCATTCACTTTTAAGTTGGTCATCCTATGGGCCGATCGAACTACCTCTGCATACGTAGGATGATTTCCAGCAGCCACTAACCCTGCAATTTCCGGTACTAACCCTGAGACATAGTGTTCAATCCTACGATATTCTGGCACGTGCAGATCGGGACACAACACTGCCAACTCATTCCGCCTCACAGTATACTTCTCAATTTCCGACCCAGTCATCTTGAGGTTCCACACCTCATGCTCCAGCTTCTGTACCTCTTCCCTCGGACAATACTCACGCTTCAGCAACTGCACAAAATTCTCCCATGGCATAGCATATGCCTCCCCAATACCCATGTTCTGGGTGATACCATTCCACCAAGTCAATGCCACGTCCTGAAATAACGCAGCAGAATACTTTACCCGATCTTCTGGGAGACAGTTACACATCAGAAATACCGACTCCACTTTCTCCAACCACCTAAGCAAGCTCACCGCACCCTCAGTGCCAGAGAATTCCTGGGGCTTACAGTCCCGGAACATCTTGTAGGTGCACATGGGTGGGGGTGGGTCAACAGGACCACCTGAAATGAAACGTATGAGAAACCACGAATAACGTAAACAAGGTTCACCAATGAGGCAAAGAAAATGGATAAATCAACTTACCACCACCGTTGTGCCCTAACTGAAAGGCAGCTTGGAGCAAGTTGTTCAGATCAGCCTGTGATAGGTTAATACCTCCACCACGACCACCAGCACCACCGCGACCACCACCACGTCCACCATTGCGACCACCTCCCCGTCCTCCACGCACTCCAGACATGATTCTGGCAGAAAGAACGAGAAAATTTAGTTTCGCAGTTAAAGATAACCGCTAATGTTCACAAGATCAAAGCTAGATCCAATCCAGGACTATCCCCTCAAACCCAGAGCTCACTAGGGCTTCCATGCATTTCGTTTTATGATTTTGTGTGCACCCAAAATGATAAAACGCTCTACATGGTCCTCCAAGTGTTCTCCTAGTTCAAAGTTCAAATCACCGAACATAGACTCTTAGCTACACACCGTAATACTACGGTAGTTCATGACAAGTGTTTCTATTGGAGTGCGAAAGGGAGATGTCCGAGCCTTGGACAAATCTCAAGAGCACACGAGTTACCCCAATAGACCACACTGCCTAGAAACAAGTAACCCAACCTAAGATAGAACGGATGATGTAACGTAGAAAGACCAATGATTTAGAGACACCCCGACAAGACCATACGTAACCACTATAACGTTTAGTACCATGTGATCGTCTAGTGTGTGCGACTCGGCTATAGACTAGACTCTACATGCAGTCCTAGTTCACTATAACCATTGGCTCTGATACCAATCTGTCACACCCTCAAAATCCACTTGCGGAGTTTTACCGCGAGGCGCATGACAAACCAGGATCCAAACCAACGATCACAATAAACAAGTCTAAATGAATATAAATGCAATTTCAAACATAGTTTAAAAATCCCGTTTACAGCGGAAGCTTATTCCAAAAACAGTATCTCAACCATAAAACAATAGTCCAACGTTCAAATGACCATGCAACCCTAGTTAGACGCCGTGCAGACGCGTGCGCCCTAGTCCAGTCGTGCTACCTTAGCGACCTGAGAAAACATGCAAAAGTTTACGTCAGCACAAAAATGCTGGTGAGTTTACAGGTTTTGTATCCAAGTACCAAGTCCACCTGTCCATACTATAATAATCGAAAACCAGTATACGCTAGCTAGGCGTACGTTTTGTTACTACCACGATTGGAAAACCATTACTAACGCGAATACCAAAAGTATGCCCGATATAGTTCCTGTTGTTCCTGTTTGAGACAATATGCGCCCGCCGACCCTCCAAGTCGACGAGCGGGGTTGGTCACTCCCAATAGCGCTATTCACATTTCCCCGTTGTGCAAACCCGCACATTCATGGTTCCCCCCGGGACTTCCAAAGATCGTGTAGTACACAATAGAAACCCATAGTATGACAGTAGTTACCAAATAATCGTTTTAACACATGTTTTCTCCCCCGAAAGTATAAAACCAGTTTAAAAGAGGGGCCGTAAACTCACCTTAAGTTGCGTTACTCCTTAACCCGAGTAAACTCAGCTGCTATGCTAGTCCCGTAAAGCGGCGACCTAACATACGACAGTTACAAGTACTTAGACTAATAACCCGCAGGTTAATTAGTCCCTAGATGTCCAGACCATAACCAAGTTCGTTTGAAAACACCGTGGCTGTTTAACCGACCCAAAGTACAAGACTCGACATCCCATTGGTGACCCGAGACTCCCCGTGTTATGTTTACGCTCCAAAACATACAATAACGCAATTACACTTAACATACGTTAACGCACAACAAGTTATAGCACATCGTTCACGTATCACCGAATTACATCCAAATATATGTTACCAAGTTATTAGACATGTTACGGGGTTCCTAGCATGTTACTACATGTTAAATCGGGTCTCGGAATGCTAATTTACACTTACAGCAGCAGTACACGCGATTAGGAAAAGTCAACTAGCAATTAGGTTGGTCAACTAGCAATTAGAAACCCTACTCGCCTCTATTATAGGCAATTAGGGCTATTCACCTGAACTTACTAGCAATTAGGGCTATTCACATGAACTTATAGGCAATTAGGGCTATTCACATGAACTTATAGGCAATTAGGGCTATTCACATGAACTTATAGGCAATTAGGGCTAATCACCTGATCTTTCACACGAGTAGGCCTCTACTCGCCTGTGTTATAGGCGATTAGCACCCTACTCGCCTATAACATAGGCGATTAGGAATGCTACTCGCCTGTAACCTTGCTGTTCCGGTTTTTCGCGCGTTTAACGCTCCAAATCAGATCCAGAACGTGTGTAACCACCCAATATCATCCCAAACACTATCCTAAACATGTTTAACCCAAAATCCTTCGTTTAACCTCGTATAATCAGTCCTGCATGCAACCAAGTAATCCAAACACCATTCACATAGCATGCAACATCATACTAACACGCGTAGTCATAACCCTAATATCCAATTACTGAGATTTCTATCATCATACTATCAACATCAATACTGATCTATCATAATAACATATCAAATCATCATCATGAATCATAAAAACCCTAGCTTTCTAATCATACACACTCATAATGCATGCATATTAGTTATAATCCGATTAACAACCCTTATTGACGATTTTCAGAAAGCTTTTTCGTTTAAGAACAGGTCTGGACCATTAGGGATTGATTAAAAACGTTTATAAAGAGTTATGGATGAAAATCAAACCTTAGGATTATGAAAATATGATGATTCAAGCTTGAAACCTTGAGTTTTGATCAAAAATCGCCTTCCAGAGGTTGTTTATGTGTTGGGGCGGGTTATGGGACGACTAGGGTTGGTATAATGAAGTTTAGGAGGTTAAGTATGGTATTTATAGTCGTTTTTAGTCGTCCAGCCCGTTACTAGCGAGTATGCAGCAGTTTCAAGCGATTAGGAATCCTAATCGCCTGATTGTTCAGGCAATTGGGCCTATTCGCCCTTACCTATACACGAGTAGGGTCCTACTCGCCCTTAGGGTTCCCTACTCGCCTCCCCTATAGGTGATTAGGCCTCCTACTCGCCTATAGGGGTTGGTTTTGTGCGTTTTGCGCGTTAAACCCCGTTTTAACATATGTTAATGCATATTCACGTACCGACAAGTCACATAATAATTGTAAACACATAACACAAGTAAATACACATATTTACACTCGTTCACCAATTCCCGGGACTCGAGACTCGTACGTTCCGTATGCCCTGACGATCCTACAAATCGTCACCGTTTGTACACTTGGTTAAGGACTGACATCTAACGAACCTCTAGACCAACATCCAATGATCTTCTAGACTAACCAATAGTTCCCGAACCATAACCCGACTTAACTAACCCAGTTAAGTACAATATACGCGTGACTCGCTAAGGTAGACTTTCATCTAGACAACGTTGTTAACCAGAATTTGCCGGGTGTCACATCATCCCCACGTTAAAAGAATTTTCGTCCCGAAAATTGCACAAGTACAAAAAGAACAAAAGAAATAACGAAGGAAACAAGCAAAAGATAGAAACCAAAAGAGAGAGATTTACCCGAGTTGTCACATCATCCCCACGTTAAAAGGAATCTCGACCCGAGATTCATTCAGCTGCCGAAGAGACATGTCTCGACTCGAACGCTTCCTTAGGAAAAAGATGAGGATACTTAGACTTCATCTGATCCTCCCGTTCCCATGTATATTCCGGTCCCCGGTTCGAGTTCCACCGAACCTTAACGATACGAATCTTGCTGTGACGCAGGCTACGAATCTTGTAATCAAGGATCTCCACAGGTTCTTCCACAATCCGAAGACGATCATCAACCTTGATCTCTTCTAGTGGAACGATGAGAGACTCGTCAGCCAGACACTTCTTCAAGTTTGACACGTGAAAGACGTTATGTACGTTACCGAGCTCCGTCGGTAGATCAAGTCGATATGCCACCGGCCCAATCCGTTCCAGGATCGTAAATGGGCCGACATACCGCGGGTTGAGTTTGCCACGCTTCCCAAAGCGTATGACGCCCTTCCACGGTGAGACTTTTAGAAGTACCTTGTCATTGACTTGGAATTCCAGTGGTTTGCGACGCTGATCAGCATAACTCTTTTGTCGGTCCCGTGCCGCCGCCAACCGATTACGAATCTGTACGGTCTTTTCCAAAGTTTCTGTGTGCGTTGGATTTTATCTAAAACAGGATTACACGATCATACAAGTCACAAATCTAGGTGCGGAAACCCTAGATCTGAACAAATTGATAAGATACAAATCACGACACAATCAAGATCATTTTCAATATCATTTTCATAGATTAACTTTCAATCAATAAGCATTTACAACTGTTTATGTTAATCTAGAATCACAAAGACAATCTCTCAAAAACACTCCTAAACCTGAACTGAACCTGGACACAAATGACAACTCTCTTTTCATCACAAATACTCAAAATCTATTTATAGGCTCTGCAGGTTCGCCCCTTTTCATGGTGCGAATGTGGACAGATTCCACATTCGCCCAGTGTGAATGGTCGAATGTGGAAACTTTCCACATTCGCCCCTTTTCACTCTACATTCGCCCATTTTGTCCAATGTATTTCCACCTTCGCCCATTTTGTCCACATTCAGGTCATCAGCACTTTTAACACATGTAATCAGCACTTTTTAACACATGTTATAGTCTTGGTCGTTTTATGATTATCTGAACCTTCGACATTCTGTACCGAATCACTAGCTAGGGACATACATGAATAATGCACTAACAATCTCCCCCTTGGACCTAGCTAGTGATGTACCAAAACAGAAAGTTATCAATTCTTCAAGTCTTGATTGAAAACTTTCCATATTTCATGCACGTTTGTGTCGAAGTTCCTATTTATCTCTCCAGTAAGCTTTTGAAATCTCAGACAGACTCAAGAAATCTTGGCTTTGTCATTTGTTCATTCAGAGATGAAAATAGACGATAATCTTGATTTCTTCAATCTTCATCATTTCTTTAACCTCTTTCTAACTTCTGTTGTTCTGGTAATCTTGATGTTCAGGTTTGAGTCTTGTTCGGTTACACAATTTGTCGATGAGTCATGAGTAGTGCACCTGTTGTATTTGATTCTGCAGAAAAAATTTACTAAAAACTGCACAAACTACAACTGGCGTTAAACACGACAAAAATCTCGGAAGTACTCTTCACATTCCTTTTGACCCTCAATAGTTCTCCCCCTGAACTATGCAACATTTTCAATATGTATCAGAAACTTGAAAATTTGAAATCTTTTTCAACTTTTTAAGTATCTGAGCATTCTCATTCAGTATCCCAACATCGGTTATCGAAAATAAAGTTGAAACAAAACTTTTTGATTTTTCAAAGTTTAAGCTAAAACACACCAAAAATCTTTTTGAATTTTCCAATGTAATTGCATAAAAGTAAATTCAACATATTTTTGTGAATTTTCCGGTTAAGAGGATCATATCAGTATTGAAACAGTCAGTCATAACTCTTTTTGATCAAATTTCTGTTTTTGTCATTGAGCATCCTACAACCATTACCAGTATGTTTGTCCATTTAAACTCAAAATCATCATTCATTGCTCAGCACTTTAGATACATTATGGTAATATTAGATACTGAGTAATCTATGGTCCCCGCATTCGCGACACATTCCCGTATCAAGAATTGCGCAAAGTTTCATTGTAACGCGTGATTATACTGTAGTTATCTGTTAGTTACAAGGTATGAGGCACAGCGGTGACAGGTCAGCAAATTAATGCTTCAAAGCAACATATGCACTCAACCAGGGTGAGGACTAATATCAATCATGATTTGCATCAATGATTGGATACGATGTATTAGATAATCTTTGATTATCTTCACACATATTAAGTTCCTCATTCGGTAACTTAAGGTTTTGTCATTCAAGATCTTTTAATAAGATACCCTGACTGATCTAGGTCCGTAAATCAATACGACAAAAGATCAGTTAGGCTATCCCCAGATAACTTTCAATATAACGACCCGAAACCTCCGATTTTGGCAATCTATCAAACGAAATTACGGTACTAAGACCATATGCCAACGATACGTTGATCCACATGATTATCAGTTATTGATTTTAAATTTATATCACCATGCTGAACTTTAAACTTTGATTTCAAACCTACCAGAATATAATTGTAGTGGCTACTCAATGTTTATCAAATTATTTTTGTTTTTAGAGTAGTCTGACAGTCCACTGATGTACTATCATCTCCTCTTTTTCTCCAGGAAAAACTCATTTTTGATTTTCTAATTTTTATTTTGATTTTTCTGAAATTTTCTCCCCCTAAAAATTTAAAAATAAGCATATTTTTGGATTTTTAAACTTTTGAAGAAAAACAAAATAAAATGATATCCGATGCGGTTTACCCACTGAGTTTTAAAAACCATTTTCCACTCAGATTACTAGACTCATTAAGATTTTTCAATTAGCAAACCATTTTGTCGTATCTGTTATTGAAATCCAACACCTGAGAGCAATTGCAAGAGATTGCAACTTTTTCCGGCTTCACAGGTTGGAAACAGACTACAAACACTCTCCTCTCTGTTAAAATCATGTTTTCCTTCTTCAATAACCCTTCCTTGACCTTCACCTCTCCAATAAATAGTGTGTATACAGATGCTCCACTATCAACTTATCAAAGAATAGCTAATAGGTCTGTCTGGAACAATCTGCACACTTATTAAACAATTAGCATGAAAGAGGCACCCATCCCTTCACAATGATGGGTCGTCCAAGGTCATCAATTCTTGGAACATCAATCCATTCTCCTTTTGAAAAATCAATTGGTTTTTCAATGGATTGATTTGAAGTAGAAATTGATATTGATTTAGAAAGTGATTTGGGTTTCCAAACACGTTCAGAGTTTATTTTAGATTTTGTTGAAATCGTTTTGATTTTTAACTTTTCAGGTTTCATGTTTGACACCTGCTTCTGAACTTTGTTTGGAATCTTCTCAGACTTAACTGATAAAGACCCAGGTTTAGAGTTATTCTTAGGCTTAGCCTTAGAACTCCCCCTTACCTTAGCAACCCATCCACAATCTCCATTTTTATTCAAGGCAATTTTGTTACGATTATCATACACAACCTGTTTTCCCTTTTGCTTCTTGATTGGTTTTGGGGACACAGGCTTTCTGACATTGCCTGAATTTTTAGCAAATTTCACTTCTGTCTTTTTCTGTTTAACATATGGACAGTAAGCAACTAAATGCCCACACTCTCCACAGTTATAACAAGACCTATACTCTTCAAAATCACATGCATATCCGTCATCCCAATACCAATAGGGACAATGAGCAGCAATATGTCCAACTTCACCACATTCAAAACAGTTTCTCCATTCAACATAACCATGAGAATACTGTGGTAAGTTGTTTCCCCAATAACCATCAAATCGAGATTTATATGAATAATCATAATAGTCATATGATCTAGATGAAAAATTTCTTGAATTCTTTTGATGAGAATTTTTCATCTGATCATTTCCTTTCGATTTGTATGGTTTTGATCCTTTTATTTTAGGACCATTCTTATTTTCAACATTTTTCTTTTGATCCTCTTTATTCTCATGTTGGTTAGGACTGAGTTCAAAATGAAGATGATCAAATTGATTTCTAAATTTATTTAACAACTCAAGATTATCAACAAAAATACATTTAAGTAGAGATTGTTCGATATTCTCGATTAGAAAATCTTTGTTTAAAATCAATTTGTCATGTCCTTCCAACATGTAGGATCCTTCAACTCCTTCAGGAAAACTGAATATGGGTTTTTCTTCAGATTCAGATTCTGAAGTTGTTTCAACATTTTCAGTTTTCTGTTCAAACACTTGTTTCACTTCAGAATCAGAATTAACAACGCAAGGTGTTGTGATTTCCAACTCTGATGTGGAAGTATTCTTTGAAATACTTTTATTCATTTCTAACATTTTATTTAAAGATTCAATTTTATTTAACAAATCTTTTTCATTCTTTTCAAAAACTTTAATTTGGTTTTTACAATTTTCTAGTTCATTAGCTAGTTTCTGTTTGTCCTCAATAAGTGTCATCAATTCACAATTCAACTTGACACATTTAAAACAACTAGCACTTACCTCATCATCTGATTTATTACCATTATCAGATTTTGCATCACCATTTGAACTATCACTCTGTTCTGATGTACTTTGTTCTGAACTCGTATCAGAACTCAAATCACTCTTTGACACTTCACTGGAATCATCATGTCTCATTTGTTTGACTAAACATACACCATTCCAAAGAACACCTTCTCTGTTAACACACTTGTTAACATGTCCCATTTCATCAGTTGGTTTCTGTGTCATTGGAAATCTCCAACTGTAGTCAGCTTGAGAATTTTGTCTCTGTAATTTTTGTTGCTTTCTTTCAGCTTCTACTAGAGCTTTGATCTCCTCATCCGTTCTACATACGGCCATGTAATTAATCATTTTTCCAACAAAAATCTTCAAAAATTGCCTTTCGAAATTTTTTAGGCACTAAATTCTACGTTCGCCCCTGGTAATTCTACGTTCGCCCCTTTTGATTCCACGTTCGCCCAAAAGTATCAGCCGAATGTAAAATAATCACCAGAATGTAGAATATCAAAATTCAAATTCCACGTTCGCCCAAAAATTTCCAGGTTCGCCCAAAAAGGTTCCAGATTCGCCCAAAAATTCCAGGTTCGCCCAGTTCAGTTCCAGATTCGCCCAGGTCAGTTCCAGGTTCGCCCAGTTTATCACATGAAGATTCCAGGTTCGCCCATTATATCAGATCTCACTTTTGAAAAACGGTTATTGTTTGAAAAACGGTTATTCAGATCTCAGATTTTCAAAAGTTCATGGATTTGAATGATCTCAATCAGGTTATGTTTCGGAATTGATTTGGAACAACTTTAAGTCTTGGAAAACTTGAATTCGACCACAAATTCACCTTTAAATCGATCAAAAACTATGTTTTTAAGAGTTTTTGTAAAAACAGATGATAATTTGTCTAAAACATGTCCAAATCAACTCTGATCTTATCAAACTTGTTGTTGTATGATCCTCTATGCTCTGATACCACTTTGTGAGCGTTGGATTTTATCTAAAACAGGATTACACGATCATACAAGTCACAAATCTAGGTGCGGAAACCCTAGATCTGAACAAATTGATAAGATACAAATCACGACACAATCAAGATCATTTTCAATATCATTTTCATAGATTAACTTTCAATCAATAAGCATTTACAACTGTTTATGTTAATCTAGAATCACAAAGACAATCTCTCAAAAACACTCCTAAACCTGAACTGAACCTGGACACAAATGACAACTCTCTTTTCATCACAAATACTCAAAATCTATTTATAGGCTCTGCAGGTTCGCCCCTTTTCATGGTGCGAATGTGGACAGATTCCACATTCGCCCAGTGTGAATGGTCGAATGTGGAAACTTTCCACATTCGCCCCTTTTCACTCTACATTCGCCCATTTTGTCCAATGTATTTCCACCTTCGCCCATTTTGTCCACATTCAGGTCATCAGCACTTTTAACACATGTAATCAGCACTTTTTAACACATGTTATAGTCTTGGTCGTTTTATGATTATCTGAACCTTCGACATTCTGTACCGAATCACTAGCTAGGGACATACATGAATAATGCACTAACAGTTTCGTACACTAGTTCAGGCCCAGTGAGTTGACTCTCACCCACTTCAGCCCAACAAAGAGGAGAACGGCATTTCCGTCCGTACAGTGCTTCGAACGGAGCCGCCTTGATGCTCGTGTGATAACTGTTATTGTACGAGAATTCTACTAACGGTAGATGAGCTTCCCAACCTTTGCCAAAATCGATCACACATGCTCGCAGCATGTCTTCTAAAGTTTGAATCGTGCGCTCACTCTGACCGTCAGTCTGTGGATGATAAGCCGTACTCATGTCTAGTTGGGTACCCAAAGCCTTGTGCAAAGACTTCCAGAAGTGAGAAGTAAAATGGGAGTCACGATCCGAGATAATAGAAACTGGCACCCCGTGCTTAGAAACAACTTCCTTCAAGTAAAGGCGAGCCAAACGAT
Source organism: Ambrosia trifida (assembly GCA_028751855.1). NCBI lineage: Eukaryota > Viridiplantae > Streptophyta > Magnoliopsida > Asterales > Asteraceae > Ambrosia > Ambrosia trifida. Next base: position 22,413,248 of record CM054132.1, read on the forward strand.
CCATGGTGTCGGTCTCCTTAATAGCAAGAAAATGAGCTGATTTCGTCAACCGATCGACAATCACCCATATCTTGTCATTCCCGCTTGGTGATTTAGGAAGTTGTGTGACAAAATCCATAGTAATTCGTTCCCATTTCCATTCCGGAATTTCAGGTTGTTGCAAGAGACCCGACGGTTTCTGGTATTCCACCTTGACCTTAGCACAGGTCAAGCATTTGCTCACGTATGAGGCTATGTCCGACCTCATGTTTGGCCACCAGTAAAGCACCTTCAGGTCTTGGTACATCTTATCCGAACCAGGATGAATAGAATACCGGGACTTATGAGCCTCATCAAGGACAAGCTCCCGTAGTCCCCCGAACAAAGGAACCCATATACGTTCTGCGAAATAGTGCAGGCCATCAGACCTTCGCTCTAGGTGCTTGTCGGCACCGTGCATAGTTTCAGCTTTAAGGTTTTCCTCCTTCAAAGCTTCTAGCTGGGCAGAACGGAGTTGATCAGGTAAGGATGAATGAATAGTGAGCTGCAACGCCCGAACGCGACGAGGTTTAGTAGATTCCTTCCTGCTCAAGGCGTCTGCTACAACATTCGCCTTGCCAGGATGGTACTTAATAGCACAATCATAGTCGTTCAAAAGTTCAATCCAGCGACGCTGCCGTATGTTCAAGTGCTGTTGGTCGAAAATGTGTTGGAGACTCTTGTGATCGGTGTAGATGGTGCATTTGGTACCGTACAAGTAATGTCTCCAAATTTTCAACGCGAATACCACGGCACCCAGCTCCAAGTCATGGGTGGTGTAGTTCTTCTCGTGCACCTTAAGTTGACGAGAAGCATACGCGATCACTTTCTCGCGTTGCATCAACACGCAACCGAGACCATGAATAGAAGCATCACAGTAGACAACGAAATCATCAGGACCCTCAGGTAAAGACAAAATAGGAGCAGAACACAGTTTAGACTTCAGTTCTTCAAACGCTGACTCTTGTGGTTCACCCCAGTCGAATTTCCTATCCTTCTGAGTGAGAGTGGTGAGGGGTTGAGCAATCTTCGAGAACCCCTGAATGAAACGACGATAGTAGCCCGCAAGGCCTAGGAATTGCCGCACCTCAGTTGGCGTCTTTGGTGCTCCCCAGTCCTTGATTGCTTCGATTTTAGCTGGATCGACATGAATCCCTAGTTCATTAACCACATGTCCTAGGAATTGAACTTCGCGTAACCAAAAGTCACACTTTGAGAACTTGGCGTAAAGTTGTTCCCGTCGCAAGAGTTCCAAAACTAACCGCAGATGTTCCCCGTGTTCGGTCTCGTTCTTGGAGTAGATCAGAATGTCATCAATAAACACAATGACGAATTTGTCCAAATATGGTTTACAGACGCGGTTCATCAAGTCCATGAAAACCGCCGGTGCGTTCGTGAGACCGAAAGGCATGGCCAAGAATTCGAAATGGCCATAACGTGTTCGAAAAGCAGTCTTTGCAACGTCAGCCTCCCTGACGCGCAGCTGGTGATAACCGGACCTCAAATCGATCTTGGAATAATAACTAGAACCCTGAAGCTGGTCGAATAGATAATCAATACGTGGAAGAGGATAACGGTTCTTGACGGTCAATTTGTTCAGTTCTCTGTAGTCCACACACAATCGGAAACTTCCATCCTTCTTCTTAACAAATAAAATCGGGGCTCCCCAAGGGGAAGAACTTGGTCGGATGAAACCCTTGTCCAAGAGTTCCTGTAACTGACTAGACAATTCCTGCATCTCGGGAGGTGCAAGACGGTAGGGGGCCCGAGCAATAGGAGCAGCCCCTGGTACAAGATCAATACCAAACTCGACTTGACGATGAGGAGGAAGACCAGATAAATAATCGGGAAAAACATCAGGAAACTCGCGTACCACCGGGATGTCGTCAATCTTCTTCTCATCAACAGAGGAAACAGATAAAAGCGCCAAAACAGCTGGATAACCCTTTCGAAGACACTTGAGGGCTTTCATGCTAGAGATGATGTTTAGCGGAACACCACCCTTGATACCGTACACAGGAAGGAATTCTCCATCAGGGAGAGGAATCCGAATAACCTTATCGTAACAGACAATCTCCGCGCGATACAAAGATAACCAATCCATTCCTACCACAACGTCAAAACTACCCAAAGGTACCAGCATAAGGTCGATGGGGAACGATAAACCCGACAACTCTAATCGACACTCCCGAAGGACACTAGTAGCTTCAATCGTCTTACCGTCAGCTAACTCAATAATATACTTGGCCTCTAATGGTACGGGTACTACATCTAGCAGTCGACTAACATCCATGGATACAAAACTCTTGTCGGCACCAGAATCAAATAACACGCTAACAGAACGATTATTGAGAAGAAACGTACCGGTGACTGTGTCAGGGTCCTGTCTAGCCTCAGCAGCTCCAATGACGAAGGCACGTGCATTTCTGCCGCCGCCCCCGTTGTTCCCATTCCCGTTGTTCCCACCCTGCTTCAGTTTTGGGCAATCCTTCTTGTAATGCCCAGTGTCACCACAGTTGTAGCATCCTTGTTTCCCTGTAGTCCCCTGAGTAGTCGGAGCTGAGCTGTTAGTCGGAGCCTGAGTCGATGGAAGTGCAGCCCGACAATCCTTAGCATAGTGGCCTGTTCGCTGGCAGCGGTGACAATGGTTACTGTCGCAGTTCCCTTGATGATGGCGTCCACACTTGTTGCATTTGGGCAGTTTTCCCGCATAACCACCCTGCTTGTTACCCGAAGAAGATGAACCCCCATTATCAAACCTTTTACCCTGCTGTGCTGACCCAGATCCTTTCCCGTCGTTTTCCCACTTGCGCTTGTTGTTCTCTGGGGCCTTAACAGTTGAACCCTTCGCAGGCAAAATCCCCTCATTCACTTTTAAGTTGGTCATCCTATGGGCCGATCGAACTACCTCTGCATACGTAGGATGATTTCCAGCAGCCACTAACCCTGCAATTTCCGGTACTAACCCTGAGACATAGTGTTCAATCCTACGATATTCTGGCACGTGCAGATCGGGACACAGCACTGCCAACTCATTCCGCCTCACAGTATACTTCTCAATTTCCGACCCAGTCATCTTGAGGTTCCACACCTCATGCTCCAGCTTCTGTACCTCTTCCCTCGGACAATACTCACGCTTCAGCAACTGCACAAAATTCTCCCATGGCATAGCATATGCCTCCCCAATACCCATGTTCTGGGTGATACCATTCCACCAAGTCAATGCCACGTCCTGAAATAACGCAGCAGAATACTTTGCCCGATCTTCTGGGAGACAGTTACACATCAGAAATACCGACTCCACTTTCTCCAACCACCTAAGCAAGCTCACCGCACCCTCAGTGCCAGAGAATTCCTGGGGCTTACAGTCCCGGAACATCTTGTAGGTGCACATGGGTGGGGGTGGGTCAACAGGACCACCTGAAATGAAACGTATGAGAAACCACGAATAACGTAAACAAGGTTCACCAATGAGGCAAAGAAAATGGATAAATCAACTTACCACCACCGTTGTGCCCTAACTGAAAGGCAGCTTGGAGCAAGTTGTTCAGATCAGCCTGTGATAGGTTAATACCTCCACCACGACCACCAGCACCACCGCGACCACCACCACGTCCACCATTGCGACCACCTCCCCGTCCTCCACGCACTCCAGACATGATTCTGGCAGAAAGAACGAGAAAATTTAGTTTCGCAGTTAAAGATAACCGCTAATGTTCACAAGATCAAAGCTAGATCCAATCCAGGACTATCCCCTCAAACCCAGAGCTCACTAGGGCTTCCATGCATTTCGTTTTATGATTTTGTGTGCACCCAAAATGATAAAACGCTCTACATGGTCCTCCAAGTGTTCTCCTAGTTCAAAGTTCAAATCACCGAACATAGACTCTTAGCTACACACCGTAATACTACGGTAGTTCATGACAAGTGTTTCTATTGGAGTGCGAAAGGGAGATGTCCGAGCCTTGGACAAATCTCAAGAGCACACGAGTTACCCCAATAGACCACACTGCCTAGAAACAAGTAACCCAACCTAAGATAGAACGGATGATGTAACGTAGAAAGACCAATGATTTAGAGACACCCCGACAAGACCATACGTAACCACTATAACGTTTAGTACCATGTGATCGTCTAGTGTGTGCGACTCGGCTATAGACTAGACTCTACATGCAGTCCTAGTTCACTATAACCATTGGCTCTGATACCAATCTGTCACACCCTCAAAATCCACTTGCGGAGTTTTACCGCGAGGCGCATGACAAACCAGGATCCAAACCAACGATCACAATAAACAAGTCTAAATGAATATAAATGCAATTTCAAACATAGTTTAAAAATCCCGTTTACAGCGGAAGCTTATTCCAAAAACAGTATCTCAACCATAAAACAATAGTCCAACGTTCAAATGACCATGCAACCCTAGTTAGACGCCGTGCAGACGCGTGCGCCCTAGTCCAGTCGTGCTACCTTAGCGACCTGAGAAAACATGCAAAAGTTTACGTCAGCACAAAAATGCTGGTGAGTTTACAGGTTTTGTATCCAAGTACCAAGTCCACCTGTCCATACTATAATAATCGAAAACCAGTATACGCTAGCTAGGCGTACGTTTTGTTACTACCACGATTGGAAAACCATTACTAACGCGAATACCAAAAGTATGCCCGATATAGTTCCTGTTGTTCCTGTTTGAGACAATATGCGCCCGCCGACCCTCCAAGTCGACGAGCGGGGTTGGTCACTCCCAATAGCGCTATTCACATTTCCCCGTTGTGCAAACCCGCACATTCATGGTTCCCCCCGGGACTTCCAAAGATCGTGTAGTACACAATAGAAACCCATAGTATGACAGTAGTTACCAAATAATCGTTTTAACACATGTTTTCTCCCCCGAAAGTATAAAACCAGTTTAAAAGAGGGGCCGTAAACTCACCTTAAGTTGCGTTACTCCTTAACCCGAGTAAACTCAGCTGCTATGCTAGTCCCGTAAAGCGGCGACCTAACATACGACAGTTACAAGTACTTAGACTAATAACCCGCAGGTTAATTAGTCCCTAGATGTCCAGACCATAACCAAGTTCGTTTGAAAACACCGTGGCTGTTTAACCGACCCAAAGTACAAGACTCGACATCCCATTGGTGACCCGAGACTCCCCGTGTTATGTTTACGCTCCAAAACATACAATAACGCAATTACACTTAACATACGTTAACGCACAACAAGTTATAGCACATCGTTCACGTATCACCGAATTACATCCAAATATATGTTACCAAGTTATTAGACATGTTACGGGGTTCCTAGCATGTTACTACATGTTAAATCGGGTCTCGGAATGCTAATTTACACTTACAGCAGCAGTACACGCGATTAGGAAAAGTCAACTAGCAATTAGGTTGGTCAACTAGCAATTAGAAACCCTACTCGCCTCTATTATAGGCAATTAGGGCTATTCACCTGAACTTACTAGCAATTAGGGCTATTCACATGAACTTATAGGCAATTAGGGCTATTCACATGAACTTATAGGCAATTAGGGCTATTCACATGAACTTATAGGCAATTAGGGCTAATCACCTGATCTTTCACACGAGTAGGCCTCTACTCGCCTGTGTTATAGGCGATTAGCACCCTACTCGCCTATAACATAGGCGATTAGGAATGCTACTCGCCTGTAACCTTGCTGTTCCGGTTTTTCGCGCGTTTAACGCTCCAAATCAGATCCAGAACGTGTGTAACCACCCAATATCATCCCAAACACTATCCTAAACATGTTTAACCCAAAATCCTTCGTTTAACCTCGTATAATCAGTCCTGCATGCAACCAAGTAATCCAAACACCATTCACATAGCATGCAACATCATACTAACACGCATAGTCATAACCCTAATATCCAATTACTGAGATTTCTATCATCATACTATCAACATCAATACTGATCTATCATAATAACATATCAAATCATCATCATGAATCATAAAAACCCTAGCTTTCTAATCATACACACTCATAATGCATGCATATTAGTTATAATCCGATTAACAACCCTTATTGACGATTTTCAGAAAGCTTTTTCGTTTAAGAACAGGTCTGGACCATTAGGGATTGATTAAAAACGTTTATAAAGAGTTATGGATGAAAATCAAACCTTAGGATTATGAAAATATGATGATTCAAGCTTGAAACCTTGAGTTTTGATCAAAAATCGCCTTCCAGAGGTTGTTTATGTGTTGGGGCGGGTTATGGGACGACTAGGGTTGGTATAATGAAGTTTAGGAGGTTAAGTATGGTATTTATAGTCGTTTTTAGTCGTCCAGCCCGTTACTAGCGAGTATGCAGCAGTTTCAGGCGATTAGGAATCCTAATCGCCTGATTGTTCAGGCAATTGGGCCTATTCGCCCTTACCTATACACGAGTAGGGTCCTACTCGCCCTTAGGGTTCCCTACTCGCCTCCCCTATAGGTGATTAGGCCTCCTACTCGCCTATAGGGGTTGGTTTTGTGCGTTTTGCGCGTTAAACCCCGTTTTAACATATGTTAATGCATATTCACGTACCGACAAGTCACATAATAATTGTAAACACATAACACAAGTAAATACACATATTTACACTCGTTCACCAATTCCCGGGACTCGAGACTCGTACGTTCCGTATGCCCTGACGATCCTACAAATCGTCACCGTTTGTACACTTGGTTAAGGACTGACATCTAACGAACCTCTAGACCAACATCCAATGATCTTCTAGACTAACCAATAGTTCCCGAACCATAACCCGACTTAACTAACCCAGTTAAGTACAATATACGCGTGACTCGCTAAGGTAGACTTTCATCTAGACAACGTTGTTAACCAGAATTTGCCGGGTGTCACATCATCCCCACGTTAAAAGAATTTTCGTCCCGAAAATTGCACAATTACAAAAAGAACAAAAGAAATAACGAAGGAAACAAGCAAAAGATAGAAACCAAAAGAGAGAGATTTACCCGAGTTGTCACATCATCCCCACGTTAAAAGGAATCTCGACCCGAGATTCATTCAGCTGCCGAAGAGACATGTCTCGACTCGAACGCTTCCTTAGGAAAAAGATGAGGATACTTAGACTTCATCTGATCCTCCCGTTCCCATGTATATTCCGGTCCCCGGTTCGAGTTCCACCGAACCTTAACGATACGAATCTTGCTGTGACGCAGGCTACGAATCTTGTAATCAAGGATCTCCACAGGTTCTTCCACAATCCGAAGACGATCATCAACCTTGATCTCTTCTAGTGGAACGATGAGAGACTCGTCAGCCAGACACTTCTTCAAGTTTGACACGTGAAAGACGTTATGTACGTTACCGAGCTCCGTCGGTAGATCAAGTCGATATGCCACCGGCCCAATCCGTTCCAGGATCGTAAATGGGCCGACATACCGCGGGTTGAGTTTGCCACGCTTCCCAAAGCGTATGACGCCCTTCCACGGTGAGACTTTTAGAAGTACCTTGTCATTGACTTGGAATTCCAGTGGTTTGCGACGCTGATCAGCATAACTCTTTTGCCGGTCCCGTGCCGCCGCCAACCGATTACGAATCTGTACGATCTTTTCCGAAGTTTCGTACACTAGTTCAGGCCCAGTGAGTTGACTCTCACCCACTTCAGCCCAACAAAGAGGAGAACGGCATTTCCGTCCGTACAGTGCTTCGAACGGAGCCGCCTTGATGCTCGTGTGATAACTGTTATTGTACGAGAATTCTACTAACGGTAGATGAGCTTCCCAACCTTTGCCAAAATCGATCACACATGCTCGCAGCATGTCTTCTAAAGTTTGAATCGTGCGCTCACTCTGACCGTCAGTCTGTGGATGATAAGCCGTACTCATGTCTAGTTGGGTACCCAAAGCCTTGTGCAAAGACTTCCAGAAGTGAGAAGTAAAATGGGAGTCACGATCCGAGATAATAGAAACTGGCACCCCGTGCTTAGAAACAACTTCCTTCAAGTAAAGGCGAGCCAAACGATCCATGGTGTCGGTCTCCTTAATAGCAAGAAAATGAGCTGATTTCGTCAACCGATCGACAATCACCCATATCTTGTCATTCCCGCTTGGTGATTTAGGAAGTTGTGTGACAAAATCCATAGTAATTCGTTCCCATTTCCATTCCGGAATTTCAGGTTGTTGCAAGAGACCCGACGGTTTCTGGTATTCCACCTTGACCTTAGCACAGGTCAAGCATTTGCTCACGTATGAGGCTATGTCCGACCTCATGTTTGGCCACCAGTAAAGCACCTTCAGGTCTTGGTACATCTTATCCGAACCAGGATGAATAGAATACCGGGACTTATGAGCCTCATCAAGGACAAGCTCCCGTAGTCCCCCGAACAAAGGAACCCATATACGTTCTGCGAAATAGTGCAGGCCATCAGACCTTCGCTCTAGGTGCTTGTCGGCACCGTGCATAGTTTCAGCTTTAAGGTTTTCCTCCTTCAAAGCTTCTAGCTGGGCAGAACGGAGTTGATCAGGTAAGGATGAATGAATAGTGAGCTGCAACGCCCGAACGCGACGAGGTTTAGTAGATTCCTTCCTGCTCAAGGCGTCTGCTACAACATTCGCCTTGCCAGGATGGTACTTAATAGCACAATCATAGTCGTTCAAAAGTTCAATCCAGCGACGCTGCCGTATGTTCAAGTGCTGTTGGTCGAAAATGTGTTGGAGACTCTTGTGATCGGTGTAGATGGTGCATTTGGTACCGTACAAGTAATGTCTCCAAATTTTCAACGCGAATACCACGGCACCCAGCTCCAAGTCATGGGTGGTGTAGTTCTTCTCGTGCACCTTAAGTTGACGAGAAGCATACGCAATCACTTTCTCGCGTTGCATCAACACGCAACCGAGACCATGAATAGAAGCATCACAGTAGACAACGAAATCATCAGGACCCTCAGGTAAAGACAAAATAGGAGCAGAACACAGTTTAGACTTCAGTTCTTCAAACGCTGACTCTTGTGGTTCACCCCAGTCGAATTTCCTATCCTTCTGAGTGAGAGTGGTGAGGGGTTGAGCAATCTTCGAGAACCCCTGAATGAAACGACGATAGTAGCCCGCAAGGCCTAGGAATTGCCGCACCTCAGTTGGCGTCTTTGGTGCTCCCCAGTCCTTGATTGCTTCGATTTTAGCTGGATCGACATGAATCCCTAGTTCATTAACCACATGTCCTAGGAATTGAACTTCGCGTAACCAAAAGTCACACTTTGAGAACTTGGCGTAAAGTTGTTCCCGTCGCAAGAGTTCCAAAACTAACCGCAGATGTTCCCCGTGTTCGGTCTCGTTCTTGGAGTAGATCAGAATGTCATCAATAAACACAATGACGAATTTGTCCAAATATGGTTTACAGACGCGGTTCATCAAGTCCATGAAAACCGCCGGTGCGTTCGTGAGACCGAAAGGCATGGCCAAGAATTCGAAATGGCCATAACGTGTTCGAAAAGCAGTCTTTGCAACGTCAGCCTCCCTGACGCGCAGCTGGTGATAACCGGACCTCAAATCGATCTTGGAATAATAACTAGAACCCTGAAGCTGGTCGAATAGATAATCAATACGTGGAAGAGGATAACGGTTCTTGACGGTCAATTTGTTCAGTTCTCTGTAGTCCACACACAATCGGAAACTTCCATCCTTCTTCTTAACAAATAAAATCGGGGCTCCCCAAGGGGAAGAACTTGGTCGGATGAAACCCTTGTCCAAGAGTTCCTGTAACTGACTAGACAATTCCTGCATCTCGGGAGGTGCAAGACGGTAGGGGGCCCGAGCAATAGGAGCAGCCCCTGGTACAAGATCAATACCAAACTCGACTTGACGATGAGGAGGAAGACCAGATAAATAATCGGGAAAAACATCAGGAAACTCGCGTACCACCGGGATGTCGTCAATCTTCTTCTCATCAACAGAGGAAACAGATAAAAGCGCCAAAACAGCTGGATAACCCTTTCGAAGACACTTGAGGGCTTTCATGCTAGAGATGATGTTTAGCGGAACACCACCCTTGATACCGTACACAGGAAGGAATTCTCCATCAGGGAGAGGAATCCGAATAACCTTATCGTAACAGACAATCTCCGCGCGATACAAAGATAACCAATCCATTCCTACCACAACGTCAAAACTACCCAAAGGTACCAGCATAAGGTCGATGGGGAACGATAAACCCGACAACTCTAATCGACACTCCCGAAGGACACTAGTAGCTTCAATCGTCTTACCGTCAGCTAACTCAATAATATACTTGGCCTCTAATGGTACGGGTACTACATCTAGCAGTCGACTAACATCCATGGATACAAAACTCTTGTCGGCACCAGAATCAAATAACACGCTAACAGAACGATTATTGAGAAGAAACGTACCGGTGACTGTGTCAGGGTCCTGTCTAGCCTCAGCAGCTCCAATGACGAAGGCACGTGCATTTCTGCCGCCGCCCCCGTTGTTCCCATTCCCGTTGTTCCCACCCTGCTTCAGTTTTGGGCAATCCTTCTTGTAATGCCCAGTGTCACCACAGTTGTAGCATCCTTGTTTCCCTGTAGTCCCCTGAGTAGTCGGAGCTGAGCTGTTAGTCGGAGCCTGAGTCGATGGAAGTGCAGCCCGACAATCCTTAGCATAGTGGCCTGTTCGCTGGCAGCGGTGACAATGGTTACTGTCGCAGTTCCCTTGATGATGGCGTCCACACTTGTTGCATTTGGGCAGTTTTCCCGCATAACCACCCTGCTTGTTACCCGAAGAAGATGAACCCCCATTATCAAACCTTTTACCCTGCTGTGCTGACCCAGATCCTTTCCCGTCGTTTTCCCACTTGCGCTTGTTGTTCTCTGGGGCCTTAACAGTTGAACCCTTCGCAGGCAAAATCCCCTCATTCACTTTTAAGTTGGTCATCCTATGGGCCGATCGAACTACCTCTGCATACGTAGGATGATTTCCAGCAGCCACTAACCCTGCAATTTCCGGTACTAACCCTGAGACATAGTGTTCAATCCTACGATATTCTGGCACGTGCAGATCGGGACACAGCACTGCCAACTCATTCCGCCTCACAGTATACTTCTCAATTTCCGACCCAGTCATCTTGAGGTTCCACACCTCATGCTCCAGCTTCTGTACCTCTTCCCTCGGACAATACTCACGCTTCAGCAACTGCACAAAATTCTCCCATGGCATAGCATATGCCTCCCCAATACCCATGTTCTGGGTGATACCATTCCACCAAGTCAATGCCACGTCCTGAAATAACGCAGCAGAATACTTTGCCCGATCTTCTGGGAGACAGTTACACATCAGAAATACCGACTCCACTTTCTCCAACCACCTAAGCAAGCTCACCGCACCCTCAGTGCCAGAGAATTCCTGGGGCTTACAGTCCCGGAACATCTTGTAGGTGCACATGGGTGGGGGTGGGTCAACAGGACCACCTGAAATGAAACGTATGAGAAACCACGAATAACGTAAACAAGGTTCACCAATGAGGCAAAGAAAATGGATAAATCAACTTACCACCACCGTTGTGCCCTAACTGAAAGGCAGCTTGGAGCAAGTTGTTCAGATCAGCCTGTGATAGGTTAATACCTCCACCACGACCACCAGCACCACCGCGACCACCACCACGTCCACCATTGCGACCACCTCCCCGTCCTCCACGCACTCCAGACATGATTCTGGCAGAAAGAACGAGAAAATTTAGTTTCGCAGTTAAAGATAACCGCTAATGTTCACAAGATCAAAGCTAGATCCAATCCAGGACTATCCCCTCAAACCCAGAGCTCACTAGGGCTTCCATGCATTTCGTTTTATGATTTTGTGTGCACCCAAAATGATAAAACGCTCTACATGGTCCTCCAAGTGTTCTCCTAGTTCAAAGTTCAAATCACCGAACATAGACTCTTAGCTACACACCGTAATACTACGGTAGTTCATGACAAGTGTTTCTATTGGAGTGCGAAAGGGAGATGTCCGAGCCTTGGACAAATCTCAAGAGCACACGAGTTACCCCAATAGACCACACTGCCTAGAAACAAGTAACCCAACCTAAGATAGAACGGATGATGTAACGTAGAAAGACCAATGATTTAGAGACACCCCGACAAGACCATACGTAACCACTATAACGTTTAGTACCATGTGATCGTCTAGTGTGTGCGACTCGGCTATAGACTAGACTCTACATGCAGTCCTAGTTCACTATAACCATTGGCTCTGATACCAATCTGTCACACCCTCAAAATCCACTTGCGGAGTTTTACCGCGAGGCGCATGACAAACCAGGATCCAAACCAACGATCACAATAAACAAGTCTAAATGAATATAAATGCAATTTCAAACATAGTTTAAAAATCCCGTTTACAGCGGAAGCTTATTCCAAAAACAGTATCTCAACCATAAAACAATAGTCCAACGTTCAAATGACCATGCAACCCTAGTTAGACGCCGTGCAGACGCGTGCGCCCTAGTCCAGTCGTGCTACCTTAGCGACCTGAGAAAACATGCAAAAGTTTACGTCAGCACAAAAATGCTGGTGAGTTTACAGGTTTTGTATCCAAGTACCAAGTCCACCTGTCCATACTATAATAATCGAAAACCAGTATACGCTAGCTAGGCGTACGTTTTGTTACTACCACGATTGGAAAACCATTACTAACGCGAATACCAAAAGTATGCCCGATATAGTTCCTGTTGTTCCTGTTTGAGACAATATGCGCCCGCCGACCCTCCAAGTCGACGAGCGGGGTTGGTCACTCCCAATAGCGCTATTCACATTTCCCCGTTGTGCAAACCCGCACATTCATGGTTCCCCCCGGGACTTCCAAAGATCGTGTAGTACACAATAGAAACCCATAGTATGACAGTAGTTACCAAATAATCGTTTTAACACATGTTTTCTCCCCCGAAAGTATAAAACCAGTTTAAAAGAGGGGCCGTAAACTCACCTTAAGTTGCGTTACTCCTTAACCCGAGTAAACTCAGCTGCTATGCTAGTCCCGTAAAGCGGCGACCTAACATACGACAGTTACAAGTACTTAGACTAATAACCCGCAGGTTAATTAGTCCCTAGATGTCCAGACCATAACCAAGTTCGTTTGAAAACACCGTGGCTGTTTAACCGACCCAAAGTACAAGACTCGACATCCCATTGGTGACCCGAGACTCCCCGTGTTATGTTTACGCTCCAAAACATACAATAACGCAATTACACTTAACATACGTTAACGCACAACAAGTTATAGCACATCGTTCACGTATCACCGAATTACATCCAAATATATGTTACCAAGTTATTAGACATGTTACGGGGTTCCTAGCATGTTACTACATGTTAAATCGGGTCTCGGAATGCTAATTTACACTTACAGCAGCAGTACACGCGATTAGGAAAAGTCAACTAGCAATTAGGTTGGTCAACTAGCAATTAGAAACCCTACTCGCCTCTATTATAGGCAATTAGGGCTATTCACCTGAACTTACTAGCAATTAGGGCTATTCACATGAACTTATAGGCAATTAGGGCTATTCACATGAACTTATAGGCAATTAGGGCTATTCACATGAACTTATAGGCAATTAGGGCTAATCACCTGATCTTTCACACGAGTAGGCCTCTACTCGCCTGTGTTATAGGCGATTAGCACCCTACTCGCCTATAACATAGGCGATTAGGAATGCTACTCGCCTGTAACCTTGCTGTTCCGGTTTTTCGCGCGTTTAACGCTCCAAATCAGATCCAGAACGTGTGTAACCACCCAATATCATCCCAAACACTATCCTAAACATGTTTAACCCAAAATCCTTCGTTTAACCTCGTATAATCAGTCCTGCATGCAACCAAGTAATCCAAACACCATTCACATAGCATGCAACATCATACTAACACGCGTAGTCATAACCCTAATATCCAATTACTGAGATTTCTATCATCATACTATCAACATCAATACTGATCTATCATAATAACATATCAAATCATCATCATGAATCATAAAAACCCTAGCTTTCTAATCATACACACTCATAATGCATGCATATTAGTTATAATCCGATTAACAACCCTTATTGACGATTTTCAGAAAGCTTTTTCGTTTAAGAACAGGTCTGGACCATTAGGGATTGATTAAAAACGTTTATAAAGAGTTATGGATGAAAATCAAACCTTAGGATTATGAAAATATGATGATTCAAGCTTGAAACCTTGAGTTTTGATCAAAAATCGCCTTCCAGAGGTTGTTTATGTGTTGGGGCGGGTTATGGGACGACTAGGGTTGGTATAATGAAGTTTAGGAGGTTAAGTATGGTATTTATAGTCGTTTTTAGTCGTCCAGCCCGTTACTAGCGAGTATGCAGCAGTTTCAAGCGATTAGGAATCCTAATCGCCTGATTGTTCAGGCAATTGGGCCTATTCGCCCTTACCTATACACGAGTAGGGTCCTACTCGCCCTTAGGGTTCCCTACTCGCCTCCCCTATAGGTGATTAGGCCTCCTACTCGCCTATAGGGGTTGGTTTTGTGCGTTTTGCGCGTTAAACCCCGTTTTAACATATGTTAATGCATATTCACGTACCGACAAGTCACATAATAATTGTAAACACATAACACAAGTAAATACACATATTTACACTCGTTCACCAATTCCCGGGACTCGAGACTCGTACGTTCCGTATGCCCTGACGATCCTACAAATCGTCACCGTTTGTACACTTGGTTAAGGACTGACATCTAACGAACCTCTAGACCAACATCCAATGATCTTCTAGACTAACCAATAGTTCCCGAACCATAACCCGACTTAACTAACCCAGTTAAGTACAATATACGCGTGACTCGCTAAGGTAGACTTTCATCTAGACAACGTTGTTAACCAGAATTTGCCGGGTGTCACAACACCCACGACACCCACCTTCTCTCTCTCTCTCTCTCTCTCTCTCTCTCTCTCTGTTTTCCCTCAACGATGACACCCACCTACCACCACACCATGACTACCCCCTATCACCATCACAACAACCTGCAACCACCACTCCCCACTCCACTTTGCTAATAGAAGCCACCGAGAATAGAGAGAATGAGGACATAACATTGGGATCGAGATGGCTTAGCAGGGAAGAAGACAGGGCTTCATCTTCATCTTCCTTTCTCGAGCGGAGCCCTAATTTGACTAAGGAAGAAGACAATGACAAGTAGAAGGATCGAAGCCCTAATTGTTCAAGCCCTAATTGCTTTGGGGGAAGAAGCCCTAACTGTTTTTGGGGAAGAAGCCCTAATTGCTTGCTTCTACTTTAGGGTTTTGAGTAAGATGGAACGATGGTGAAGATTGGTGGTGTTTGGTGGCGGCGACAGGTGGTTTGGTGGTGATGGTTGTGGTAGTGGTAGATGGTAGATAGAGAGAGAGGGGGGGTGAAATTTAGAGTGTATATGTGTGTGTATATTGTATTTATGTATAATATTTTTTGGTATAAAGATAAAAACGACACATCTTGTGGCCCCATGTTTTTTATCAAGTGTACAGATTTGCCACGTCAGACGCCACGTGTGTTGCCACGTTGGCATTTAACCAAAAAACTTAACGGTGGTTAGTTTGGGACCAATAAAATAAAATCATTGACAATTTGGGACTATTATATTCCAAGTTTCAAGTTGGGATTATTCCCTTCCAACCCCTAAAGTTGGGATTATTTAATTCCATTTCCCACTAATTTTTTTAGTTAAGTATGGTATGAGGCGAAATTTAAGTTGAGTGACTTTTCTGAATTTTCACCTGGGTTCCTAACGTTTTTAATTGCAGTTAATTGCATCTCTCCCTCAAATGAAGGTTAGTATACCGTTAATCTATAGGTGAAAAATGTCCATTTTACCCCATACACCCTTATTCTTAAATTTTTATTCAAAACCCTAAAAGAGTTAACCCACGCTGCAATCATAGAACTTTCTTCTCATTGGATCTTTGATTACATGCATACAAGACAGTGGAACACCCCAAATCACACATTTAACGAAATCCCCAAACAAAAAATATACACATCAAAATCCCTTGACCTAAAAATCTTTGATCAATTGAACCAATTAGTAAATATAACGTTCTCATGTTTAATCATATGTTCAATCAATTCGATGAACCTTGTAATCTGTAAATATAACATGTATAGCAATTAGTAAATATAACTACTGAAGTGTTGATAGAAGTATCAACTACTGAAGGATTGTCTTCAGTACTTTCCGTGTCTTTAGAAGTTTGATCCAACATGGGAGATTGCTAACTTTTGAAAGAGAAATTGATCAAAAGAAAAGGTTGCAAAGTTCTGGTAAAACAGCTGATGACTATGTACCTGGTAGTATAACACTTTTAGGACAAGACTCACCTACTTGTTCAAATAGTTTTGGATCTTTTGACCACATTGACATAACTGCTGGGATCTCATCAAAAAGATCATTCCCAGCTTATGACAACAATGAATATAGTCAAACTGCTGATAACATGTGTTTTATCATGGATGATTTGAAAAATTTTTAGCAGTGATGACTTAGAAGAAATGGACATTTTACACCAATTGGCCGTGTTAAGTATAAAAACCAACAAATTTTATAAAAGGTCAGGAAGGAAATTTCCATGACTGAACAGTTCTACAAAAATTGGTTTTGACAAATCTAAGCTTAGATGTCATAAGTGTCAGAAGTTGGGACACTTTGCTAGAGAATGTAGAAGTTCTAGCTACAACCAATCTCAGTCTGGAAATCAGTCTAACCCTAGTTATAATAGGAATAATGGAACACAGGGAAGTGCACATTTTGTACAGGCACAAGCTCCACAAATCCAATATGTGCCACAAATACAATATGTACAGATGCCTGCTCAACAAATGCAGAGCAAACAATCAATCCATTCCATTCCAACTGCTCAACAACCTCCACAAACTCAGCAACCCTCACAACAAAGTCTGTTCACCTCAGGGTATGTTGACTGGAGCAGTCTTCCTTTTGACACAACTGAGTGCAATCCTGATGCAGACAACAAAATGTTTGACATCAACTGGGGAGAACCTGACAATGGCAGAAAGAATTTTGCCTTAATGGCATTTGAGGGCTGCACCTCAAAATCTGCCCTGTCTCAGGTATCAAAAGAATCTTTAACAAAAGTTTGTTCAAACTCATGTAAAGAATCTTTTGCTCTCATAAGAGAGACTAATGTGCATTTACAAGGCAAAACCAATGACTCTGAGAGAAAATTTACTCAAATGAAATGTGATTTAGAAAGAAAGCTTGCTGCTAAATCAAAGGAAAATTCTAAATTAACTAACAATGCTATTAAAACCTAAGCACAACTTAAAATCATGATAGAAGACCCAGGAAATGTCAGAAAAGAGCTTGCTGACACCAAGGTTGACTGTGGAAAATGGGTTGAGTCATGTAAAGGGTACCAACTGCTGCTTAACAAACAAAGTGCATCAAATGTTAGGTTTGGCATAGGGTACAATCACACTGAAACACCAACTGATTTTTCTCCCAAAACTACTGAAGATGGGAGAAAAATTGTTCAAAATGAAACTTCTGAAGAGAAAGAATGCACATCTTTTCATGAAAACTTTCTAAAAATTCAAAAAGAAAGTTCTTCAGAAGTATTGATAAAATCTGACTTTAAGCCATCAGTAGTTTCATCTACGTCAGGAGTTGAGATCCTGAAAACTACTAATGACCTAAATCAAAACAAGACAGTCATAAATTTTTCTTTAAATGAAAAAGAAAAGGCAAAAGAATGTGAAATCTGTGGTTTGTTTAACCACAAAACAGAATTTTGTAGATACAGAAAAGGAATTTAGTATAACACGGAAATTTCACAACTGGTTGTGGGAAAACGACTCAAAACTGATTTTAAAGAAACTTTCCTTCACAAGAAACAACAACCAGGCAACACCTTTTCTCATAAAAAGATGAAATCTCAATAGCAGTCTTTTTCTCAAAATTCTCTTTCAGTAGTTAAACCTAAATCTTCAGCAGTTTCACAAACTGCTGAGATTAAAAATCTCATGAATATGGTACAACTACTGATGACCAAGGTTGACGGTGGTCCAATAAAGGATACCACCATTGCTCTTAATGAAAAATCCATTGCCAAAAAGACATGGATTCCTCAAACTGGTCAAGAACAAACTGTTAATGTTATCAAGGGCAAACCCAAAGCCAAATTGGCTTGGGTTCCAAAATCTAACTAATTTGCTACTTTGTGCAGAGGGTCTCCAGAGGCTTAAATAACATTTGGTATGTTGACAGTGGAGGCTCAATGCACATGACAGGATGCAGATACGAGATAAACAATTTTATCAGTCAAAGAGAAGGATCTGTATCCTTTGGGAACAATGCCAAGGGATATATGCTAGGACATGGCAATGTCTCTTTTGGCAAATACAGTTTGACAAGGTCAATCTGGTTGAAAACCTTGAGTACAACTTGCTGAGTGTGTCACAAATGTGTGATAAAGGATATTCTTCCTTTTTCACAAAGACAACATGCAAGATCATATCACCAGAAGGCCAGAAGTTGATAGAGAAGATCATACTTTGTTGATAGCCAAAAGATGTGGCAATGTCTATGCAATGGACATTGAAAAGGACAAAGTACTGAACAACACTGCCTGTTTCTTCTCAAGGGCATCAACTTCAAAGACTCATCTCTGGCATAGGAGACTTGGCCATGTGAACTTTAAAACCATAAATAAAGTCACAAAAATGGGCTTGGTCAGAGGTCTACCCTTGAAAGTATACCAGTGTCAAGAACACTGTGTATCCTGATAAAGGGAAAGCAGCATAAGTCCTCCTATAAGTCTATTGAAGAATCTAAAACAACTGTATGTCTTCAACTACTCCATATGGACTTATTTGGGCCAGTAAAAATCATGAGCCTTGGTAAGAAGAAGTACTGCTTAGTCATCATTGATGACTATTCAAGATTCACATGGGTATTCTTCTTATTTTCCAAGGATGAGGCAGCTGAAATCATCAAGTTCTTCATTCTACAAGTAGAGAAACAATACTCTTTATCTGTCAAAGCCATTAGAAGTGATAATGGGACAGAGTTCAGGAACAAAACTCTGGATGAATTCTGTTTGTCTAAGGGGATTATTAGACAATTCAGTGTTCCCAGAACTCCTGAACAAAATGGTGTGGTAGAAAGGAAGAACAGGACATTAATTGAAGCAACAAGAACTATGTTAGCTGATTCAGGCCTACCATTGTATTTCTGGGCTGAAGCAGTCAACGATGCATGTTATGTTCAGAATAGAGTCCTTGTCAACAAGAGACACTCCAAAACTGCCTATGAAGTTCTTCATGGCATTAAGCCCCTTATCTCCTTTTTCAGGGCTTTTGGATGTCAATGTTTCATTCTAAACATTAAAGACTCTATTTCAAAGTTTGCTGCTAAAGTTGATTCAGGTTATTTTCTTGGTTACTCTTCCACTAGAAAAGCCTATAAGGTTTTTAACTCAAGAACCAAGATAGTAGAAGAAACACTGAATGTCAAGTTCAATGAGTCAAAACACACTCTCATTCCAGCACATCCTGTTGAACTCTTTGACCTTACAGCTTCCATTTCGGACCTGAAAAGACTGTCACTTCATCTAAACCTACTTATTATGGTGATCAAAGGTTTGATGATGAGGATCCAGCACCATGGACTCCTAATACAGTCATTAAATCAACTTTCAAACCATCAGAAGTTTCACAAACTTCTAATTCAACAACTGCTGATGTACAAACTCAAACATCTGTTTCAGCTCCCACAACTACTGAAGATGTTCAAACAGCTGGACCAAATATTATAAACCTACTTTAATAAACTGCGCAATAATTGCAACTTCGTCCACGACTTTCTCTATACGCTGCTTGATTGCTGAAAATTAAACAACATCTAACTATCAACAGTTGAATTCTATATCAATAACTGAAAAAGAATTGAATATTACTTTTCATAGCAGCAGCTTTGGTTACAACCCGTGATTCTTCATTAGCATCCTCTTGTAGAACATTGTTAACATAATTACTTTGCTAAACATAGCTCAAAACTTAAAAAGTAAGTGTTTTTTTTTTTTTTTTTTTTTTGTGGCAAATAAACGATTCACACGATGCATAGTAGGGGTGTTCAAAACTGGATATCCGGTTTTCAGATATCCGAAAATTTTGGTTAGTGAATATTGATATCCGAATTCGTATCTGAAATTTCGGATATCCAAAAATCGGATATCCAAAATTTCGGATTCAGATGCGGATTATCCAACGGATATCCGAATCTAAAAAACCTAAAAAAAAAACAATTTCATGCTTATATTAAAATCAAACCAAACCTGCTTAATTCAAATATTCAAACTAGCATAAATATTCAAAACAATTCAAAGTTTCCAACCACAAACATTGAAAATAAATACAAAGATAATTTAGACGAAAATAGTGACAAAATTTGTCAATGGATCTAATTCTATATGATTTTATATGTTCTACTATCAAAATTACACAAGCCAAAAATAAGTTAAACCCATAATATGGTTATGATTTTATATCAGGAAACCAAAAAGAAAAAATGAAAGGATTTACTGATGGTCGATGGCTTTATACTTGTCAATAGTTGATAACAAAAAAAAAGTTTACATATCTACTCGATAGTTGGATGTCGGGACGATAGATGATGGAGGGTGGCTGCCTGGTTGAGGAGTGGAGGGAGGTGATGTTTGTTATTAGGGTTAGGGTTAGAATGGAGATAAAACTTTGTTTATATAATTATAATATATATATATATACATATATATATTATTCTTTTAAGATTTCGGATTCGGATATCCGAAATTTCGGATATTTCAGATAAGGATTGCCAAATATTTCAGATTCAGATTCAGATGTGTTGAACACCCCTACTAACAATATACGTAGGCCCCGTATTATTTGTGTACTTTATGAAAATAGTAATTAGAAGTTAAAAAATCGGTTCGGGTGGTTTGGATGGAACGAGAATAGGAAAATTTTTAACAAATTTTATCAATCAAATAAAATTAACAATCATTGAATAATCCAATGAAATGCTTATTTGGTAAGGAATTCGTTAAAATTGACTTGCATACCCCAAACTAGTTGGTTTATCACCTGCGCATTGAGGTGGGATTCATGAATCTAACATGATGACGTGGGTGCTAGAACCACACAATTAATCCACTCATAAACAATACAAAATTCAACACATGAACACACAAATACACTATTGTAATAACTTATTAAAATAAAAAAGTTCTTTTCCTTAAAGTAGCAAATTGCAATAGTTTGGTGCAAAAACACTTTCAACTTTCAAGCTACAAGTAACCAACAAGACAATATTTTATACCAATTAAAGGGCATTTCCGTAAAATCACCCCAACCTCCTCATACCTCTGCATAAACATAAAAATTCTAAACAACTTTTTAAAATAGTAAATCACATTAATTTGGGTGGGGGTTGGGTCCAATTGACAAAGTCATTGGAGTTAAGGTGGTCCTTCCCTTAAGATCAAGGGTTCGAGTCCCACCAAAGACGGATTAGTGTAGAAATTTGTTGTTAAAAAAAAATAAATAAAAATAATTTGGTACAAAAACACTTTCAACTTGCATGTAATAACACCAACAAGACAATAACTCATTAACTTGCACTCTTACACCATGTCATTTAATAATATCTTTTAATATATTATTATATATTTATTATAAACTAGACTAGATATTAGTAGGAAGAGTGAATACATTTTTGCTTGGCTATGCTTAAGGGCTTTTTGGTAACTGCTTAATGGTTATGAAGAGACTATCAAACGACCTCTTAGTTAAATGCACACATTCTCACCTATGTTATCTTAGATACTCTGAAACATAAACGACACGTATACTTGTAAATGAATGTTAGAGTGTGTTTGGTTGCGTAAATAGATGCATACTTGTTGTATATACGACCCATATACATGACACGAGTCTTATATACGACCACTATAACATGTATACGAGTCCTATACTTGTGCAACCAAACACACCTCAACATTGAATAAACAAAAACTAAAATTTTCGCTAACTAGCCTGCTCCATAGACTCTTCCAACTAGAGATGAACAAAAAACCAGTTTAGGAACTGAAACTCGTTAAAACCGGCCCGAACCGAAACCAGTTCAAAAAAAAAAAAAAAAAAATGCAAACCGGACAGAAAACTGATCAAACGAACCAAACTCTGTACTGTCAAAAACCGTTGAAACCATTAGTTTTCAATTTAATTGTTTCAAAAAATCTAAAAATTAACATAAGTTAAATTTGATATAATTTATACCCCTCCGTCCCTATTTAAAAAATACGTATGTAAATGAACCGAAACCAGGTAAAAAACCGACCTTTCTAAGGGTATTTCCGTAAAATCATACCACAATATGAACATAAATAAACCAATCTCTTCCTTCTTCATTTCACCTCCACCAAATAATAATAATAATATCGTTCCCCTGAGAGGATCTTTCCTAAATCTTAGATTCAGAAATCTCCTCCTGGGAACCCTAATTTTATCCTTCTAGATCCTTCTTCAATGGCTTCCGAATTATTCACCGACAAAACCGCTCTCTTCAGGAAGCTCAAATCCAAATCTGATAATAAGGTATCAATCAATCAATCTCATCATTTTTTTATAAAAATCGTTAGATCTGATTTGGTTGTTTTGTGATGATATCAGATGTGTTTTGATTGTAATGCGAAGAATCCTACTTGGGCGTCGGTGACATACGGGATATTTCTTTGTATTGATTGTTCCGCCACTCATCGTAGCCTCGGTGTCCATATTAGCTTCGTTAGGTAATTATTTTTAATGTTATTATCCCAAGATGTATGAATGTAGCTTTTATAAGACTTAGTTGGGCTAGCTGCGTAGCTTGTTGCTCGTTCGCCTTTAATTTTGTTTTTTTTAATGAATTAAGGATGATGTAGGTTACAATCGACTTAAATGTAGTTGGTTTTTATTAGTTTTAGGTTTGTTAGGTGAGTTTTTTTTTTATTTATTTATTATTATCCTATTGATGGTTAGTCGGGTTCAGCGAGTCATGTATAGTAATGTTATGAGTTATGATGCCAAGATTTATGAATGTTGTTTTTAAAAGACTTAAGATTTGTAATCAAGAAAGGGTTAGCGGCAGAGCTTGTTGCCTGTTTGCCTTTTGTTTCGATGTAATTTCCTCTTGGGAATTTCAACGAAGGTAGATAGGTATGGCCCCAAGATCTAGTTTTTAAAAGACTTCGCTTTGTAATCAAGAAAGGGTTAGCGGTGTAGCTGGTTGCCTGTTTGACTTCTATTTCATTGTAATTTCTCCTTATGGGGTTTTTTAATGAAGGTGGATAATTAAATAAGAAATGAATTAAGGCTGACGTAGGTTAGAAATTAGAATCAACTTAAATGTATTTAATCTTTGGTTGTTTTAGCTTCATTAGGTGATTTTTTTTAATCCGATTGATGTTATTAGGGTGCATGATTGGTTGATGATTAGTTTTTGGAAATTAGAATGACTTGAGGCCGATGTAGCTTAGAATTAAGTCATTAACTTGAATAGTTAAATGTACTGGATTATTATTTAACTTTGTTAAGATGAGTAGGTTTAAGTGGTGATGAACATTGAACACGCTTTAAATATATGGCTTTCAACTGTTATTGGTTATTAGGAATTGGTCTATTTGTTTAGGAAGCAAACCTTTCTAGAGATGGATTTAGGTATGTGTTTTTGGTTGCTAAGTTGGGGAAATGAATCCTTGGATCTTACAGGGTGGTTGTAAACTTGTAAATGTAATGCGTTATGACTTGTTTTTATAGTACGAGACTTTTACACCAGTTAGGATTTCTGTCGCGTTAACGATTTATGGGGTCATAAAAGACGTTGAACTTTACACTATTGCGTCACATTGAATTTTGTATAGTTCATTAGTCATTACTTTAGGGGCAACTCTTGATCCAGGCATTTATAGATGGTATCCTTTAGCCAATAAGAATGGTCTTATGCTTTAAAGTTAAGCAGTTAATGCGGTATAATATCGGTTATCGGTCAAGGACCGATATTTGAAATATCGGTTATCGCGATGAGATATCGGTGATATATCGGTCATTGCAGAATCTATATACATATATTTTTATATATAAATATAAATTTTCAAGTTTGGAAACTATATGTAAACAAGTAAAAGATGGAGGGGGTTAAATTGAAAAATACCCAAACTTAACAAAACCTAATCCCTCACCATATTTAAACATCGCATACCTTTTCTCCATCTCCATTTTGCAGCAGCCACAACAAAAAACACAAACCCTAGCCCTAAATTTGCTTCATCTATTTGATTGATTCTTTAGAAAGGGTTCGATTTTGCCGCGTGCAGGTCTGATTATTGTTCGAATCAAGGTAATAACTAGTTCTCCTTAACTGATTTGGTCTATTTGGTGTCTGATTTTGACCTAATTTTTTTTATTTGGGCGAAACCGATATAATCGGCGAGATTACTGATATAAAAACTCAAATATCGGCCGATATATCAGTTGTCTCGGCCGATATTATCGGGACCGAGATAACTACCGATATTTGATACCGAGATGAATCCTTGTCACCGAAAACCGATATATCGGCCGAGATATCGGTTGTCTCGGCCGAGATTAA
Organism: Ambrosia trifida; assembly: GCA_028751855.1. Classification (NCBI taxonomy): domain Eukaryota; kingdom Viridiplantae; phylum Streptophyta; class Magnoliopsida; order Asterales; family Asteraceae; genus Ambrosia; species Ambrosia trifida. The sequence goes on from CM054132.1 coordinate 22,437,942, forward strand.
CTGCTTAGAAAGTTAGTACTCTTTCCATTTATGATGATTTGACTTTTATATATCAGCATGGCTATTTTTTAAGTTGGATAATAATGTTGGTTTATTAAATAATCAACAAGAAGTCAAAACTTTCAAGGGATGCTAGAATTGTAAATCCGGAAACTTACTATGCAACGATGAGAGTCTTATCTTCTATAATTATGGGAGAGTGGGAGGTTTAAAAATTGGAACCTGATATCCTTTCTTTATTAGGAAGTTTAATGCTTATAACTCTAGAGGCACAATGTTATCCTGCAGTTCTGTTGTGGTAGTTAAAGTTTGCTGTTTAATCTGTAACCTTTTGGATGGGAATTTGGGAATATCTTCCCATTTAATTTGGACCTTTTCTCTCTTTCCTATGTTTCCTTGCAACTGTTCATGTGCATTGGTATGGTCGCCTCTTAGAATTATTGTTTCACGAAACCCTGTATGCGAAGATTTCTATCGCCTTAGTCAAGGTACTAGGTAGTACACAGCATCTAAGACAGTTAAAGTGCATTCTGTCAGTTCCTAAAGTTCCTAATCTTTGAAATTCATCATTCCAAAACAATACTAATAGAAATACTTCTCTTACATAACTAGGTCCATTTTGTAGCTTGAATGCTTGATAGATTGAAAAATCACACACACCCAAAACTTTGTCATTTATGCAACCCAAAATACATAAAAAAATGATGTTTTATGTGTCTACATCATAACTTCAGCAGAAGTTCTGAACTTTCGATGATGGCTATATAAAGGTGTGTCTTTTGACATTTTTTTGGGTTATGCTCATTGTGGTTGAGTTGCTTGTAGGCTTAAGTTACAGGGATTAAGTTACAAGTCTATTTTCTTCTACAATAAAATTAACTGTAGCTTCCTAAGCTGACTAAAATTAGGTATTTAGGTAGAAAATTAGTTACAGTTTTTTATTTTTTTATTATTTTTTTATTTTTCTATAAGTTGTTATATCTTCATGACCCATCAAGCTGTTAACCTTTCAGGTCAACCAATTTAGACTCATGGACACCAGAGCAGTTAAAGATGATGAGCTTTGGTGGCAACAATCGTGCCCAGGCCTTCTTCAAGCAACACGGGTGGACAGATGGAGGAAAAATTGAGGCCAAATACACCTCAAGAGCTGCTGAGTTATACAAGCAATTACTTTCAAAAGAAGTTGCCAAAAGTTCTGCAGAAGATGTTACCTTGCCGTCATCTCCTGTTTCTGTCAAAACAGTTGACCCTTTTGATGGACCTTCTGATTTCAAGGACATTGAACCCCCAAAAGAGACCTCATTAGCAAAACCTGACACAAATGGATCTGCTCCAGTTAAAGCTCCTTCGTCAATTCGTACAACTACTGTCAAAAAGCCTATTGGTGCAAGAAAGACCGGAAAGACTGGTGGGCTTGGTGCAAGAAAGCTTAGCACTAAGGTACATACGAATATCACACCAACAAATTCAGTTAAATCAAGATTTATTTACTTATATGATATAGATTTTACTGATTTTATGCAGACGAGTGAAAGCTTGTATGATCAGAAACCTGAAGAACCAGTTGTACAAGTGTCCACCTCAGCAAGTGGCATGACATCATCAGCTCCAGTACCGCATACATCTCGATTTGAGTATGTAGATAGCTCTCAAACTACTGTGGAAACGGGTCCTGGAGGTGTGAACACACTTAGTCATGTTGCGCCACCCAAGTCATCCAGTTTCTTTGCAGAGTATGGAATGGACAGTGGTTTCTCCAAAAAAAGCACATCAAAAGTCCAGGTCAGAAATATCTGTTAGAAGCCTTATTTTTGGAATCGTTAATAGCTCTTACAATGATCAAAAGGGGTGGGTCTGCTATACTGTTTTCAAAGCAATAAAAACACCTAAGTAAATTTCTTTGATGAACATGATTATTCCTTAATTAATTGCTAGAGATATCTATTATCAATACAGTACTACAATTGGCTCATGACCAAGTCTTAAACAAATGAGTTAGTATGGATATTTTTGTTAGCTACACGGGTTTGGGTTGATTTGTGGAATTGTGTCACTCAACTACTCAAGCTATACAATGGGTCAAAAGGGGCCACTCTTATAAAACTAGGCATATTGAAACGGGTCCAAATAGCACAACACCACACAGTCGAAGCCAACATGAGTGCTATCATTATCATCGTCGCTGTTGCCGCTGCTGCGCACCATCGCCTCTGCCTGCTGTTACCATTAGCATCCAAACAATTTGTATTTTATGTGAACCCATTTTGATGCTCCCTAAAATTCGTCAGGACCCATTTCTACCCGAACCCAATTGACTCGCATGTTTTGTCAGATTTAATTATTACCCATGTCAATTGGGTTCTCACTTTGCAGTATATGTAGAACTTTTAGATTCTTATAGGATGATCCCTGATTCTTCAAAGATTACTATGTCTTGTTCAGATACAGGAAACCGATGAAGCAAGGAAGAAGTTTTCTAATGCTAAATCTATTTCCTCAGCGCAATTTTTTGGGGATAACGAGAAAGCTGATCTTGATAGTCAGGCGAGACTTGATAAGTTTAAGGTATAATTAATATGTACTTGTAATGTTACTTAAAACACTCACGTGAGCCATCTTTTTGTTTCTTTAAACTCATAAGGGACATGGATAGAAGTAGTTACTGTCGAAGATTTTATACCTGTACGATTTTAAAACACGACTGAAACAATCCTTTTTTTATTTGGTCTTCCAGGGCTCAGCAGCCATCTCAAGTGCCGATCTATTTGGTCATGACTCGGATGATTCCAACCTTGATATCAGTGCTAGTGACCTCATCAACCGATTGTCTTTCCAGGTATTTTTTACTGTTAAATGTACATCGGCCTACAGTTACCACTTTCCACAAATAACAAATTAACAAAGCAATGAATCTACACTAGAAGCGGCCCAGATTCTAAAAATGGGCCCACTTTGGGTCTATATTGGATCCTGGCCAATTTTTTCATGACCAGGCCGGTAACCCAGGGGCAATTCTTTTAAGGGGCGGCTGACCCCCCTGAATTTTCGCTCGAGGTTCCAATTATATAGTATTCGTATAGAAATTTTTTGGTATATAAGGTTCCGACCCCCCAAAGTTTCGGGTCAAGATTCGCCATTGCGGTAACCCAATTTAGTGCGCCAGGCTGGATTTATTTTTTATTACATATTTTATTTTTCTCGGTTTTTGGTGGATTCAGCGGGCTGGACTGATGGATAGCTAAAAATATTGATCCCTACTACAAGTTTAATAATCGAAGCTGATCGTGATATTTGTATTTTTAAATCTTATATTAATTTCAGGCACAACAGGATATGTCATCCCTAAAGAACATAGCAGGAGAAACAGGAAAGAAGCTGAGCTCCATTGCGTCGACCTTTATGAACGATTTTCAAGACAGAATCCTATGAGAAAGGCGTGTTAGTTACAGAACTACCCTTATAAAAATCTTATTATGTGTAAAGGGTGCTCGCCTTTCAACATGTTTTATAGCCGGAAATTCTTTTAATATCGTGATGTGTGTCATATCGTTTTCTTGCTCTAAGAATTAGAGAGATGCAAGGTGTTTATCAGACTGAGTCGAGACATTTTATTTTTTGTGCACCGCCAGGTGAAATATATGTGTAAGGTCAAATCCTGCCGAAACAAGTTCTGTATTATTACATTTTCAAGACTATTATCATATTTTAGATTCTTGATGGGAATTTTGCATACTTAAAAATATTATACTGTTTTATGATTTTAACGCGATTCCTACATGATCTTGACTCTGTTGACTTTATATTGTACGATTTGCAATGTTGCATGTACAGGTATATAGAACGTGTTGCTAGCCCTGTTTTCTTAATGTTTATTATCTTATGGGCGTGTTTGAAGGTGTGTAAAAATGTCAGCTTCTAAGGCTGTGGAACTACGAAGAGAGTTTGGAAAACGAAGCTAGGCTTTCTTTGATGACTCAAGGGAGCGGAGGTAAAAGGGGGCATGTTTTTAGTCTGATTGAGATATAATCATGGCTCAACACGAAATGGTGTGTGCTTCAGTTTATAGTCGATAGCCTCTGTAAGTAGTGTACTTGTACTGTACCGAGTGTGCAATGCGCTCATAAGTGCATCATATCCCAAGGGATGCTTCAACATGCAACGGGTAAATGATCTTCCATCGTAGGAGATGATGTGTAGTTGGCTTAAGTATATAATTATCATACTTTTCATGTATCATAAAACCTTGATAAAGGATATACACATGAATAATTAGATGGTTTAAAATGCACAAGAGCTTCTGCAACGCAATGCCCAAAAAAACGCAGCCATGTCACATCTGCTTGGTGTTTGCTCCACAAACACGCTCAGACGCCTTTCCTCTTGTCTCTCT